>CM035426.1:75004791-75404791 GCA_020310875.1 Ceratopteris richardii
AAGTGCCTCTCATCATATGGCCAACAAAAAAGACCTTTACAATTCCTTATAGCCTCTATGTTGGAGTTTGAGGTATGTGATAGCACACGAACAGCACAAGGAAGAAGAAGAGGCTTGGAGCACAACACATAATACTGAATGTATTACTAGTAGAATGTACAAAGATAAGTGACCCATTAGGGCAGTCTGGAATGAGTTGCTTTCTCTGCATTTTGTCAATTTTGTATACGCCCTAATTTTCATTATAGGGAGAAGGGTCGGCAATAGCAATCCCATTTGAATGCGATTAGTATTCTACGCGGATTCCAGCTAAACAGAAACTAATTTTAGGTAATGCACCCTTTCTTTTTTCCTTACTTGTTCATCAAGGCCATTCATATGTATTCTTGAAAAAATTATGGATTGAACCCCTAGTTGACTTATTAATTTGATCATTGCAGTTATTTGTCCATTGGTCGATGTTCTGACTCATACTACAGAAAAAGTTTGTATTTAACTAACTGATTTTTACCACATTTCAGGAGGAAGGCAAGAAAGAGATCGATGGAGTTCTTTCTGAATTTCCACACTGGAAATTAACACTTTAGTTTTATGGTAACCGCTCATATTCCTTTTGATCTCCCATTCTGAATTCTTAGTATCTGCCTTTGCCTCATACGACTCTTTTTTCTTATTTACTATTAGTTGACAAACAATTTCCGGATCTAATTCGCTATTTTCACAAAGTGCCAAAATTGGTTTTTCAATCAAAAAAAGAAAATTTCTGTATTTTGATCCAATTTCCTTTTTTTGTGCAGAAAAAAACATAACCATTTTTTTACCCAGTTAATTCAATGAAATTTGACTTATTAATAAGGATTACTTCGTTCCAAATCATTATTCCAGAAGTAAATAAGATTATACTCGAGAGTGGAATCATTTATAATTATTACCCAGCCTTCCCTACCCGGGCTGAGTTTTTTCTTTTAGGTGAAGAAGAAAAAAGTAGAACGAAAGATATCTATATCTATTGTATTTGATTGTTGATTTTTTTTTACTACTATTTATCTTTGTTCACAAGTTTGATTTCATACAACTCTCTTGCGTATATTAGTGTTTCTCCCTATTTACTTTTTTTTTTCTAGGTATGAAAGAATTAGAAACTGACTACTAAATTTTCTCCGTTTCAAGCCTAGATAAGGATAATCACTGACTTGGGATTAGGTAGCACAGATCTGATATTTTATTCCTCTACTTTTGTGTGAAACAACTTGGTGTCTAAGGTGTTTTATTCCAGTAGCTTAAGTTGAGTTTTACCCGGACTCCCAACTAAAAATAAAATAAAAGTCTTTTCCTCCTGGAACAAGTTTAGGTTACGAGAACTCATCATTATTTCCTCAGAAATTGATTAATTTTGTCAAATAATTTTTATTTTACCTTTGGTTTGTTTTTCATTTTGTTTCTTTCTTCTGTTTCATAGATCTGTGTCTAATATTTATTAAAGTACCGATCCAGGTAGTTTCAGCTCAAATTTGTCAGCATAATTGAGGAATTTTTGACAAATGATGTATTCCCATCTTATTGATAATGCCTAATCAATCTATATCTCAACTCTATAGGAAATTAGATTGAGACATAGATTGTAACAATATAATATTCTTTGAATATTTATTGAAAAGACTAAGGTCAACTTAAGCCCGTAACGGTTTTGGTTTTCTTTAGCCCCAAACCCCGACTTTAGCCCGTTAGGTCTTGTCTTGGAATGCTTTGGCCGACTTCGAGATGCAACAGTCACTCGTTCATGAGGTGTCAAACTACCATTAGTCCATATTTCCATGAATGAGATTTCTTGCGTCGCTCTACCGTTGTCAAAAAGACGCTTAGTCCCGTTCATCTTCGGTGCAAGAGCGCTTGATCAGTGAGCTAATGCAGGTTATAAGTTTGGTCAAGAAGAAGAAACTTACACCATTGTAGCTGCTCACGGCACCTTGCAGTTCGCTCGCTGCTAACTTCAGTCCAAATGACCGAGCCGAAAACAACACATTCTTACAATCCATTGGTCGATGTTCTGACTCATACTACAGAAAAAGTTTGTATTTAACAAAAATTTCTTCTGCTTTGCATTATTATCAAGTTCAAAAAAAATTACTTTATATTTCCATCCTTACTTATCCAACCACTAGAGGTGTTACTGCTAGTTTTGGGATGTTAGGAGATATAATTATTGCCGAATCCAAAGCCTATATAGCATTTGCCGACAAAAGGGTAATTGAAGAAACATTGGGTCAAAAAGTACTTGATGGTTTTCAATTAGCTGAGGCCTTATTTGAGAATGGGCTACTCGATTTAATTGTTCCACGTATTCTTATAAAAGGTGTTTTGAGCGAAATATCTGATCTTTACTCATCAATTCCTTATAAAAGAAACTAGTAATTTACTAATTTGTTCCGTTTTTTTCATATATATATATAGTGTAAGATACATTTTGCTTGTTGATGGACTTTGTTTTTCTGTCCTGCAGAAAAACAAAATTCTACGAAACAAAATATTCTAATTCTAATTACATTAGTTTTGCAAACTGAAATTTCCGCCTGTTGATGAAGCTGATTCTTTACCGCCTTTTTATCATTATCATACAACTCTGGTAGAACCTGATGATTCAGATGATTCAGATGATTATGATGATTCTGATTTAGCTTATTTTGCTGATTCAGATTCTGATGATTCAGATGATTCAGATTCAGAGTCTGTTAGGAAGAAGAAATCTTTATTGAGGTCTTTTTCAACATCAGTCAGTTCGGACCTCCACTTAGTTTCACCCAAGGTAATCAACCCGCGCTCAGAGGCAAGGCGTTCCCAAACTAAAGGTAAACGTTTTCTAACCTATACCTAACCGGGAAACTTTAGCCCTAATACCAACAGGAGAACGCCCCTTTGCCGACATTATTACTAGTATTCGATATTGGGTCATCCACAATGCTGTATGTACCACTTCAACGTGCTATTACCTGCGATGCAAGGATTTTATCAACGTTCATAGAAAATTGAAAAAGGAGGTCGCAGCGACCAGGCCCAGGGAGGAAAACCAGTATATTGCATATGTAGCGTACCGGCTTAGTTGGCAATCGAACTTCTGAAAGGCTTCGACAGACCGCTTAGTCCCATTCATTTGTTTGGTCTGGCGAAGCTTACTTATCCTACAGTTTAGGTGCTCTTTCAATTTTTGGTTTCACTGCTTGCTGTTTTGTCGTAACATTTATTTCCTGGCCTGCTGAGTTTTTTCCTTTAACAACTAGTGCATTGTATATGTTGGGCATTTTTCCCGGAGAAGAAGCCACATCCTCCTTTAGGGAAACGAAAACAGTTTGTTTCGAAAACGGAAAGTGCTTAGCTTCGCCCCATAAGGGTTCGGAGAAGCAAGCTGTTAGAGTCGGGTCTTCCCCGGCCGGCCTGGAACCCCACGTCCCAAAAAACAGTACAGCATAGATAGAATCCCATAAAAAGGCCAGCATGTTTCCAATTACGGTGGAATTGGACATATTGAAATCCGACGAAAAACAGATCTTGTCCAAATAAATATACATACTGGATTTCCTGATTTGCTAATTGAAGAACAGAGTTTGGGGATTAGTCAAATGAAAATTGATTTAGGAAAAAAATTAGGCCTCAAAAGTCAAAATCTCCGAGTGAACTTAATTAGTGTTACTCAACCATATGGAGAACCAAAAATTTTAGGTGAACATGTTGCTTTGCAATTAAGAAATAGAGTTCCTTTTCGACAAACTATGAAGAAAGCTATTGAACTGATTGGGCGAACTACTGATAGAGGTATTAAGATACAAATAGCTGGACGTCTCAACGGAAGTGAGATGGCTCGGGTTGAATGGGCTAGAGAAGGTAGAGTTCCCCTTCAAACAGTTAAAGCTGGTATAAAATATTGTTGTCATCCAGCTCAGACAATTTATGGAGTTTTAGGTATAAAAATCTGGATATTTAGAGATACTCAGTGATTTTGATGCAATAAAAAATCATATAAAAGAAAATCTAAACTAAACCAAACTAGTTTCATCCTATTTTAGTTTCAATATTTTTTCTTATTACTCAAAAATTATAATATCTCTGTTATGCTTAGTGAGCGACTCGTTCGATTCAAGAAATATTTTTAGAAAAAAAAATGCCTACTAATTGACGGTTAAATCTTCCTCTGTTATTTAGTACTTAACTATTGAGTTTCAGATACAGAGCACAAAAAACATGAAATTTTTGTAATAGCTCACCGATCAAGTCAAGCGCTCATGCGCATTCAGAACGGGACTAAGCTATGAGCGTGATGTCCTCAAGAAGTAGTACAGCCCACCCACCACTTTATGATTCTATCAAAGAATAGATCTTGAAACACACCATGAACGAAAGGTGGAAAGCTAATAATGGACGGTGCTTTCTCGCTCGCTCGCTCGCTGCTAAATCTTGTGGACATCGAGTTACCTGTGTTGAGCAGTCCTCCTCCTCCAAGGAATCTACACCGGACGGACCACCAGACGACTACTGAACCCTCAACTCACTTTTTTTGTTCAGAGAGACTCGGTGCGAGTATTTCAAAAAACATTTTTTAACCGTCGGATCACTAAGGCCGACTTTGGTCCACAGATATTTATTCCCGTTCATTTGGACTGTTACACGGTAGCGGACGGTAGGCTAAAGACAACTTTCGCTACAACGTAGCATAAATACAAGCCGGGGGAAAAAACCTCCTAAAGAGAGAAAAAAGTGCCTCGGTGGTCCTAGTGTGTTCACATACATCACTACCTAAATATATCAACAAATCCCCCTGGGAGTGATGCGGTGAACAAGGATTTGGCACTCATGTATAAGGAAGTGCCAATCTATGTGGAATCAATCCATAAAAGGGTTTGCAAAAAATGTTCTCCTGTGTGGGCACATATGCCAAACTAATCTCTCTAGTAGAGAACCTCTCCCTGACATAATGATAGTGCACCTCATATGCAGTGATAGATTGCAATGATTTAGTGGGATACCTGTTAAGTACATATGTTGCACACATGATAGCCTCAAGCGAGAAAATATGTGATAAAGCCTGACTCTTGACCATACACCTTGCCATCTCCATGAGTGACATGTTCTTCCATTCAGCAACTCCATTCTGTTGAGGTGAATACGGCACTATACATTGACGTTTTATCCCATGTTCAACCAGTAATGCATTAATGTCAGAAGACATAAGCGTTTACGTTAGTCAACGTGCTCCGCGTTTACGTGTTGTTTTCGTTTAAGCGTTTACGTTAGTCAACGTAGAAGCGTTTACGCTTTAGCCTTTAGGTAAACGCTTAATCGTTTACTTAACGTAGAAGCTGCTATAGTGTTGTAAATGTAGATAGAGCTAATATGTTCAGTAAACATTTACGCTAATACGTTTACTTAATGGTATTAGCTTAAACGTGCTAATACCGGGTGAACGATTAAGCGTTTACGTTTACAACTCAGTTTTCTTTAGCTCCTATTGGTGCTATGCTAATACCGGTAGGTATTAGCATAGCCCGTTTATGTTTACAACTCAGTTTTCTTTAGCACCAATAGGTGCTATGCTAATACCGGTTAGGTAAACATTTTCTTTAGCACGTTAGGTAAACGGCCCCATACGGTGCGATAGTTGACTGAGTTGTAAACGTAAACTAACTACGTTTACAACACGTATTAGCTACGCCCCATAGGTGCTATGCGTTTACGTTTACCGTTAGGTATTAGCTTCTATAGTGTTGTAAACGTTTTCGGTATTAGCTTCGATTCATCTAGTGCACTTTTCACCTACATATAATGAAATCCACCTTACAGGTTTACCATTAAGAATTATTAACTAACAGCTAATTACGCTTTTCCAAACAAATGAGAAGACCCAATGATACACATACGTTCTTCGGATAGTGGGAGAAGTTATTAGTCTGCTGTGTAGTAGCTGGATAGGTTTAGCTATCTATGCGCCTTGAACGTTTAAGCTAATACTATGTTGTGCCCACCCCAGGATGAGTGCTCTCCTACTCGTGTTCCAGACACATTACTCTCAATAAGAGACTGATTAGTTTCTAATTTGAAACCTTTGATTTGTAATAGAATTGATAATTCTTTTTGACGTTGACACCCGTTGAACTTTCTAAAATTTATTAATTAGTTTAACCGATTCGGAGCTACTGAAGCTGGATCTATCCTCGCAGGTACGTGAGTCGTGGCAATAACAACATTCTTGCGAATGTTGAAGTTGCTCAGCTTGTGACTAATACAATTCATGATTAGGCAGTATCCCAATCTGACCACTGTTGATAGATAAAATAATTCCTGTCCCCAGTGATATGGGTAATCTACTCCGTCCATCTTTGTCGTTGGAAATGCCTATCCCCTTCTATAGAATCTTTCTTCCTTCCTCGAGATGGAGTAGTGGATTCAATAGCTACTAATTATGAAACTAACAAAGAAACTAAGCTTCGATTCACCCGCAGAAAGGCTTAGCTTCGATGCTTCTAACTTGTTTAGCTTAGCTCTGATCGATTCACCCTTTGCCTTGCCCCGCAGCTCCTATGGCAAACTTCGCACCTTTGCCGCCCGTTTCTTCGCGGATTTGTCAAACCCCCCAGTCCTCCTTCAGGAACCGCCGCAACTTTGCGATTGACTCATACTCACGTAGTACTGTGAGCGGCGGATGAACCCAAAATTTTCTTGCGAATGAAGATAGAGTCCCATTCTACGCAACTACTAAGACAGTGGTAATGCAAGTTGCGGTAGAAAGAAAATCCGTCTTTACTACATGGTTTTGCTTAAGCCTTCATGGTCAAGCTTCTTGACTGAATGGTTTTGCTTCTTGACTACATGGTGTAGCTTCGTTGTTTTCCTACTTTTTAATTGCCAAGAACCACCAGATGTACATACAATTTGCATGGGCCTCCCCCCCCGATCAGAATGGAGGGTGCCCATTTTACATGCTCATAGATTTTCAACCAAAACAAGAAACTATTTGAAGCACATAAACACTCTCGACTTTGCTTTCAATGGATATACCCATGCATGCCTAGAAAAATCATCAATGAAAGTCACACAATAAAGATAGTTTCCAAAACAGGGTGTTTGCATAGGACCACAAACATCACTGTGAACGAGCTACAATTTTTTAGTAGCTCAAATTGAACCATTGTTTGGGAACAAGGAACGTTGAGTTTTGCCCAAAATACAGCCTTAACATACATGTTTACTAGGTGCCTCAAGTTTGGGCAAAGAGGACACCATTGCAGATGTCTGCAGGCATAGCAAACTAGCAAAATTCAAATGACCAAAGCGTGCATGCCAAAGCTTTGCATCTAACATAGCCTAAGAATCATGTGCTACACATGCTAAATCATTCATAGATTTTTCATAGTCTATGAGCTTATACAACCAATGACATAAAATGTCAGAAGCAATAATTGTTAAAAATAAAGAAGTAAGGTCGTATATATTTTTGCAAAAAGGATTTTCTTCAAATGAAAGGAAAATACAAAAATGAAAAATGGAAGCATTTACTTCATGAAGTAGTAGAGATCAAAAGAGAATCAATCAAAAGAGAATCAAATCCAAAAAAGTTGAACTGGAAGAGGAATGGCTACTCAAAGTAGTGGAAGAGTTATGGAGAAGAGCTCTCAAACTCATCATGAGAGTTTTTGGTAACTTGGATATAAAAGAGGCAAGGGAGGATATTCAAGATTAGAGGAAGGAGGCGTGGAAGTCCCCTTGTAGCTAGTTCATTTGGTTTGGGTCATTTCATTCTCTTCATTCTCATAGACTATGTCCAGCCGCATACCAATTTTTGGGCAGTCTACTTGTGAGAGTCATATCTCTCAATATATGTATCCAATTTTAGAGTTTAAACATTATTTGAAAAGCTTATCTTGAGTATGTCCTCTATCTAGAACAGGTTTAGTGAATTATTAATATTATGTGAGTTATTTAGTTTTTAGTGAAGACCTGTTTTCAGCTTAGCTGAGTGGACAGGTAGCCTGTTTTGAGGCAAAGAGTTTCCAACCCAAAACTACTCCAAATTGAGTATTTGATAGCTCATTTGAAATATATAAGTGTCTAGCTTGAGTGACCAAAGTTTTAAGTTCATTGAATTTTTCAATTGGTATCAGGCATTTGAAAGTTCAGATGTTGACAAAAGTCTTGATCCTGAGAAGGTCTTCTACACTTTCCACTGCGAATAGGAGAGGAACTCTCCAACAATTGGTATCAGAGCATTGAAGTTTGAAGAGGCCAAGCATTGGAACTGAAGTGAAGCAAAGGAGAAGCTAAAAATCAAGGGGGAGCTTTGTAAAGTCAAGGAAGAGCGCCACAACATATTTGAGGTAAACTTCAATCTTAGAAGTTTTCAATGGTTGATTTAGGACAACAAGTTGAGAAGTTAGACAAAGATAATTTTCAGTATTGGAGTTATAGAATGACAAATAACCTTAAAGATAAAGGTTTATGGAGTCTAGTTATTGGAGATGATCCATAACTGGTGGACCTTCAAGATCCCAGCATTACTCCGGCACAAAGGAGACAATTTGCTGATTGGGAAGAGAGGAATCGAAGGGTGATGTTCCTCATCTCACAGGTTATTTCTAACACTATGATTAGTCATGTGCAATGCTTAGAAATAGCCAAGGAAGTTTGGGAAGCATTGGAAAAGGTGTATGCTACCTCAACAAGGTCTCAGAGGATGCAACTCAAGAACGAGCTCAACAACATGAGGAAAGGCTCAAACCAAAGCATTAGTGAGTATACATTGAGGATCAAGGAGCTTCAAGATCAGCTAGCATCAATTGGATGCAAGATAGAAGAGGAAGACATCATCCAAACAGCCTTCAATGGCTTGAGGAGTGAAGAAAAGTGGAAGGCCCTCATCACAAACATTCTTTATAGAGACCCTCTACCACATTCGACAAGATTATACCAAATCTTGTGGCTAAAGAGGTTGCTCAAGAAGGAGAAGGCAACAAAAGTAAGGATAGCCATAGTCAAATGTTATATGCAGGATGAGGTAGAGGAAGGAACTCAAGAGGAGGCTCGAGAGGAAGAGGAAGAAGCTACAACAACTCAAATTCCAACCAACAAAACTCGGAGGACAACAAGGACAACTCAAATGACAACACGCATGGAAGAGGTCGAGGTTCATACAATCCTTATAAAGGTATAACATGTTATCATTGTGGTAAACTAGGACATTATGCAAATGATTGTTGGCAAAAGAATGGAAGGCTGAATGGAGGCAACCAAAGGAGCCAAAATAACTATGCGAGTACATCAAGTAAAGGAGACAAGCAAACCATGCTTGCCATGAAGCATGAGTACAACAACCCGAGAAGTGATGATAAAAAATGGTTCATAGATTCAGGTTGCAGCAACCATATGACATGCCAAGGGGATTTATTCACAAAGTTACAAGCTCCAAGTGGAAAAGGATGTGTGGAGACTGATGATGAAACTCAACACGCAATTGAGCATGTTGGAGATATCAAGCTTGGAGATAAGAAGGTATTGGCTGATGTTCTTCATGTTCCTACTATTGCAAAGAGTTTGATTCTAGTAGGACAAATGGTAGAGAAAGGGTATCATGTTATCTTCAATGAAAAAGGCTACTTTATAAAGAATCCAAAAGAAGGATTCAAGGTCATTGCTCAAGGAAGGAAAGAAGGAAGGATGTTCACTTTGGACATTCAACAACCACATGGAAAGGTGATGTATATTCAGTTTGGAAACAAGAGGATTGTTGAAATCGATTTGTGGCACAAAAGATTTGGACATATCAACATTCCCAAACTCAAGGACATGAGCAACCATGAAGTGGTAAGAGTCTTTCCAAGATTCAATGATGTTGGACTACATGAGTTTTGTGAAGCATACCAACTAGGGAAGCAAACTCGACAACCATACAAGAAGAGCAACTATGTTGCAAGAAATGTCCTCGACTTGATACACACGGATGTATGGGGACCATCACAACAACCATCAGTGGCTCGTAATAGGTATTTTGTCACTTTTATTGATGATCATTTAAGAAAAGTATGGATGTTCTGCATAAAACAAAAATCAGATGTGTTTTCCATGTTCAAGAGATTTAAAGCACAGGTAGAAAAGCAAACAGGACACTACATAAAGACCTTGAGGTCCGATGGAGGAGGAGAATATTTCTCCAAAGAATTTTCAGATTTTCTTTACGAAAATGGCATCAAGCGACGATTTACATGTAGGTACACACTTCAACAAAATGCAATAGCTGAAAGAAAAAATAGACATATCACAGAAGTTGCAAGATGCATGCTCAACGAGATGAAGGTGCCACTAAACTATTGGGCTAAAGCAACTAGTACGGCTCTTTATTTGATGAACAAGTGCACAATGGCTAGAGTGCATAATCTAATTCCTGAGGAGGTTTACTCCGGTAAGAAACATGACCTGACACATCTCAAAGTTTTTGGATGTGTGTTGTTAAAAGTGCTCTTTTCCGTCACAGACACTTTTAAGTTCTTTTCGGGTTCTTGGGGATGGTAGGGGTCTGATAAATCAGAGGCCCTGTATCTTATTTTCCCATTTAACTCATCAAGTAAGCAGTACGTTATTACCTAGTATCGAATTCTCTATACAAGTTTACTGTTCATACTTTGTTTAAGCTTTTTTCACAGTAGGTAACGCAGGAATTAATAATTATCGTCGCACAGACTTGTTATCGATAACATAATATTACTGTGTTAATCACAAATTAATGTAACTTAACAAAGTAAGAGTTACAGTACTCTGAATTTAAGAACGCTGCACTACGGCGTCTCTACAAGCCGCAAATCGCCTAGACAGACAGTCTGGTGATCCCGTCTCCTCGCTACCAGAGAACCACCGTAATGTCTTTTCATTAATTGATAAAAAGGGTACAACACTTCGTTACGACCTTTGAGTATGTGCGGTATAGGAAAATATAAATTACCTAATGCCAATCGGACGGCCTTACACTGGCACGCACGGTGGACTTGAACCCGCAACGCAAACAACATCAAGGCTCGTCTACGATGCCTTGGATATACATGGTTCTAGCTAATTTGAAGGTTCTAGAAATCTTCTATTGTAGTGAATCCAACATCAGTTTGAGTGTCTGCGGTTCTACCAGTTGTGCATCAGTTCGAACTGAACTGGCTACAATTACTAGACTCATCAAAACTTCAGCCTGGGTCTACAAAAATGCCTCTTGCAAATAAAAATCATTGGCAAGGCCTGCATCTCGACTCAGTCTCATATCATTAATTTGATTATCAATTCTTGACAGTCGGTCGGCTTGAACTCCCAGCTGTTTTTCTCTTCTCTCCAGCTCCTGAGCTTGATATTGAATTGTCTGGTAATACGCATCTCTTTCCTTCTTAATCCCTACTATCTCCTTCTGAAGTTGAATAGTTAGACTCGTCTTGGCATTAAGAGCAGAATTTGCCTGAAACAAATCCGCAGTTGCGGTCTGGAGTTCTGCAGTAGTTTGGTGAGCTAAATTAGCCATCTCCTGTCCTCTCTGCACAACTTCATCAAGATGGATTCGAGTTTCTTCCAACAAATTTCCAATTGCCACTCTAGCGTCTTCTTTATCCTGTACTAGCTGTTTTAACTGAGTGATATCTTCATCACGAGCTGTTAACAAAACATCCTTGGCTTTTAATTCGACCAATGCTGCATCGCACTGAGCAATGACTATGTCTTGTTCTGCAAGCCTAGCTTGAAGCTGTTGAAGTTGCATCTACAAAGTATGGTTTTCTGATTTGACAGCATCTGCTTCCTCCTATAGTGGGGCAATATCAGCTTCAAGAACATCAACCTTGTGTTGCAGCTCCTGTCTGATATTGTTAGTGGCCATCTTCATTTGCATTGGTAACTGCTGTGAGAATTGGATCAGCAAGCGACCCATAGAATTGAGTTCATGAAACATGGGGGTTGGAATTGGAAGGGTAGGAAGGGATTGGGATGTAGAAGCAGAGAACAGATGAGGGGAAGATGGTGGAGAATAGGCGAGAGAAGAAGATGGAGAACTAGGGACTCCGAGAACAATAGGCTGGACTGGAGCAATTGGCACAGTAGTATTCATGTTGGAAGGAAGTGGGGTAAGAAGATTAGGCACCAACACAATTTCGGTGGGTTGCTGCGTTGTCGCTTCAGTTCTGTCAATGACAGCATCAACCAAAGCAATCACTTCATTGACAATCTCAATAAAAATGGCCTGCACATCATCTTGGGTTTGCTGTTGCGAATCCTCCCTGGAAGAAATTTCTTCAGATTCGGTGGTGGACGCACTTTGTTCCTGCTGCTGATTCTGAGAAGAAGGACCAGAAGACTCTATGTGAATTGAAGTGGTGGTGTCGTGGAAGACCTCTTCTTCATGGCCGGCATTAGAGCCTTGCACCTGGCTCTCTGACGGACTTATACGGGTGCGTTTCCGGCAAAGAAGTTGGAAGAGATCTTCATCCTCATCCTCCTCATCTTCGAGCACTTGAACAGAGTCTTCATGGAACAAGATAGGAGCGGTTGGAGGCAGTTGCGCGGCTTGAAGTACCGAAAAAAGAAAGGTAAGGATATGGGGTAGACGAGAGCACGGAAGATCACCCTTATTAACGTGTTTAATAATCGTAACACATTCACGGTGAATGCACCGGAAATAAAAAGATGCAAAATTGACAGACTCATGAGAAGCCATGTCAATCATTGAGTAAAAGGGATGCGAAATCCCATAGGTACGTTTTTGCAAATTCAAGATAGCCACTAAAAATTGCAACGTGATACATTCCAGATCAGGGCGACACAGAATGGCATACTCATTAGATGAGTGCCGTGGGAATAACGTGGTCATGGTAGCGACAAGAAGGAGAGGACCATTCTCCAATCCATCCCGAGGAAGTTGGAAGGCATCGACAAACGAGGCCAGAGTGATCACTACGCGTGTTGGTAAGCAAAGGATAGGCCAACTCTGCTCCGTAGCAGGTGTGACAGCGATAGCGGCAATAATCTGTGCATAAAATGGGTGACACTCCATCGAATGCCAAGGCAATTCAGCGAAGTTCAAGAGGCCACGAATACGCAAATACTCACTCACTTTAGGGGTGAGTCCTTCATGGAAGGTAGCGACATTGGCTAGTGCTTCCATGATGCGCACGCGAAAGCACAAGAACACAGAGAACACAAAAAACACAAAACATAGAAACACACAGACACAATAGCGATTAACGGTGAAAGAATTAAGATTAAGTAGACACACGACAACGTGAGGCAATCAAAAACCCTAATCATCGCGCGGTATTGAAATGATAACCTCCATAATTACGACATGCATGCATGAGCAGAATCAGTAACACGAGGCGGCGATTAATCATATTTAGATATCAAAACGAGGAGAGTTACAGTCTATATTCAACCGAAATACGAAAATAAAAAGAAAATAAGTGACACGCAGAAAAACGAGAAACACGTCAGCGGTGATCAGGCGGTTGGTGATATGGGCGTAGCTTTGAACCATTAATTACTTTGGAAAGGGGAACTCCGGTTAAGGTAGTCAACCAAAAAGTAGCTAGTCCCACTTGCTCACTAATCCGGTAAGGACCAAACCACCGTAATTTAAATTTCCCAGCAGAACGATTTGCTTTAGCATTATAAAATAGCACAAGTTGGCCCACCGTAAAAATTGGAGTCTTGAGGAAATGATCATGGGTACGGGCTTGCCGCAACTGAACTTCTTGAAGAACTAGCAAACTTTCCCAATGATGTTCATCCAAGGCTCTGAGTGCTTCCAACCGAAATGGCAAAGAGTCTTTGGGCAACAATTTCTGAGTGAGGGCCACGCGTAGGCTTGGCTCTACAATCTCCATCGGAGCGATTGCTTCCAACCCATAAGCAAGCTTGAAGGGAGTCATTCTGGTTGCCACTTTGTATGTAGTCCGGTATGCCCATAAAACTACGGGAAGTAACTGGTCCCAACGTTCTCGAGATTCCACGATCAATTTACGAAGCATAGTCAACAGAGTTTTATTGGTGCTTTCAGCCAATCCATTGGCACGGGGATAGTATGGTGAATTGAATTTATGCAAAATTTGAAAAGTGTGCGTTAGTACTCGCATTAAATTGTTGGCAAAATGTGTTCCTTGATCTGTCATAAGTTCCAGAGGTAATCCATAATGCGGGAATACATCCTTCATCAGACATTTGACCACCGAAACAGCTGTGGTTGACCGTAAAGCCCAAGCTTCCGCCTACCTGGTGGCATAATCCATACAAGTCAGTATATAACAATTATTGCTAAGGGTTGCTGGTGGTGTTATTGGCCCAATAAAATCAAGACCCCACTTCTAAAAGGGTTCCAAAGGTAAGACAGGTTGCAGAGGAAAGAGGTGCCAATGTAATGGCTGTCCAGACCGTTGACAAGTGTCACACTGCTGCACGAATTGAGTCACGTCTTTGTACATGGTAGGCCACCAAAGCCCACTTTGCAAAATTTTACGGTGAGTAAGATTGGCTGCAAAATGTCCACCCGAGGGTATTGAATGAGCCATAGACATAACCAAATCTGCTTCATGTGGTGGGATACATCAAAGTAAGATACCAGTATGATCCATGTAGTATAGCTGACCTACAATCAATCGGAATCTGCGACTATAAACTGCAATTTTTCACCGCAGAGCAGGGGGAGTATGAGGAGGAAGACATCCATCAGTTAGAAAAGTGAGTAACGTATCATAGTAGGTAGGCGGCACAAGAAGCTCTGTAAATTCTTCAACAATTAGCTCAGTAACGTAAATTTCCGGTGTAGTGTCATCAACCCCCACTGGAGCTTCACCGGAATCCAACCGAGATAGAAAATCTACCGAGGCATGTGCAGTGTCAGGTCGATGAATAACTTCATAGTCGAATTCCTGTAATAATAAAATCCATCGAGCAAAGCGACCACCTAAATGTTGCTGCCGGACCAAATACAAAAGTGTGGCATGATCCACGTGAACGGTGAATTGTCGGCCCAATAAATAATGCCGGAATTTCTTCACAGAGTACACCAACCCGAGACATTCTCTTTCGGTCACTGAATAGTTTCTTTCAGTAGGGGCTAATCGGCGACTTGCATAATAGATAGGCCAAAACCACTTGTTAGTTTGCTGCATTAAAACGTTGCCAATGGCTATGTCTGATGCATCGACAAAGACATGGAACGGTTGTTCCCAATCAGGGGGTTGCAAAATTGGAGCCTGCGTCAATAATCCTTTTAAACGATCAAATGCAATTTGGCATTCTGGAGTCCATTCGTACTGCCGTGGAGTACTAGTCATGAGCCGATTAAGTGGTGTTGCTAAATGAGCTAACCACCGTAAATGTCTGCCATGCCACCGGATCTGGCCCAGGAAGCGCATAACTTCTTTTGGTGTTGTAAGGACTGGTGCCTGCAACACGGCTGCAACTTTATCCGGATCAACTTGTATTCCTTGTGTAGAGATAATATTTCTGAGTAGTTTGCCACAAGAGACCGCAAAAAATGACTTTGTCGGATTCAAGCATAATCGGTATTCGTGACATTTTTCAAAGCAACACCGTAAATGATACAGGTGCGCCGCCATTTTCCCAAATAAGGAAAAGTCATCCAGATATACTTGCATAAAAGTAGTCAGGTAGGGTGAAAAGACTTCTTGCATACACCGTTGAAACGTGCTCAGAGCATTCCTTAACCCAAACCACATTACCGTACAAGCACAAACACCCCAATTTGTGATGAAAGCTGTTTTCCGTATGTCTTGTTCTGCCATTCGCACCTGGTTATAACCACTATAGCCATTCACAAAGGAGTACATCTCATGCCCTGCCACTCTGTCTAGCATTGTGTTGAGAAAGGGGAGAGGAAATGGATCAAGTATCGTGGCCAGATTCAATTTCCGGTAATCCACACAGATACGCAGCTGTTTATTTTTCTTCGGAACAATCACGATCAGAGATATCCATTCAGCATGCTTGATTGGTACAATGAATCCCACCTTCAATAATCAATCGAGTTCTGCTTTGACCTGTGCTGCATAATTGGGGTTCATTCGGTAATTGGATTGTTTAATTGGCTTCGCCTCTGGTTTGAGCACTACCCGATGTTGATAGATCCATGGATCAAGACCTTTCATATCGTGATAGTCCCAAGCAAAAACATCGGAAAACGCATGCAGGAGTCGGATCAAATCTTCTTGAAATGCCTCAGACAATCCTGCCTTAATCTTAACAGGTCGCGGGTTAGCCTCATCACCCAAATTATATGTTACTAACTGATCTTCCAAGACATAAAATTGTCGAGGTTTCACCAGATCATCAGCTGACTGTAAAAGCTGATGTAGGGTGGCTCCATTCATAACAACACTATCATCTGCATCCGCTTCTCCGATCACGGGAACAACATACATGATGCCGGACTCCACGTGTCTGCTACTGATTGAAGATCTACAGTGCCTAAGGAGATCAGATCTTTATTGTTCTTCAGAAATGCCTCTTCCTCATCATCAGATAAGCCATCCAACATGTGGACTAGCTCCGCTACATATGGTCTGGCATGAAGCTCGCAGGGCTGGATGGCATCCAATTTAACAACATATTTACGGTGATGATCTTTGAAAGTCAATTCTTGCGCTGACCAATCCTGTACAACTTTGTCTTGTTTCAACCATGGTCGACCGAAAAGCAGATTGTAGTCGAGGCTGGATTCTGGTAGTTCGAGAAGTACAAAAGTCATTTTGAACGTGGTACCCTGTAGAGTAATCAAGATATTCCGTACTAATCCCACCGGATGGACTCGGGATTGGTCTGCCATTCTTACAAAAAATTGGACGGGCTCGATTTGGGTCCACCCCAATTTCTTGCAGAGAGCGACAGTTGCTATATTCACACTCGAATCGCCATCAATTAGCACTTGAGTAATCTTTTGATTTTTATGCCAGACAGTGATTAATGGGACTGAATGATCCACCATAGAATCAGTTTTCGATTGTATTGTTGCAGTCGCCGGAGTACCGGGAGATCCAGGACTGACCTGTTGTTGAAATTGCTGCCTAACTCCTGGCACCAATGCGAGCAACTATCCCAAAGGGAGTGTAATTGAAGCCTTAGATAGAATCTCCCATACCTAATCTGTTTGAATCGTACTCCTCACCACTTCTGATGATGATTCTGCTGTTACTCGGTTAGGATTTTGTTCATTCGCTCTCGCCTTTGGCAAGGGAACCTGTGCTACCAGAATTGGATCAGGAAACACAGTTTTCTCTTTAGCTGCCCATTGGCTAGCTTTGGTATACATTCGCTGCTTCTCACGGATACCATGTTCGAACACCTTAGTTGCTGGTTGCAACTGCTTACCTGATCTTTTCTAGACCATTGTTGCTTGTGATTCCACTGGTGAAATATAGACCATGTTGGTCATCGGGTTTTGACGCTCCTTCTTCCTTTTATCGTATTCTACTGCATCCTTGCAAAATCTCCGGATGTGGCCAATCTCACCGCAAAAATGACATCGAGGTGGTGGCAGAGAAGTACCCTCTACTCATGTACCCACCTGCCATTGATTGGCATTGAAATTGGTATTCCACTGTCCTCCGTAATTTTTGTATCCTTACGACTGATTGTTTCGCATCTATGGTGGCACGAAATGGGTGGCTGGCTGACCTGGTTCTTGTATAATAGCATTTACAACTGCTCGTCCCTGCACTTTAGCATTATACGCACAATTTTTCGTTGAGTGTCCGGTTGTGTTGCAGATGGCACAATACATCTGGTTAAGGGCACATGTAGCACGGGTGTGCCCTGGATTTTTGCACTTAGTGCAATACATCTGTTTAGCCAGATCATCTATAACGTTCTTACTGGCTTTCAGCCACTCCAAGTCTTCGATGAATCCCCCAACTTTATGCTCTAGTTGCAGGGCCATCGCAATAACATCATCTAGTGTCATAGCCCCCACACAGCGGATGATCATGATTTGTCTTAGCTGTGGGGTCAAACCGTTAATGAACCACTGGGTTATAACATCATCCGGTAGATTAGCATGTGCCGAAGGCAATTGTCTTAAATGAGTTCTAAACAATGTTGCATATTCCTAAACAGTCTGGTGCGGCTTTTGTCGATTATTCTACAAATAGTCGAAGATTTTGGCGGGATTCTTCTTCAACCGGAACCTCTGTAAAAAATGCATCTCTTACCGCATCATAGTTAACGAAATGGTTGATATCATACTCTGTTAACCATCTCGCTGCTTCATTGACTAATGTTGCCTGAAATACGATGGCCTTGTATGCCGGATCAGGTGGATGGTTCAGCATTGCATAGCTTATCTCAAAGGTTCGCACATGTGCATCAGAGTCGTCACTTGGAAATCCACCAAACTTTGTGTAAGTCACCCCGGTTGGAACCGGTCGAAGTGGAGGTGGCTATTGCTGTTGTTCTTGCTATTGTTGACCACTCATTGTGCTATTAGTGGTACCGTTGCTATCTCCTGAGTTTTGAGGGGGTGTTTCTTGTCCTTCGAAATCTGTATTATCAGATTGCTCACCTTCCGGCTCAAAAATAACGTTCAGTCTTTTACGTATCTCCAAATCAAATAGCCTATCCTCCGCTTTGGTATCAAACATAGGCAAGCTTACCCCGAAAAGTGGTGTGCGTAATAAAGATCCACCAGGGAGTATCGCATTGTCATCGAAAAACTGTAAATTCCCACCAACTGGTACCGAACTTTTCACCGGAACTTATTGAACTTTCGCCGAAACAGGGTATACTTCCTCCGGTAATAATCTCTCTAGGTAACACAACTTTATCCTCGGAAAGGTTCAAATTCTGACCAAATGGTATCGCATCAATTGCGCACTGCGTCCTTGTACACTCAAAAGTTACTACACCTTCATAACATATCGAAATAAAGAGAAATGCTGATGGTTCTCTGCTAAGCATAAAGCTAGACTAGTAGCAAAAGGATTCAAGCAAACTCACGGCATCGACTATGAAGAGACTTTCAGCCCGGTTGCAAAGATGGGAATAATTAGAACCTTGATTGCAGTGAGTGCAACAAGGAGATGGCCATTGTACCAACTTGACATAAAAAATGTTTTTCTCAATGGTGAACTTCAAGAAGAGGTATACATGAGTCAACCGATTGGATTTGAAGATAAAAAGAATCCAGATTTTGTTTGTAGATTGAAGAAAGCTTTGTATGGGCTGAAGCAAGCACCATGTGGTTGGAACCAAAGATTGGTTGAGTACCTCACAAGGTGTGGGTATAGTCCAAGTAGTGCAGATCCCTCTCTCTACATGAAGAAAGAAGAAGGCAAGCAGGTATACATTTGCATATATGTTGACGATCTCATCATAACAAGAAGTAATGTTGCAGGAATACAAGAGATAAAAAGAAAACTCGGTAAGTAATTTAAAATTTCAGATCTTGGTGAGTTGAAATACTTTTTAGTCATTGAGGTAGTCTATGGAAAAGATGGCATTTACTTGATGCAAAGAAAGTACCTGCTGGATGTTCTTTTCAGATTTGGAATGGGTGAATGCAAACCACTCACTCAACCTATGGACACAAATATGAAGCTATGCTCAAATGATGGAGAGAAGTTACATGATGTAACTACATACAGGAGAATTATAGGTTCATTGATCTATGCTACGATCACAAGACCATATTTGTGTTATATCATTGGAGTTCTTTCTCAATTTATGCAAACTCCAACAAGTGAACATTTAAATTCAGCCAAACGAGTGTTAAGATATGTGAAGCACACAGTCAATCATGCCTTATTTTACATATATGATGAAGAATTGTAGGTAAAGGGCTTCAGTGATGCTGATTATGCTGGTTTGAAGGAAGACATAAGATCCACATCAGGTTATGTGTTCATGATAGGTAGCAAACCTATCACATGGAGCTCAAAGAAGCAACCTACTATTGCACTATCATTTACAGAAGCTGAATATAGAGGATTAGCCTTTGCAACTTATGAAGCTATGTGGATTAAGAAGCTCTTGGATGATCTTGATGTGCAGGTAGAGACCATTCCAATTTATGGTGACAACATTTCAAGCATTCACTTGACAAACAATCGAATGTTTCATGCACAAAGTAAGCACACGAAAGTGCATTATCATTATGTTCGAGAAAAAGTTTTGAGCAAGGATGTGGATATAAAGTTCATTGGAACGAATGACTAGGTTGCAGACATGTTTACAAATTCCTTAGATGCTTCTAAGCTAAAGAGGTTCAAGGATGAAATCAACTTGGAGGATATGGCTGAAGATGCAAGCTCACATATGAGCTTGAGAGGGAGTGTTAAAAATAAAGAAGTAAGGTCGTATATATTTTTGCAAAAAGGATTTTCTTCAAATGAAAGGAAAATACAAAAATGAAAAATGGAAGCACTTACTTCAGCAAGTAGTGGAGATCAAAAGAGAATCAATCAAAAGAGAATCAAATCCAAAAAAGCTGAACTGGAAGAGGAGTGGCTACTCAAAGTAGTGGAAAAGTTATGGAGAGGAGCTCTCAAACTCATCATGAGAGTTTTTGGTCACTTGGCTATAAAAGATGCAAGGGAGGATACTCAAGATCAGAGAAAGAAGGCGTGGAAGTCCCCTTGTAACTAGTTCATTTGGTTTGAGTAATTTTTTTCTCTTCATTCTCATAGACTATGTCCTGTCGAATACCAATGTTTGGGTAGTCTACTTGTGAGAGTCATATCTCTCAATATATGTATCAAATTTTAGAGTTTAAGCATTATTTGGAAAGAATATCTTGAGTACTTCCTATGACTAGAGCAGTTTTATCAAATTTCTTATGATCGGTGAGTTATTTAGTTTTTAGTGAAGTCTAGTTTTTAGCTTAACTGAGTGGATAGGTAGCCTGTATTGATGCATAGAGTTTCCAACCCAAAACTACTCCACATTGAGTGTTTGATAGCTCATTTGAAAGCTATAAGTATCTAGTTTGAGTGACCAAAGTTTCAAGTTCATTGCATTTTTCAATTGGTACCAATTTTTCAATTGGTACCTGTTTTCATTTGAAGGTTCAGCTGTTGGCAAAAGTCTTGATCCTGAAAAGGTCTTCTACACTTTCCGCTGTGAATAGGAGAGGAATTCTCCAGCAATAATGAAATTGCCATTTGAAAAATCATAAACTCTACATTTGCCATCAATATATTTCACAACCAAGCCAATCTTATCTAATGCTGAAACTCATAACAAGTTTTTCTTGACCCCTAGCACAAATAAAGCATCTGAAAATGTAAAAGAACTACCATTAGTAGTAGTCAGAATGATCTTATCAACTCCCATAACAAGATAAAAGGAGTTTTTGGCACATGTGATAGTATTTCATGTAGGGGTAGGCTTGAATGAAGTGAAGAAACTACGCTGCAAAGTAATATGTTTGGTCACCCCACTCTCAAAGTACCAAACATCTAAGTCTACTACAGACATGCACTGTTCTTTTAGAAGATGGGTCATAACTGCAAATACTGGTAATTGCCAACTCTTCATTCTGCACAAGATTAGTAGACTTTATTTTGGGTGTACATGCCTTTGCAACAACCATTCTAGCCTCTTTCTTCCTTGAATCTTTAGCACCCAATTTTGGACAGCTCTTTATTACATGATCATTTCCTTTACACTATTTGCAAAAAAAAATTTGCTTTTTTGTTTTCTTCTCTTCTCTATCTTCATTCTTCGATTGTGTAGAATTAGAAGATTTCTGGTTACTAGTAGAAGAGCTTCATTTACCTTTGTCCTTCCAACTATCCAGGAAAGCTTAATCTACAACATGCATAATGGACCTCTTCTGCCTAGACTGGTCTTTCTGCAATAGAACACAGACTAACTCAAATGTTAAGGCATATGGATTTTCTTTCATAATCAAACAAAGAGTAGAAGCAAAACTCTGATATGAATCGAGAAGACCATTCAGAACAGTCTACACAAGTGAACTATCAAGCAAGACTTCTCAGCACAAATCAACTATTCTTTCAAATCTTTGATCTTTGTTAGAAAACTATCCATGGAGTCACCTTCATTCATGTGCTCAATCTCCAATTGTTTTTGGAGGTAAGCAACATGATCCTCATTCCTTGCCTAGTATAAAGTGGTAAGTGTATCCCAAGTATCCTTAGTTGTTCTACAAGAGTGAATTTGAGGAATAATAACACGTTTGAGACACAAGGTTATCAACGCATGTGCCTGAGTATCTCTGCCATCCCAACAAATTTGTTCTACAATAGGTGCAACATTAATCGCAATATGAATAGGAACATGAAGAATTCTTCAATGCCATCTGCTTTACCTTTAGTAGCTCTGTTTGCAAGTGAAATAAGACATTTTGAAACACCTTACACAATATTCCACAGTCCTGTTGCAAAAAATACATGACACATCATATAAGCCCACAACGGGTGATTGGTACCATCCAACTTATCCTCAGCACCCAACATACGGAATACATCACTGGTTTCAGCCATGGCCATTGACTAAAATACCTTGATGTAGAAAAATGACTCTATCTGAAAAAGTTCAACAGAACTACCCTGACGCGTTTCGGTAAACTATAGCAGACTTGGAGGCTTTTTATAGTGTCAAATCAAAACCTCTATATATCTTTGGCACAAAAAGACAAAATTTCCTACATAATCACTATGATAGTGCATTCAAAGTCCAAAACAAGCTCAGATCGTGATTTTAGCACCATAGAGCGAAGCTGTTTTGATCTCCTAATCACTTTGAGTATGCTCACCAAATTTCGTGCAATCTTGAGACTGTGACCCGAGGGGTGTCCATGATGCGCTAGATGAAGTGGTGACCTACTCTGATACCAATTGTTGGAGTTCGAGGTCTGCAATAGCACACGAATAGTAGAAGGAAGAAGAAGAAGCTTGGAGCACAACATACAATACAAAATGTATTACCAAGAGAATGTACAAAGATAGGTGACCCATTAGGGCAATAGGTGTATATACAAGCCGAGGCAAAAAACCCTCCTAAAGAGGGAAAAAAGTGCCCCAATGATCCTAGTGTGTTCACACACATCACTACCTAAATATATCAACACTCTAAAGGAACCCATCACAATAAAGGTACATATCATTTCAACATGTCCTTAAGAGGGTGAACGTACCATTTATTTCATAAACTTTATTGGAGATATTATAAATCTTTTAAATGTGTTATATGTTCCACAAATCAAATGATATCAGTAGTTTCTATATCTGATTAAGGTCATGAACAATCTTTTAGTAAGATAGGAGCTAAGATTATGGATCGTAATGAAAACGTTGTTGGGAGTGTCATAAGGAGGAATAACTTATTTGAGTTTTTTGTTCTTACAATCACTACAAGTGTGGGAACAAATAATCTATGGCATGAGAGATTCGACCATATCAGATACCGTATATTAAAGAAGATGCATTGTAGGGGTATGGCTGCACACTATTGCAGAGTAAAGAAGCACAAAAGAGGAGCCCCCAAAAGTTTTCAAATTACGAGCATAATTTTTCTTCTTCAAAATCTTATGAAACTCCCTTGAAGCTATGTAAATGCACTAGAGGAGTCCTCTAGATGCATAAGCCCAAATTATAGTAACATAACTCTTAAAATAGTAGGAAATTATAGTTAGTCAATAAACTATCGGTCTCTTGTGTGAAAGGACCATTTTTAGGGCACATGTATATAAGTCACTTTGTGACTCTTGTAAAGAACTTTTTGCCATTGTGAGAGTTGAACAAGAATTTCAAATTTGCTTCTTGCCTGACAATTTCCTCCTTCTCAATGATCTTTGGTGTATGTTATGCTTGAAATGTGTATGTAGGACTATTGCCTATCCCTTCCCATCGTTTTTGAACTATTGTAGTGTGTGTGTGAGCCATTACAAGTTGTGGACTGAGTGTTGGTGTTCCCCACCATTCACTATTTTGCTCATAACTTGAAGTTCATTTGTCAAATTTGAGTAAAAATACGAGTATTAGATGTGTCTCATCAAGAGCTTCGAAACGAATCTAGTATTGACCATATTCAGAGTCCGGAGATGAGAGAAAAGTTTGAATTTTTGCTTACTATTGTAAATGGTATCGAGGAATGCACTTTCAGAGGATTAGTGAGTTGGAGAGCTAGTTGAGTCTAATCACATGCATCGTAGCTTAAATACTTCACTTACCATCATGTGTGCACACATCTTCATACACGTGGTTCTTGTGGTTCCTCAGATTGATAATTAAATGTGTATTAATCCAACACTATATGCACTTGTGGGGCGATTGAAGTCTAGTCTCATCAACACAAGTCCCTAAGGCTTCACGACTTAGGTACACACCTTTTTCGCGCTGTTGCCGGGGAGAAAAAGACTGAACCAAGGTGCCTTCGTGATGGTTAGAGCTTTGGAGTGAAGGAATCGTACTTGTAGAGGTGAATTCATTCAATGGCAAGTAGTCAAGTATTCCAGCACTTGTTACCTCACACTCTTGGAGTGTGTGTAATGAGTTTTTAGGTTTAGGGTTAGGAGTGAGGAAGTGAAGGAATAGTTAGGGTTAGGTAGGAGGGAGGAGTAGAGTAAGGAGAAGTAGAACACCTCAAGAAAAATCCAAAAAATTTGTCAACTCTAGTTCAGTTTAGGTACTAGGCAACACAACACTATAAAAACCAAAAAAATCAATTCATTTAGTCACTTGTGTGAACAAGTATCGTGAGAGAGCAGTGATTGTTATCGTCAATTTGGTATCGTGCTAAGCGAGCAACTAAGCGACCTTGTGAGCCCAAAGCTTAGCCGAGGTATCCTTGAAGGCGAGTTCCTCAAATATTGTATCTCAAAAGCACCATCAGAGCATGTGTGCACACACGTGATTAAAGTCACAATTGGTATCGTAGGGTAGAATAGATAGTTTTTTGGAAGTTTTTGAGTGATACAGGGGGTCAAGAGTGAAGGGGAGAGAGAAATAAGCAAATTTCTTACTAAAAAAATTAAGTTTTGATCATTTTTGGCTGTAGTATCACGATCGGTTGAGTTTTGGTATCGATGCCAAAATTCCCTAGTATCAAGATACTCGCCTAGTATCGTATCGTGCATGCCCACTTGAGGTATCGTGATACTATCACGGTATTGTATTGTCAAGTGTTGGTATCATGATCCTGGTCACCTGGTAGTATCGTATCGCGATCACCCGGTGGTATCGTATCGTAGTCCACCTAGTATCGTATCGTGTTGGTCACGGTATCGTATCATTGATTGAGCGATATCATATAGTGTGTATGGTTAATATCGTATCGCCAACTTAGTATCGTATCATCTCTTGTTTTGGTATCGTATCACGAGGAGTAATAACATATCATGTAAATCCTGGTATCGTATCGTCTAGTGATCTTTTGGTATCATATCGTTCCTATAGCCGGTATCGCATCATGGGGATCGCAGTATCGTATCATGCCACCCAATGGTATCGTATCGCCATAGACCCTTGGTATCGTATGGTGTCGATCACAGTATCATATCATTGACCAAGCGGTATCGTATTGCATGCCTAGTTGGTATCGTATCTTCTGTGTGGTATCGCCAAGAATGGTATCGTCCAAAATGACTCAAGCTAATTGGAGGAAAAATTTGAAGTGATTGAGGAGATAATTAAGGGTAAGTAGAGAGTAGATATAGACTCAAAGGGGTGAATGAACCTAAGATCAAGAAGGGTGCTAAGTAGCTGGAGAAGTGTCATCTCATCAGTAGGAAGTGAAGCCCAAGCAAGCCATCATTCGATCTACTCGGACACCTCTAGTGACTTAGAGGAGGAACTACCCATGGCCTCAGAGGAAATGCATGGTTTTGTGCCTAGAGAGAATTTTATGTCAACCATAGAGGGTGAATACCGCACCTCACTGCAATATGTGTCAACTAATCGGCAAGGAATCCCTATTTACGTGTATGGCATAAATAGGTTTTTCATGAGAATGGTAAACTCTATCGACTCAGCAATAGTGCCCAAACTCGTAGTTAAGTATGAAGGAGGAGTGTATATGGACAAGTTAGGTCAAATCTATGTAGTGATTGGAAGCCCATATCAAATCAACGAGAGAGGAGAACTAGAGGGACAAGGAATTTCTGGAAGATCTAACCATGAAGACACTATGACTACCCCAAGGGGCAAGTCGATGGTGACTCAAGTCTTGAGAGGGGATTTGATACCTCAAGATGACTACCTGTTGGATGTATACCTAATCCACGAGTCATACCTACTATTACAAACTCATTCACCCATTCGAGGACAAGAAGTGATCCTAGTAACCATCTATGAGTTGAAGGATCCAGAGAATGAGTCTAGATTTACATACCTAGACCCAAACCAGAGAAGGTATTGGCTGGTAGATGAAGTTGATAGGTCTTGATTGAAATACATGGGGTTCCTTGTATTCCCCCCTCGAGAGCAGGCAACTACCTCCCACAACCCTTTTGGAACCGACCAAGGAACAAAGAAAACAATGTGAGGATAAAGAAGCCAACGAAGTATCCCCAACCAAACGCATGTGCAGTTCACAATGCCAGGAGCACATTCACACCTCCAAACCAACTCAGGGATAGGTAACATGACTTGATCCCCGGTTAGATCAAGGCCACAACCAGGTGTGCCAATAGGAATGTATCCAATGAGACCAGCAATTCTTGTAATGCCCAGACCACCAGACCTCGTAAGGAGGCTGAGACCAATTCAAGTTGCTAAATGTATGAGAAATCACTATGATTGAACAGGAGAACCATATGACCACATAGCAGAATTTAAGCAAGTATTATGAGGCGAACAAGTGGATGACTTCTTTGTGCAGTATGAGTCCTTTGGACTAACCTTCACAAGAACAACCTTGACTTAGTTCCAACCATTGGATCCAAATCATTTTGGGAATATTGAACAGTTTTTCCAAGAATTCATTGGAGAATTCACTAAAGAAGGGATTAAACACAACTCGTCATCCTTAGTCCATAGTTTTAAACAAAACCCAAATGAAATCATCAAAATAGATGCCTAAAGATTTAACCAATATGTCAATAGATGCCCATCAATCTAAAGACCCTCCTAGCAAAAAATGATATCACTATTCTTAGATGAATTGACTCATGGAACCCTAAGAACCCTAGTTATGTTAAACGGCTCCAAACATTGAGTGAGTGTCTTCAGGAATGCATTGACCTAGAAGACAACCTTGTTGATGATCTCAAAAGTTCACCAAGATCTACTAAATCAGAGGATACTAGGAGTACAGTG
This sequence comes from Ceratopteris richardii, assembly GCA_020310875.1. Classification (NCBI taxonomy): domain Eukaryota; kingdom Viridiplantae; phylum Streptophyta; class Polypodiopsida; order Polypodiales; family Pteridaceae; genus Ceratopteris; species Ceratopteris richardii. Next base: position 75,032,082 of record CM035426.1, read on the forward strand.
AGGACTAGCCCTAGTAATGTGGACGAGCTAACAAAATTGGTAGCCAAGAAGTTAGGAGTCCATGGATAGAGAAATTACCACAACCCACCAATGAGAATGCCAATGCTATGGAGATGCAACCTATGTGGTGGAGATCACCCATCTCATATGTGCACAAGAGGAGCATGGGAATGCCACAATCTTATCCATACGAGAGGAAGCCACCCCAAGGACCCAATCTATACTATCATACTGAGCAGAAATACACCAATCATACTACTGAAAACTACCCATTTAACTCACAATCAAAGCCAGTGAATCAACCCCATTATAGGCCTTACGGATACCCTCCCAGAGAACAAGGAAGAGAGATCCCAAGATACAATCCCTATCCAGGCCCAGAAGGAGCACCCAGACCTTATGAACAAGGAGGATACGGACAAACACAATGAATATTAGGACAACAACCACCCCTTCCACAGAACGTAGTGCCAGTCAAATACACTCAACCAAAGGAGAACATGGAAAGAGCCATAGTACCAGCTACGCCTCTAGCCATTACTCGAATGCAAGCCAAAGGACAGGAGAGAAAGAAATTAGATTCAGAACAAGAGATGAGTAAGGATCTAGAGCCAAAGATACAGGTAGTAGAAGATTTCGAACATCCATGTGAGAGTAACCAAATGAAGAAGACGCAAAGTTGGAAGACTAGAAGGGAAAAACTTAGAAACAAATGGAGGAAAAATAAAAATAAAGAGGACAAGAAGGATGTACAAGATAGTAAGGAACCGCGGTAATAGGGAGTACAAGATAATACTCCACCTAAGCCTCACACCCAGAAACTAGATAAATCAGGATCAATCTTAGCGGACCCAATACTAGAAGACTTGGACATGTGGTTGAAAGCGTATCAATCCAGAATCACGAGTGGACCAAATATAGAGCAACATGAGAAACTCTACCCACAAGGGGAGTTATAAAAGGAGAGATTGGCAATATGCAAAAAGCTCATAGAGATAGCCCAAGCCACTCTAGAAAAGACTATCCTAGTCCTCCTAGAAACAAGAGTACCGGAGAACCAATTCAACGAATGCTTTAAAGAAAATGATCAAATAACAGGAACACCTAAAGAGAAAGGTAGTAAGGAAGAACAACAAAGCACTCAGGGAAAACCAACTTCTATAGTCCCTGAACTAGATCCTTACTCATCTCTTGTATCTTTGGCTCTAGATCCACCCCATCCACCCTTCGAGGAACTAGACATTGAGGAGAACCAATCCACCGAAATTTGGAAGAAGTATATGAAGAAGTTTCCATGTTAGACTGAAATAGGGAAGAAGAACATAGTTTTTCCACTCTACCTAATTATATGGGAGAATACAAGAAAGGGTCCCTAGTTTTTCACGTTCCCACAATTCGAGGCAAGGAAGAGAGGTCTTCAAGCAAGACCTCACACAACTTGGCAGAGCTCAAGAAGACCAAGGTGCAATGCCTCTTGACAGTGGAAGAGTTACTACAAGCCAAACCACAATTATGGAATCAGTAGGCGGGACAATTGAGATTAGAAACGAAAGAGATTGATAAGGAAAACAAAGAAACTAAAGCCCATTATACCATACAAATCTGTGTTGACAAAGTCAAGAGAATTTAGTGAGGGAGATGAGGGCAATACATGCTTACCCATCACATTTAATAGATACATGACTAAAGCCATATTGGACATAGGAGCGGGTGTAGGCATAGCCACCAAGGAAATTTGGGAGAAATGGGGAAATCGAGCCCTATGACCAACATGTATGAAGCTTCAATTAGTGGATGGCCATGTAGACAGACCCCTAGGAATATTGGAGGAAATTAAGTTGATGACTTGTGGAGTAGAATTCAAACACACTCTAGCTCTATGTCAATTTGGAAAAGCAAATAATTATGAAATGATATTAGGACGGCCCTTCATGAGATAGCTCAAGGAAGTACAAGACTAGGGAAGAGACGCTTTATACCTACAACATTAGGGGTCTACTGCCCAGATAAATTTACACACATTTTCATATAGGGACATACCCCCACTACAATTGAATCCCATACACAAGGAAGAGGATGATTTGTCAATTTATAGTGCAGGTTCAAGTAACCAATCGTGGATGCACAAAGACGCTCAATTATGGATGTGCAAGGAAACAAAGCGAGAGGAGAAAAAATCTCAATTGTGGCCTATAGGACATCAAAATTACCAACCCGTAGATGATCCTATGTATATGCCTCAAGTTTTCCCGGATGAAACATTCAAACCACACAGTTGGATGGAAATTCTAGCCACCTTAGATCTATGTGTAAGTGAGGAGGTATTAATCATGAATGGATGTGTAGATGAACAAGGTTATGATGTAAATTTCTACATGGTAGTCCTTCAGGAAGTAGAGGCAGGAGAATTATTAGAGAAGGAATGGAGGGAGGAGTACAAAAGCATTCTTGAGCGAGAATTTGATTCAGAGGAATGGTATTTAGAAGCAATTCAAGCCGATGATGAGGGAAGAACACCCAAGGTATTAGCAAGAGAAGCAGCTCAAACAAGACCCAACAATAAGGAAACATTAGATAAGGGAGAACAACCTCTAGACCTTTTTGAAGTCCCAGAGCACTTCAAAAGATATGAAGTAGAAGAGAGGAAGATAGCTATTCAAATGCCCAAAAAGGAGGCAAGAGAAGAAGAAGCATACGATAACAAGGGACAAATGAAGAAAGTGATAGTGACCATGGAAGATGGAGAAGAAAGATGTACCTATATAGAAAAATATGTGTCTCAAGAAGAGGAAGAGGAACTGATAAACCTAATTTGAGAATATCGGGATGTATTTGCATGGACCTACAAGGACATCAAAGTTGTGGATCCATCCATTTTTTCTCATCGAATTCCAATGACACCTGATGCAAAACCATCAAAACAATGCCCCTATACTTATAATGATGTCTACTCAACAAAAATAAAGGAGGACATAGACAAACTGTTGGCAGCTAGATTCATTTACGAGATAGAGCACATAGAATGGGTGTCACCATTAGTGTTTTTATCCAAAAAGAATGGAAAATTAAGAGTGTGTACTAACCTAAAGAAAATGAACACAACCACAATCTGTGATAGCTACCCATTACCTATCACTGATCATGTCTTGGAAAGAGTGGCGGGGAAGGAAGTCTATAGCTTCCTAGATGGATTCTCTGGGTACAACTAAGTAGCTATTGCTATAGAGGATCAACATAAGTCAGCATTCGTGATTGAATGGGGAGTCTATGCTTTTAGAGTGATTCCATTCGGACACATAAACGCCCCTGCTACTTTCCAAAGGTTGTCACATATTTAAAGAGTTTCTAAGGAAGAGTATGGAAGTATATGTCAACGACTTATGCACATACTCAGGTCAGAGACATGAACGCATTCCGGAGTTACGAAGGATATTTGAGAAGAGTCAGCAATATCGAGTGTGTCTGAATCCTACAAAATGCATCTTCATGGTGAGACAGGGAAAAAGCCTAGGACACATTGTATCTATGAATGGAATTTCCACTAATGAGGATAAGTTTAAGGCAATCCTAGAGCTACCAAGACCCAAAAATGCTAAGGAAATGCAAGCTTTTGTGGGCCCTTGTGGATACTATCATAGATTCATCCACATGTATGCCATAATTGCCAAGCCTCTATATGGATTATTAACCCAATATAATGGACGGATGAGTGCAAAAAAGCTTTTAATGAACTAAAAAGACGATTAAGTACAACACCTATTTTGAAGATACCCAATTGGAATAAGTTGTTTCCTATGCATGTAGATGCCTCCAACTATGCAATAAGATGCATCCTAGCACAACCTAAAGACAAAGGAAAATTAGACCACCCTATTGCATATGCGAGCAGACAACTAAGCAGAAAGAAACTATACAACTATGGAACGAGAAGGTTTAGGAATGGTGTATGGAGTTAAGAAATTTAGACACTACCTTCTATCCAACAAATTCAAGTTCTTCATTGACCATCATGCCCTATTGTACCTACTCAATAAGTCATGTAACACAAGAAGACTAGTAAGATGGTTTTTGTTGCTGATGGAGTTTGATTTTGAAGTAGTGGTCAAAAAAGGAAATACCCACGTGAGAGCCAATCATCTGTCTAGGTTAACTCAAGGAGAACCACCTAATGGAGTAGCGGACGATTTACCATATACCTATTTGTTCAACTTAGAAGTATATCCTAAATGGGAAAAAAAGTTGATTCCTATACTTACCCATGGACCACAACATCAAATCAACAAGAATGCTAGGAAAAGATTTATGCAATCATGTAATTTGCATATTGTGGGAGGAAGTGTGTACTATAAAGAATCCAATGGTGTATTGTTAAGGTGTGTGGAAGAGGCTGAACAAAAGAACTTAATGGAACAAGTTTAGATAAATCGATGGAGAGTACACAAAGGGTGGCCAAATATGTCGAAGGATGTTCATGAGTACATTAGCAATTGCCTAGAATGCAAAGAAGGTACTCCAAAAGATCACACATCATTACAATTTTCTACAATAGCACCAGATTGGAGTCGGACATTGGTCAAGTTCTTAAAAACACGAGAGCATGAGGAAGGGGTGAGTCTCGCTAGGAAGTGGTCCCTAGAAGAAATGAGCAAGGACTATATTATAATGGGAAGGAAACTATTGAAGAGAGGAAAGGACAATCTGCTTCAGCTATGTGTACACGAAGGAGAATGCTTACCCATATTAGAAATGGCACATGCAAGCACCGCATGAGGACATTTTTCAGTTGAAAGAACTATAAAAATGATTCTCTTCGAAGCTTGTGGTGGCCAACTCTACATATGGATGCAGTCACCTATGTACGGAGTTGTGAGGTATGTCAAAGAGCCAAATAACCTATTAGGAGAGATGATATGCCTCTAAGACCCATGATTTGTGCGATAGATCTTTCCAAATGGGGCATTGATTTTATAAGCCATATTAACCCTCCAGCCAAAGGATCACATGCCGAGTACGTAATAGTGGCAATAGATTATCTAAGTAAATGGGCAGAAGCAAAAGCAACAAGAAAGAACGATGCTCAAACCACAACGAAGTTTCTCTTTGAGAATGTTTTACTCACTTTGGACTACCTATAGAGATAGTGAGCGATAGTGAGTTAAATGGAGGCAGAAGGCATATTACGATGCACATATCAAAGACAAAGGCTTAAATGAAGGAGATTTAGTACTTATATATACATTGAAACAACACACCAAGAAACTACAACAACGCGGATATAGATCATTATTGATTAATAGGATCTCGATGAGTGGAGCAATCAATCTACCCACATTAGACGGGGATATACTTCCCAACTACATAAGTGGATGTTGAGTGAAACGATATATGGAGCCATTAATAGACCGGATGTTAGCACAACTTGTAGGAGCACAAAATCGAAAGAAGGAAGAGGAGAGGATTAGAGAGGAAGCACACCAGGAAGCCTTAGAACGTATCAAGAAAAGGAAAGAGTGGATACGACAAAGGGATGAACTATATCTACAGGGAGAGGAACCTATACCAATGGCCAACTACCAAGTCAATAATGATAGTAGTGAGAGCCTTAGCATCACCCAACCATACTTAAACCTAGGAATCAAAACCAAAGAGTACCAGTTAATAGATGCTTTGATTGACTCAGGAGCGGCTTTAAGCTGTATGCGAATGACGTTAATTATGCATCTCCAAACAACCATAAGTCCCACTAAAGCATGCATGATAGGAATTGGAGGCCAATTTATAAGATGTGTTGGAGAATCCCTAATATCCCTTTACCTAGGGAATTCCACTATGGAGCAAAGAATTTTGGTATGCAAGGATGAAGACATGATTAAAAATCTGATCCTAGGGCGTGCATGTATGTGTGTGTATGTATAAATGGGCATGTATGTGTATATGTGTTTAAATGTGCATGTATGATGTATATGTGTGTGTATGCGTGTATTTGTAGCTCTAGTCTCACTCGTTTCTCTCTCTCTCTCATATACATACATACATACATACATACATAAACACACATACTCATATCCACGTATATATACATAAAAGCAATGTGTACCGTGCATTATCGCGACAATGAGCCATAAGTGTCCACATCTCTTTTAGACCACTTATGTGAACATCCTATCCCAAACTCTATCTCAAGTGAACTAAGTATGTATTTTTTATCCCTCTCATCATGCTCAATACAAAAAGAAAAATCATGTAAATAAAACATAAGATATTTGTTTCAATTTATATGTAAAATTTATACTTACTTCCACTCTAAGTGGACAATGTGTAGGTAAGAGTCGCATAATACCTGCATTCTTCTCTTGAACTCCAATACATTCCCTATGTACACAATGTTCCCCTTGATGGGGGATGATTCTAACACCCCAATGCAAAAATGGAAGATGGCTGCCCTCCACTAGGTCCACAAGTACTGATATATGCTCACTGTTTTGAATGTTTCTTTGTACCAATACTGAGAATTAAAATGCAATTTTGCAGACATGTAATAGACTATAAGAGCTACCTAACAAGCTTTAAATCATCCCAAATGGATATTCCCACTAGGAGAACCACCCTCTCCAAAATAGGCTACTTGTTTGTAACACTCTCTGCTTATGTGCATAGATATACCTTCACAAAGTTGGCAATTTCTCAAAACGCAGTCAACCAAATAGCTTGCAAATTTGGCAAAGTTTAGGGCACAATATGAGAGACCAAATGAAGCTTGAAATCAATGAAAATGAGTACAATGAGAGAGCAAATAATACTCTGCAATCTGGTACAATCAGATTTGGAAAAGCCTAACTACACCTCTAGATAGAGCGGAGCAAAATCATGAGAAAATGAGGTAAGCAACCAAGGGGGCTGCTTTCTGGAGTTTATAACTTCAATAAACTAAGTGGGAAAGTCATGGAATGCATACAACTCAAGAAACAAAGGTGGGATGTGATGAAATGAAAAAGGACTACTCCTACTCTACTTACATTCACAAATATAACAAGCTAAGGAGGAATGAACAAAAGATAACAAAACATGATGAATGAATTAAAATAGAAATGGAAATGACTTACATGAGATGCTCTATGAGCATGGTGACTCCATGAGGAGTGGAAGTGCACTCTTGGCAATGAGCTAGAGTGGAATGAGCTTATGTGGAGTGAAGGAGAGGCCTTGCTTATATGGAGTTTGGGAGAATTCCCTTGCATGTGGGATAAATGTGCTTGCATGAGAACAAAAGGGTGGAGCATGGAACTCTCAACACCCCCCCCCCCCCCTCCATGTGATGACCCTTTTGTTTTTAATATGGGGGACTAGTGATATATGGGATCACTTAGTCCATTGGTTTTTAGGATCCAAGGACATATGGGATCCTTAGACATAACTTGGACATATGTGATCCAAGTTGGGGACATATGGCATCCCTTGGATCTTGGGACATATGGGATCCCACGACATATACTTGGACATTTGGGATCCAAGTGGGTTTTAATGGGATCTAGGGACATATGGGATCCCTAGACATGTAAAAGGGTTTACATCATGGGGTAGGTAGTGCTTATGGAACCATTTGCCACCTTTTGAGCATTTTTCTTTGCTTGGGTCTTTCGTTGTTGGTGTAGCCTTTGTCTTGTGAGCTTCATGGACTTGTAGTGGGCTTTGAGTGTCATTTGTTCAAGCCATAGGGAAGGTCTTACCACTTTGTTATGTGGCAGTGTCTAGTCCCTTTACATGCAGCTTTAGATGATTTGGCGCTAAATGATACTTCATAAGATTAACTCTTTGGAGAGAATACATGACTTCAAAACTTCGTGGCTTTGGGAAGGTCCTACCTTCTTTAAGAAGGTGGTGTCTAATCCCTTACAAGGGGCCATTTATGTGTTTCTTCATGACGTTGAGAATATGTCTAAGCGAGATAAGTTCTAACATGATATACAAAATATAAAGGCTTCGAAAAATTTCATCAGTTCAAATGCATTATTCCTCCATGCTACCAAAGTTGCAGAGCTGCTAGAAAGTCATCGGGGTGCACATGTGGTGCAATTAGTGTGCCCCTAATGCTAAGCTCTTTGCATATGACATAAGTGATGAGGTCATAACCTGATGCATTGAGTGAAGGCTCTACATATTGCGTCAGTAACAACTCTAATTCAGGTGCAACGTACTGCATCAATAACACTCACATTCGGGTCCACCTTGAATCATTGCAAAAATGTAGGAAGCTAGTAGAATCTTGCATTCGATGCAATTTAGCTTTCTGTCCTTGGTGACACATCACTGTTGGCCTCCCACAGCTTCTCCTCTATCGCTTTCGCTCGACTTTCTTCTCATCTCTGACAAGGCTTCTGCAAATTGGTCATCTGCTCTTAATGAGCTTATCCCCCTGATATTGAAGTTTGACTCTCTCCTCTGAGCACTCTCTCTGTCATTCTCTCTTTCCAACATGTGTGGTGGAGAAGCTCCTCTTTTTCTCATAGATTAGGTGGAAGCATGGCTGAACATATCTGTCTTCTTTGGCCCTGTTCGTATCCTTGAGGCATAGCTGATTTTGTTTATCTGCTCATGCTCTTCCACTATGGAGTCTAACATTGCATCCGTTTCTTGCTTCTTTTCCACTATAATGCTAAAGGAAGTTGCAAGAGCTCCTCTGTATTAACTTCTGGACTCTCTTTTCAATATTCTCTGGCTACAAGTCTGTCACGTGCATTTTATCTCTTCCATGCCCCCGTGCTTCCTTTGTGCCTCTTTCTCTGTTTGTAGCTCTCTGATTTCGATGTGCAGTAATTGCACTTGTAGGAGGAGGTGCTATAGCCTATGAGTGAGAGCAAGAAGCCCTGGTTTCATCATTTTCCTTACAGCATACACCCTCCAGCCTTACTGACTGTTCTTAATGTGTATACAATCTATGCCTCCAATGGTTCAGGTTTCATAGAAAGTGAAGAATAACATACAAATTCACATCCTTGCTTTTGAGTTACGCATACGTGACTTGCAACATCTTCTACAGGCCATTCCCGATAAGGGTGCTTCTGTGGGGATTGATCCAAACGATAAACTTAAGAGAAATTTCTCCCTGCCATTAAATCCTGAACATTAAGCAGTTGCTATGCTTCGGAGTGATAAAAAGAAATTCTTTTGCTAGGTTGCAATTGCATCACTTCTTTGAGTGTGAGATCTCGAGCTTGCTTCTATTGTATCCTTTGAACCTCCTTTCTTGGCTGGATAGACAAAAGAGAAGAAAAGCACGCTCCTACCTTCGGGTGAACTCGAGCAGGCCTTGGAAGCTAACATAAAATGGTGATAGCTGCTTCAGTAGATGTGTCTCTTAGCATCCAAGTTTCCCTTGAACTTCTACATTCTCCTCCCTCTTCTAGGATTTTTCTTAGCTTGTAAACCTATCCCCCCCTCTAGTATGCCAATTAGCACCTATCCTCTTATGTCTGCTATAATATTCTTCATTAGAAAACTCTTCAATCCATAGCATTTTAGGACTCCAGCCATTGCCATCTGTTCGTCTTCTGATGTTCTATAGCAGAAACAAGGCAGTTTTGTAGCTTGAAGGCTTCAGCTTGACCACTCCTCTATTCAGAGTTCTCAAGAGTAGTTGTATGATATACGATATGAAGAATACAATATGGAGGGAGAGGAAAAAAATGTAATGAACAATATGCTACCGCCACAGAATACTAATCAATGATAAGGAGTAATTATGATAAACAAATGGAATAGTGCTTAAAAGCACTATTATTGAAGGAAATATGGGTGGGAAGGAGGGATTAAGAAAAAAATGGATCTAACATTAGGGGAAAAAGTGAGCCCTGCATGGGCCTTGTAAGGATCCCTAATTTTTCGGGATTAAAATTAATCTTCTCTGGTATTGAGGACTAAAAAAAACCAGTAGTGGTTTTTAATATAAAAATACTATTTCCAAGAGACCACAGTTGATAAATATCTTGTTTTGGATTCTTGAATATTAAGCACCGTCGAATATCCTTCACGAATACACGAGATTAACGAAAGTGGTTGTGGCAAAAAAGGACAAAAAAGAGCTCTCAGTGTGCTTGGGTTGGAATGTGTTTGGCAAAAAAAGACAAAATAGACCTCTCAGTGAGCTTGGGTTCGTGGGCATTTGAAACCATTGGATGTGAATCACGGACGAACGCGATTGAAGAGTCTTTCTCTGGCAGATAAGGACAAAATAGACTATCACATCACTTGTAAGATGTGGGGAAAAGGAAGAGAGAGTGTATAAATGTGTGGGTAATTCAACACCATTAGATATCTCTCACGAACGATCACGATTCGCACTCGGAAGTCTGGCAGAAAACGACGAAGCAAAGGTCACATCATACTAGGAAATGGGAAAGCTAAGAGAGAGACTAGCAAAATTGGGACCCAAGTTCTTGTCATCCATTGGATGCTCGCAAATCGAATGCAAGAGATTGAAACGCGATTTCACGTGGCTTGGATTTAAGAGGAGCCGTTGGATCATTTGGTGATCTGATGGCCTTAAAATTAAGAATTCCCTTTATTTAATGCCATGGCTTGACAGCCACAAGATTTTCAATTCCTCATCCAACGATGGACAAAAAAAGGCGCACTCGCCTCCTTCTTTCAAGCTCCATCTTTGGATTTCCTCAATATCCAATGGCTCAAATCAAATTTGGTTGGAGAACTTTGAATTTTGTGGCCAACGAAACCACTAAGAGAGGATTTTAGTTGTTTTCACTACTCCAAACCAAGGGAAATCTAGGCCTAGCCTACTTCATTGAGGCTCTAGACTGTGGCCACCACCCTCCCCTCATTGGTCCATCACTAATCACTCCTTAATCTAAAAGGCCCATTCAGGGTTCATTTTTTCCCCTCATGAACCAATGAAGATGAAGATTATGATCTTAAAAAAATGAGCCTATGCTCTGATACCATGTTGGTGGGTGGTTAGCTAGATTGTAGGAAAAGTAAAAGTCTATATAAGCATCATCTTGTTGAGAGTTCCATGCTCCACCCTTTTGTCCCAACTCACTTTTATTCTCAAGCAAGCACATTTATCCCACATGCAAGGGAATTCTCCCAAACTCCATATAAGCAAGGCCTATGCTCTAATTTTTCCATATCTTCATCACTTGTAGATTCCATGTCTACCCATCGATGGTCTTCGTCATTTGCCTTTTCCTTTCCTTTGCTACTTCTCTCACTTGAATGAGCTTCATTCCTTGTCCTTCCATGCCAAGCTGATGTAGTACTCTCCTCTGATGGTGTGCTTGAAGTGGTTGGACCACTTATCTCAATTCTTTGTTGCTGCTCTTTGAACTTCTTCTCGGCTTCATATGCATCGTCAACATGTAACACATCTTTGCTACCATACCAAGGCAGCAAATCATCAAATATTAGATCTGTAGATACATTAAGCTCTTTGGTGCAAGGTTTATAACATCTAAAACCCTTTTGCTCTGAAGAATATCCAAAAAATATACACCTATCCGCCTTCGGATCTAATTTCTGTCTCAATTCTTGAGGTATGTGAACATAACACACACAACCAAATACTTTGAGATGTGAAAGATTGGGTTTCTTACCACACGAAGCTTCATAAGGTGTAATGCCATGTACTCCTGAGGTTGGATACCTATTCATAATATATATGGCTGTATTTGTTGGATCAGCCCAATAAGAGTTAGGAACATTCATTTCATTTAACAAAGATCTAGCCACTTTTGCTATGTATCTATTTTTCCTTTTTGCCACCCCATTTTGTTGAGGTGTATACCTGCAAGTGAATTGCCTTTTGATGCCATGGTCATGTAGAAAATCTGAAAATTCATTTGAAAAATACTCTCCCCCTCCATCCGATCTGAGAGTCTTTATATACTTCCCTGTTTCCTTCTCCACTAGGTTTTTGAACCTCTTGAAGTGGTAAAACACCTTTGACTTTGACTTCATGCAATACATCCAAAAAAACCTTGAATGACCATCTATAAATGTGACAAAATATCTATTACCTCCAATGGTGGGCTCCCTTGTAGGTCCCCATACATCTGTGTGTATGAGATTCAACACTTCATTGCTCACATGTGCTCCCTTCTTGAATGGAAATCTGCTTTGTTTTCCTAATTGACAAGCATGGCACAAATGCTGCATATTCTGAGATGTAAGATCAGGTAGACCACTCACCAAGCCCTTCCTTTGCATCTCTTTCATCCTTTGTAAGTTTATGTGCCCAATTCTTTTATGCCATAAGTCGATTTCTACAATCTATTTATTTCCAATTGACAAGTAGACAGTGTGAGGGGTTGATGGCTTTACCTCCATGGTGAAGAGTCTTCCTTGCTTCTTTCCTTTTGCTTTGAGTTTGTAGTCTTGCATGGGGTCTTCAACAAAACATCCTTTCTCATTGAACCTCACCTCATAACCTTTTTCAACCATTTGACGTACCAAAACCAAGTTCTTTGTGATGGTTGGCACATGCAACACATCCTTCAACACCTTGGAGCTGTGAGATCCATTCAATGCAACATCTCCCACATGTGTAATCTTGTGTGCAGTGTCATCCCCTGTCTCTACATGTCCTTGAGTGAGGGGTAAATGTAAATTAAAGAAAACATATTTATTGCGACTCATATGGTTGCTACAACCACTATTAATGTACCATGTAAAATTTTTTAATTTACTTTTTCACTTGAACCATACATCATAAGCAAGTTCTCATTTTTTGAATTTGTTGACGTACTAGCATAATTACCTTGGTTCCTTTTGTATCCTTGATTGCCTCCTCCTTTGGACCAATAATCTCTTGCATAATGGCCCGGTTTTCCACAATTGTAACTTTCTCCATTGGATGCTTCTCTTCCATGTGATCTTCCTCCTCTTCCTCTACTCCTTCCTCTTCCTCTTGATCCATAGCTTTGGTTGGAGCCTTCTTGGTTGCTTGAGCTTGAGCTTGACCTTCCTCTCCCTCTAGCTTGGGAGTTTTGTCCACCTCTTTTGCCTTTACCTCTACCTGCATAGAAAACTTGGGCTTGGCTGCCCTTTGATTATGAACCTCCTTGGTTCATCTCCTCGGTCACTATCAATGTGACTAATTGATCAAATTCTGCTAGGGAATCCCTCACATAAACTGATGTGGTGAATTCTTTCCACCTTTCATCCTCTCTCAAGCCATTGAGAGTGTGTGCAACAAGATCATCATCTTTGATTGGGCTCCCGATTGAGCCTAAAGCATCTACAAGTTCCTTAACCTTCAAAATGTACTCATTTATGTTAGTACATGGTGGTTTCCTAAGACTATTCAGCTCATTCTTGATCTGAATCTTCCTTGCCTTGGTTGATGAAGAGTACAATCTCTCCAAGGTCTCCCAAACCTTCTTGGATGTGTCCAAGTCTTGTATATGCCCTATCATGCTATTGCTTATGTGTTGCGATAGAATGAGTATCACTCTCCTATCCCTTTGTATCCATTCATTAAGTGCTTTGACCTGCCCTTGAAGTGGTGGATCATGTACATGAGGCATTGGCTCTGTACTGCTCACTAATCCCCACAATCCTTTGCCCATAAGGTAGTTGCTAACTCTAAATTTCCATGGTTGATAATTGCCTTTCTCTAACTTCTCTATTTGTGCATTATACTCAGCCATACTGAGCTCTAAGATGCTCCCATAGCTTCTCCTCAAGTCTTTTTATGCTTTAGAAGGTGTGGATATTACCTTTTGATAACTTCTCCCTTGCTAACCTTCGACTAATTGAGATCTCGATCGACATAGCCCCCTTTCGATGTCTTCTTGCTTTGACGAGTTCTCCTTGTGCTTCCACGAGTTGTCTTGATCCCTTCAATTCTTCAATATGATGCCAGTGATGTCTCCAAGCCTCAAAAATGGCTCTGATACCACTTATGGGGGATGATTCTAACACCCTAATGCAAAAATGGAAGATGGCTGCCCTCCACTAGGTCTACAAGCAATGATATATGCTCACTGTTCTCAACATTTCTCTACACCCGTATAAAGAATTAAAATGAAATTTTGAAGACTTGTAGTAGACTATAAGAGCTACCCAACAAGCTTTAAATCATCCCAAGTGAATATTCCAGCTAGGATAACCACCCTCTGCAAAAGAGGCTACCTGTTTGTAACTCTCTTTGCCTATGTGTAAAGATATACCTTCACAAAGTTGGCAATTTCTCACAACTCACTCAGCCAAATAACTTGAAACTTTGGCAAAGTTCAGAGCACAATATGAGAGACCAAATGAAGCTTGAAATCAATGAAAACGAGTACAAAAAGAGAGCAAACAATGCTCAGAAACCTGGTACAATCAGATTTGGAAAAGCCTAACTACACCTCTAGATAGAGCAGAACAAAATCATGAGAAAATGAGGTAAGCAAGCAAGCGGGCTACTTGTTGGAGTTTATAACTTCACTAAACTGAGTGGGAAACTCATGGAATGCATACAACTCAAGAAACAAAGGCAGGATGATGCTTATATAGACTTTTACTTTTCCTACAATCTAGCTAACCACCCACCAATCAGTTTAGGTGCACTTTTTGGTGGCTGATTTGATGTGATTTGAATTTGATTGATTTTGGTGGAGCTTCTAACTTTATTCTACGACTTTGGGTCCTCCTTTTTTATTGGTCCACTTGCAAAACTCATGGTTGAGCCTTTTTGCATGATTGAGACTTGAGTTTCAACACCCCTCTCGATGTATATCGCACTCTAGCCTTGAGGTGCCTATGCATATCCTCATTTGGCACCTCTGCTCTGCTATCATGATCTAGAGGTGGTATAGGTGTCCTAAAAATAGATAGATAAAAATAAATAAAAACATGTGTTATAATATCATTAAAAAAGTTTATGAAAAAAAAAAACATACCTATGAGCAGATAACTTGTCTTCCTAGATGTGGAGCCACAGAAGAGCCTTCCTCTCATTGCTCCGTAAGCATCTGGATGGTATAATCCAGCTCACCATCAGGCATCTCTGAGTACTCATGCATGATGATCCCTAGAGTATCAGGTGCAACTCTTGCTCTCATAAGACTTTTAATGAGAGTGAGTTTCACCTTTCTCTCTCTACTAGGATCCATAATACCTGTACATATAAAACAAAATGGGTTAGAAATCAATATATATATATATATTATATATATATATATATATATATATATATATATATATATATATATATATATATATATATATATATATATGTACATATGTATGTGTGTATATGTGAGTGTGTATGCATGTAAGCATGTATGTATGCATATGCATGTGCACGATTTGGAAATGTGAAAATATGAGTAAGTAACTTCAAATATTAATCTTTGAGGATATGGATAGAAACTTAGGTCTTACATGATGAAGGATGCCTTTGTATACTTCAAAAATAACAGTTTCACTTTTTTTCTAGCATCTCCACCAGTCGACAAGTTTGGCACATCATACTTATAGAGGTCATATCTTGGTCTATGAAACTCAAAATTGGACATGATATGTGTTGACTTGAAGGTGCAAGATCATTTTCATTTGTATGCAAAAAATATTGTAAATTAAGTATTTTTTGAGCTCTATTAAGGTCTCGAAACTCTGATAGTTTTTCATAACTACCTTTTGAAAGCTATACCTTGCAAACTTGGAAGGTGTTTAAACTAATTTCACATCGAGGAATTTATCTTGATGCATATTGCATTTCATGATGTGTTGTAGGTGGAGATACTTTTATGATCGTTTGCAATGTACTAAAGGTTTATTTACCTTCAAAAGATTCTCATTGTATGATTAGGAGGGTATGTGGTATCATGAGGTATGCCCAAAGAGTGTGTAGTTTCACTCATGCACATCACTTAAGTAGTGAAGCATTTTTGGTAAAGTACTAAGCAAACCAATTAGAAGGATCATAGAGATAGGTTTCGTGAGAGAGCATCAATAGGTGCTAATGTGATTTAAGTGATGATTAAGAATGTCATAGTCATGTCACTAGCTTTATGATCTAGAGCGTAGATCCCTTATTGAGGAATATTTGGGATATCCAACATACATATACCGGGCCCTATAGAAAGGTACTAACATTTAGTCTTCGTACCTAGGAACTAGTTAGTTAGGAATTGAAAGGATATCCACTATCATAGGTTGACTAGAACTAAGCTACACTAGTTCAATGGCATGGGATTCATTAGAGACCATCCACATATCCATTATATATATTGAATATACATTAGATTTAGTGTAGGTATGACAACATGAATTGGAAGAAGGTTCCACTAATATGGGATGGTGGAAATGCCTTCCCTTTGAGAAATCTTCTTCTATGGCTAGGGAGAAAAGCACTCATCATTCATGGGGGTATATCCCACTAGATCAAATGAGAGATCTAGATATCTCCTTAGGATTGGGAGTTATCCTTCTTCCAATAGAGTATGTGATGAGTGATTTTATCTCCATTCATATCACATAGACATGTTATAGCTTTCACGAGTGATATTCCAATACTGTGGAAGGATAATATAGATCCATGCATAGAAGTTGATTGGTGGAGATAGTTTCTTTAGTATGAATACACATCTATTTATTATGGTATCATGTCATATCATTGCTCACAGCTTTAACAGAGGGCTTTGACCCTTAGAAAGTTTCATGTTTATTTTGAGTAAGATCTTATCTATCTATCTATATGGAAAGATAGATAAGATTGTTTCTTGTTATTCTTTTTTCTCTAAAATCATATATTTATAATTACTCTCCACCTTCATAGGAATGTTTGTAATGAGAGATTATGCATTATTTTATGGAAGAGAAGAGCAAATGAATTCATAAAATTCTCTTTCAAGGGAAGGATAAAGTGGGAATTAGCCCAAAGATTGAGGAGAGATTGCAATTTAATTTATACGTCTCACTTTACCTCATGTTCTTTGAAAGAGAAAAAAGAAAAGGAAAACATGATTTCTTCATAGGGGAAGAACACGGCATGTTTTCCTTTAGAGAAAAGAGGTGTTTAGAAAATACCTCATTGTGTGTATTTTCAAAGGAATTCACTTACTCTACTTTCTAGTGTAATTTTCCCTCACATTGGAGTTTTATTCTCCATGACTTTTGAAGGAAACATCATAGAGAAGTTATCTACATGTTCAACATCATTGATGAATAGATCAATTGGTTTCAACAGAATATCTTTCAAAGGGAAAGGGAGAGTGGAATAGATTCTAGGACTAGAGCTCTTTTCCTTAGGTGTGATTAGAGAGAGAGTTTCAATTTTTTTATTTTTACATTTTCTACATAGAAGTGGCAGTATCCTATCAAAGGCAAGTGGGAGATCAGAAGTTCAATGGTTAGATTGAGTCTCACATGGAGACTCTGAACAGAAGTAGTTATGTTATTTCTAGTGATGGTCCTTGAATAGATGAGGTGATCTAAATATTGCCATTAGTGAGTTGGAAGTAGAGTAATGACTCCTCTCTTGAGGGTTTCTAGGAGATAGGGATGGATCTAAACTATTGGATTACCAAAATTGTAGTTGATGTTTCATCATGAGGATGATGATTAAGCATCACTTAGGAGATGTGTACTTAGGGATTATGTGAATAAAAAAGGTAATTCTTTTTACATCCATATGGAAAACTAGAGGGAAGAGAAAATATTAGAGTTTGCAGTAGTACCAATAGATGCTCTTTGTTGGAGTTAAACGTCTATGAAAGCACACGAACAACACTAGGAAGAAGAAGAAGCTTGGAGCACAACACACAATACTAAAGGTATTACCACTAGAATGTACAAAAGATAAGTAGCTCATTAGGGCAATATGCGTATATACAAGCACCGGTAAAAAACCTCCTAAAGAGGGAAAAAGTGCCCCGACAATCCTAGTGTGTTCACACACATCACTACCTAAATATATCAACAAATGCCCCCTGGGAGTGATGTGGTGAACAACAAGCTGGGACTCACATATAAGGAAGTGCCAAGCTATGTGGAAATCACTCCACAAAAGGAAGTAAGCTCAAAGCTTTGCGGAAAGCTTCAAACTTCTCCCTAGGCAGAGCCTTTGTGAAAAGGTCTGCAATGTTCTCCTGCATGGGCACATATGCCAAGCTGATCTCTCGAGCAGAGAACCTCTCCATGACATAATGATAATGCACCTCAATGTGCTTAGTGCAAGCATGTAACACACGGTTCCTCACAACTGCCAATGCGCTCTGATTATTAGTGAAGATGGTGGTGGTAGAAGATTGACCAACACCCAAATCAGCCATAAGGCATCTGAGCCACACACACTCACCATTCCCTATAAAAGCTACCGTATACTGAGCCTCACAATTGGAAGTGGCCACAATAGGCTGCCTCTTGCTCAACCAAGATATGCATGAGCTACCAAGCATGATGAAAAAACCACTAGTGGATACACGAGTGTCATAGCAACCAGCCCAATCGCTGTAAAAAAAGCCATGCAAATTTGGCGGTAGTAATCCCCCCTTGGGATAAAACAACCCAAGTAGTCGACTACCACTCAAGCACTGAAAGATGCGCTTAACCGCCTACCAATGCTTGACACCTGGGCAATGCATAAACCTGCTCATCTGTGAGACAACAAACTGAATATCTAGCTGAGTAATGCATAAGTAAATCAAGCATCCAATACCCTACTCATAGAGAACAACATCAAATGCATCTCTAGCATCATGAAGACTCAATCGTAAACTTGTCTCCATAGGAGTGGCAATAGGCTTACAGTCTCCAAGGCCAAAACATTGCAATAACGTGTCAATATATATCATTTGTCACAAATCCATTCCACCATATACTTGCATAAATTGAATGCCCAAATAGTGATGCAAATGCCCCAAATCAGACATCTCAAATGAGGCACGCAAATCAGCATTAAAATCAACAATATGCTTGTCATAGGCATGAATATCATTGCCTAATGGTATAGATAGGTGTAGGCTAGAGTGTAGGCCTCACACACACTCAGAGATGAAGCTGAAGAGCTCAAAACAAGCCTAGTCTTATACCTGTCAAGTGTACCACTAGGTTTACGCTTCAGCTTGTATACCCACTTAGTGACAATGGCCTTCTTACCAGGAGGCAAGTCACATAAAGACCAAGTACCATTCTTCATTATAGCATCATATTCAGATTGCATAGCAGCCATCCAATTTTCTGAATTTTGTGCTTCATCAAACAAAATAGGCTCATTCTCATCATAAAGACTAGATGCAGCCATAACATAGAAAGCTGATGCAAAAGAGGCAGTATGAGAGCCTGAACGATTATGATATGGCAGAGGTGCATCTCATTTGTTGTCACGCAAAGTCTGCACCAACCATTTTGGCATAGTTTTTGCTTGGTCAATATCAGCTCTCTCATCAAGAAGTGCATCATGTAAATTTGCATAAAAAATGGAATGATCTACATCATCACAAGAAACCTACAAATGCTGAGAACTTGCCTCATTAGGACCAGCACTAGACTATCCACCTATAAAAAGAGGCAGCAAAGTATCACACATGTCTTTGGAGCTAATAGATGTCTCCTTAATACATGAAAGTAAGGGCTTAATAGCATCTTCCACAAAAACAACATCACGGCCAACTAGAATGTGTTTACTCTGTGGATGATATAGATGATAGCCTTTGCTTTCAGAATTGTATCCAACAAAAATACAGTTTACTACTTTATCGTCCAATTTTCTACAATGTTGTTCAGGCACTTATGCATATGCCAGACAACAAAAAACACGCAGATGAGAAACAGATGGCTTGCGACCATCCCAAGCCTCATATGGAGTGATATACTATAGTGATTTAGTAGGACACCTGTTAAGTACATATGCTGCACACATGACAACCTCAAGCCAGAAACTATGTGGTAAGGCCTAACTCTTGACCATACACCTCTCCATCTGCATGAGTGACCTGTTCTTTCGTTCAACAACTCCATTCTCTTGAGGTGTATATGGCATTGTAAACTAATGTTTTATCCCACGTTCAGCCAGAAATGCATTAAAGTGAGGAGACATATATCCCCCCCCCTCGATCAAAATGGAGGGTGCCCATTTTACATGCTACCGAATTTGCAACCAACACCAGAAATTGTTTGAAGCACATAAATACTTCGGACCTTGCCTTCAATGGATATGCCCATGCATGCCTGAAAAAATCATCGATGAAAGTCACAAAGTAAAGATAATTTCCAAAAGAAGGTGTTTGCATAGGACCACAAACATCACTATGTACAAGCTGCAGTTTTTTAGTAGTCCGATGTGAACTATCTTTTGGAAAGGAAGAACGCTGCATTTTGCCCAAAATACAACCTTCACAAACATGTTTTCAAGGTGCCTCAAGTTTGGGTAAAGAGGACACCATTCGAGATTTCTGCAGGCATAACAAACTAGCAAAATTCAAATGACCAAAGCATGCATGCCAAAGCTTTGCATCTGACATAGCCTGAGAATCATGTATTGCACATGTCGAATCATTTACAAATCTTTCATAGTCTATGAGCTTATACAACCCATGACACAAAATGCTAGAAGCAATAATGACATCACCATTTGACATATCATGAACTCTACATTTGTCATCAACAAATTTCACAGCCAAGCCAATCTTGGCTAATGCAAAAATTGATAACAGATTTTTCTTGATCCCTGGCACAAACAAAACATGTGACAAAGTGAAAGAACTACCATCAGCAATAGTCAAAATGATCTTATCAACTCCCATAACACGATAAGAGGTGTTGTTGGTGCATGTAACAATATTCCCTGTAAGGGTAGGCTCGAGTGAAGAGAAGAAACTATGCTACGAGGTAATATGTTTCGTCACCACACTATCAAAGTACCAAACATTTGAGTCTACTGCAGACATGCACTACTCATGACAAGATGGTTCAAAACTACAAATAGTAGCAAACACCCATTCTTCTTCTTGCACAAGATTAGCAGACTCTATTTTTGGTGTAGAGGCCTCTGCAATAAACATTCTGGCCTCTTTCTTCTTTGCCTCTTTAGTAGCCAGTTTTGGACAACTCTTAATGACATTATCATTTGCTTTATAGTATTTACAAAACAATTTCTGCTTTTCTGATTTCTTCTCATCTTTGTCTTCCTTCTTCAAATGTGCAGCATTTGTAGATTTTTTCTTACTAGTAGAAGAGCTCCATTTTCCTTTGCCCTTCTGACTAGCCAAGAAAGCTTGATCTGCAACACACATAATAGACCTGTTCTACCTAGACTGATCTTCCTACAACAAGACAGAAACTAACTCCTCAAATGACAAGGCATTTAGATTGCCTTTCATGATCAAACAAAGAGTAGAAGCAAAACTCTGATATGAATCAGGAAGACCATTCAGAATGGTCTGCACAAGTGAGCTATCTGGTATAACCTCACTAGTAGAAATCAACTATTCTTTCAAATCCTTGATCTTTGTTAGAAAATTGACCATAGAATCACCTTCATTCATGTGCTCACTCTCCAACTGTTTTTGGAGGTAAGCAACACGAGCCTCATTACTAGCCTGGTACAATGTGGTAAGTGTATCCAAAGCATCCTTAGCTATTCTACAAGAGCAAATGTGAGGAATAATGGAACGCTTGAGAGACAAAGCTATCAATGCATGTGCATGGGCATCTCTGCCATCCCAATGAATTTGCTTTGCAGTAGGTGCAGCAGAAACCGTAGCACGAACAAGAATATGCAGAATATCATCATCTTTGACACCTTCTACATCAGCTTTAATACCTGCAGTTGTAACAATTGAAGGTATGATAGGACATTTTTCAACACCCTGCACAATGTTCTAGATTCCTTTTGCAACCAGTACATGTCGCATCATATAAGCCCATAACAAGTAGTTGGTACCATCCAAATTATCCTCAATAGCCAACATACGGAATACATCACTACTTTTAGCCATGGTCGGTGTCTAAAATACCTTGATGCAAAAAATTGACTGTATCTCAAAAAGTTGAACAGAACTTTGGAGATGAATTCTACTAAACCTGTAGCAGAGTTTGAGATGGTTATACTAGCGAACCAAAACTAGTATATACATTTGGCACAAAAAGACGAAATAGCCTACAGAAGCACTGCGATAGTGCATTTGGAGGCCAAAACGAGCTCAAATTTCGTGTGATTCTGAGACAGCAACTAGAGAGGTGTCAACGATGCCCTAGATGAAGTGGCAACCTACTCTGATACCAATTGTTGGAGTTACACGTGTGCAAAAGCACACTAATAGCACTAGGAAGAAGAAGAAGCTTGGAGCACAACACACAACACTGAATGTATTACCACTAGAATGTACAAAAGATAAGTAGCCCATTAGGGCAATAGGCGTATATACAAGCCAAGGAAAAAAAAACCTCCTAAAGAGGGAAAAAGGTGCCCTGATAGTCCTAGTGTGTTCACACACATCACTACCTAAGTATATCAACACTCTTCCAATAGAACTTAGTATAAAGTTAATGGAGGACAAGCAAGAGACTTATTAGTTAGTGGAATGTAGAGATTTCATTTTAGTACGAAGGAGTTCTTATGTGGGATAGGATGATGGATTTCTATAGATCACAAGGTAGTTCAAATTAAACTATTACTTGTGAATACACTCAAGGTAAGAAAGACCTAGAGTGGCATGAGGGAAAATCTATCATTTACTCCTAGATGGGTTTGGAGTCAATTTTTATGGGACTTTTTTCTATTTTAGAGGTTTCTATGGTTTATCTCAATTATGGTATAGCCAAGCCTATAAGATTGGCACTTTACACTTGCTTTTCATCCTATTATTCCATAGAGGATACATCATGTGGACTTAGGTCCTTTTTAATGATGTTATAACTTATGGGAGTAATAGTTTGGAAGTTCAATGTGTATGGGAGATAGGAAGAACCACTCTTAAATTTTCCCATCTTTGACATGATCTCATATGAGGCTTTTTAAGGGGAAGGATACGAGGGAACAACACACACACACACACAAATCACCATGTACATAGAGTACATGGGTTTGAGGGGAGGTAGAGCACGTTCTTCTACCATTATGGACATTTCATTTATATTTTCAAGGACGAAAATGCTCTTAAGGGGAAGGAAATGTCAAGTTAGTTCATGTATGAACCACCTCTTGAGAGCATATTCAATGTAGCATTAAGTAACTGAGGTACCTAATTTTATATATGTAGAACTTCCTTGTGACTTTGGGACAAACCATTCTTCTTAAATCTATAATGCATTAGGGTTGTTCATTCCTAAAACATCCTAACATGCTAACTCGGGGAATGTTCTTCATGAATTCAACCATAATTTAGGGGATGTTATCCACATAATCATGAACTTGAAAGGAATCATATCTGTATTGAAAATTAAAAAATGTTTGTGCTAAAGTTCATCCTCTACTTTTTGTATATGAGGAGAAACTTCTTAGATACGGAGTAGAATGGATGTTACCGTGTGGATGCTTTGGAGACCCAAATCGTTGTGATGAAAGTATCTTCAAAGAATTAATTCTTGAAGGTACTATTTTTGATTATGCAAATTTCTTAGGGACTAGATTTAGGGATAAAGTTTTATTTCCCCTTTAGGCAATGAAATTTATCTAAGAGTTAGCTTTGTCAACCTATCATAAATTTTTAAAACCTAGTAGTGGGGAGATAGTACGTTCTATATTTACTCATCAAAATGATTTCATATGATATATGAATCTAGTTGATAAATTTGGAAATTACATTGAATTAGGGAAGAAATAAGGTTCATGCTTCTTACTTTCAATAGCTAGAGAAGAGCCTATGAATTTATATTTTTCAATTTATAGTATTCTTACAAAAATCAAAGCACTTAGTTATCTTAGAGTCCTTAGTTTATTTGTTGTTGATTTGTTGTGAAGGAGCCTTCCTTCCACAAGAGTGGCATCAAACCTACTGTGCATCAAAGCACTTAGTTATCTTAGAGTCCTTAGTTTATTTGTTGTTGATTTGTTGTGAAGGAGCCTTCCTTCCACAAGAGTGGCATCAAAGCTAGGCTCTCTTTAGAGATAGTGATATGATTTTCCTTAGGTTTGCAGGAGAATTCTCAACCTTTCACCCATAAGCACTTTAGGAGGCTTTGTCCATTTTTTGTGAACCTAGATGTTTAGAGATATTGATATGATTTTCCTTAGGTTTGGGTGAGAATTCTAAACCTTTCATTTGTAAGGACTTTAGGAGCCTTTGTCCATTTTCCGTGAGCAACTCACCATGGCAATACCTTTTGCTTCTCTTTGAAGGTCCTATAAAAGAGAAGCCTTATGGGAATCCCCTCCTCATTATGGGCGAATCAAGGTAACAATGGCCCATATCCCACCACCAAGTGACATCTTTGGTCCAACGAGCCATGCACACTAATCTAATGGGAAAGGAGGTCTATGAACACACAAATTTCCTTGCTTTAGTTGATAGAATGGAGTATCAACTTGTTATCTTATACAACTTTTGAGCTCCAATTTCCCTTGCACGTGGGATATTTGGGCCTCATGGAGAGCGTATCTAAGTGTAGCTCTCGTCCAAAGCTTCTCTAGGGAAAAATGGAGAGGAACACATAACAAGTTTTTGAAGGAGGCACACGAGCCCATGAGAGGAGCCCTTTGGGGGGAAGTTCATGCATGCCCGAATTTGAGGGCGTCACACCTCCTCATCACATTGATGATAGAGAAACGAAATGTAGCTTGACTTGAAATTGGTGCAAGAGGAGCATCCCACAGAAAGATGGTTATTCTCATCAATCTCTTCCTGACATAGGGGCTAGAAGAAAGTTGTTAAGTTGTAGCACCCTTTTTGGTAATGCTTCCTCTAGGATTGCCATGAATGACCATATCTCTATACTCTTTAAGTTATGTAGATCTATTAGACAAGCATGTCCTCTTGCCCACCTGCTATTTTCCATCGCTAGTGATGCCTTAGGTTGGCTTTTTAGAGATGTTATCGATAATGATTCTACTAAAGGTATTAAGATTCCCAATAGTTCCTCCCAACTAGGTTTACAAATGTTGGTAGATGACACTAATATGGTGACCAATGTTAACAATGTTTTTGCTAGCAGTTTCCTCAATTGTCTGAATATTTTTTGCATTGTTAGTGGTTCTAAGGTAAACCACAAAAAAAAATTCAAGGCTTCTAGTGATGCTGTGCATGAGTGTGTTGTCAACATTGGGTGTGAAGAGATCAAAGAAGGTGCGATTTCTAGGCAGCTAGGGATTTCCATGGGTTTCAATGTTTCTTTTAATCAAAGATGGGAGTGGGTCCTTGATAAATATAAAAATGTTGGAGTTTGAGGTATGTGGAAGCACAGGAACAACACAAGGAAGACGAAGAAGCTTGAAGCACAATGCATAATATTGAATGTATTACCAAGCGAATGTACAAAGATAAGTGACACATTAGGGTGGTGTATATACAAGCTGGGGGAAAAACCTCCTAAATAGGGAAAAAAATGTTTGGACGGTCCTAGTGTGCTCATACACATCACTAATAAAGTATATCAGCAAATATCCCATAGGAGTGATGCGGTGAGCAAGGAGCTCGCACTCATGTATAAGGAATTGCTGAAAGTAAGCCCACAACTTTGCAGAAAGCTTCAAACATCTCCCTAGGTAGGGTGTTTGTGAAAACATCTGCAAGATTCTCTTGTGTGGGCACATATGCCAAACTGATATCTCCAACAAAGAACCTCCCCCTGACATAATCATAGTGCATCACAATGTGCTTAGTAGGAGCATGGAAGATAGTGTTCCTTGGAGCGAAGATGGTGGTGGTAGAAGACTAACCAACACCTAAATCAGGAAAAAGGCATTTGCGGCACATACACTCAACAATCATTGTCAAAGTTATCCTATACTCAGCTTCATAACTAGAAGTGGCCATAGTAAGCTTCTTCTTGCCTCATTTGGACTAGCACTTTATTGTCCACCTGTAAAAGAGGCCGAAAAGTGTCATACATGTCTTTAGACCTAAGTGATGTCTCCTTAGTACTTGAAAGTAATGGCTAAATTGCATCTTCCACAAAAACAAAATCATGGCTAAACAGAATTTGTTTATTTTTTGGATGATACAGACAATGGCCTTTGCTTTCAAAACGGTACCCAACAAAAATACATTTTACTTCTTTATCATCCAATTTTTTACATTGTTAATCGGGCACTAATGCATATGCTAGAAAACCAAAGACACACAGATGAGCAATAGATGGCTTGGGATGATGCCAAGCCTCATATGGAGTGATAGACTATAGTGCTTTGCTGGGACACCTGCTAAGTACATAGCTGCACACATAATAGCCTCAGGTGAGAAGTTATGTGGTAAAACCTAACTCCTAATCATACATCTCGTCAAAAATGAATTAAAAATCAGAAGACATGTATCCCCCCAATGATAATAGAGGGTGCCCATTTTACATGCAGACAAGTTGTCAACCAAAACAAGAAACAGTTTGAAGCACATAAATACTTTGGACTTTGCTTTTAGTGGATACACCCATGCATGCTTAGAAAAATCCTCAATAAAATTCATGAATTAAAGGTAGTTCCCAAAAGAGGGTGTCTAGATAGGACCAAAGGCATCATTGTGAACAAGCTAAAATTTTTAAGTAGATAAAATTGAACCATCTTTTGGAAAGGGGAAAAGTTGAATTTTGCCCAAAATACAACCTTCATAAACATGTTTATAGGTTGCCTCAAGTTTGGGCAAACAGGACACCATTTTAGATTTCTACTAGTATAGCAAACTAGCATAATTCGGATGACCAAAGCATGCATGCCAAAGCTTTGCATCTCACATAGCCTGAGAATCTTGAATTACACATGCTGAATCATTCATTGATTTTCCATAATCTATGGGCCTATACAGCCCATGACAAAAAATGCTAGAAGTAATAATTATTGATATATTTCGATAGTTATGTGTGTGAACATGCTAAGACTATCATGGCATATTTTTCCCTCTTTAGAAGGTTTTTTACCCCATCTTTATATATGCCTATAACCCTAACATGTCACTTATCTTTGTACATTCTTTTGGTAATACATTCAATATTCTGTGTTGTACTCCAAGCTTCTTCTTCTTCTTCCTTGTGCTCTTTGTACTCCAATTGGTATTGGAGCAAGTGGCCACTTCATCTAGGGTGTCATTGACACCCCTCCAATCATAATATCAAAATCGCATAAAAACTGGTAACCATACGCAAGGTGGTTAGGGGTTCAAAATAGCTTTGCTACGTGGTGTCAAAATCATGATCTAAGCTTGTTTTAGCATCTAAACGCACTATCATAGTTTTTAACAAAGCTCTAGCCACTTCTACTATGTATCTATTCTTCCTCTTTGCCACACTATTTTTTTGATGTGTATACCTACAAGTGAATTTCCTTTTAATGCCATGTTCATGTAGAAAACCTTAAAACTCATTTGAAAAATACTCTCCCCCTCCATACGATCTAAGAGTCTTTATATACTTCCTTGTTTCCTTCTCCATTAGGTTTTTGAACCTCTTGAAGTGGTAAAACACCGTCGACTTTGAATTCATGCAATAAATCCAAACAAACCTTGAATGATCATCCATAAATGTGAAAAAAATATATATTACCTCCAATGGATGGCTCTGTTGTAGGTCCCGATACATCTATGTGTATGAGATTCAACACTTCATTGCTCACATGTGCTCCCTTCTTGCATGACAATCTGCATTGTTTCCCTAATTGAAAAGCATGGCACAAATGTTGCATATTCTGAGTTGTAAGATCAGGTAGAACACTCACAAACCCCTTCCTTTGCATGTCTCTCATCCTTTGTAAGTTTATGTGCCCAATTCTTTTATGCCATAAGTCGATTTTTACAATGTGTTTATTTCCAATCGACAAGTAGACAGTGTGAGGGGTTGATGGCTTTACCTCCATGGTGAAGAGTCTTCCTTACTTATTTCCTTTTGCTATGATCTTGTAGTCCTGCATGCGGTCTTCAACAAAACATCCTTGATCATTGAACCTCACGTCATAACCTCTTTCAACCATTTGACCTATCGAAACCAAGTTCTTTGTGATGGTTGGCACATGCAACACATCTTTCAACACCTTGGAGCTTTGAGATCCATTCGATCCAACATCTCCGACATGTGTAATCTTGTGCTCAGTGTTATCCCCTCTCTGCACATTTCCTTGAGTGATGGGTGAGTCTAAATTAAATAAACATCTTTATTGCAACTCATATGGTTGCTACAACCACTTTAAATGTACCATGTAAAATCTAAACTGGCTCTTTCACTTGACACATACATGATAAGCAAGTTCCCATTTTCTAAATTTGTTGAAGTACTATCATAAATACCTTGGTTTCTTTTGTATCCTTGATTGCCTCATCCTTTGGACCAACAACATCTTGCATAATGGCTTGATTTTCCACAATTGTAGCATTCTACATTGGATGCTTCTCTTCCATGTGATTTTCCTCCTCTCCCTCTACTCCTTCCTCTTCCTCTTGATCCATAGCTTTAGTTGGAGCCTTCTTGGTTGCCTAAGCATGAGTTTGACATTCCTTTCCCTTTGCCTTAGGATTTTTTTTCCACCTCTTTTGCCTTTGCCTCTACTTGCATAGAAAACTTGGGCTTGGCTGCCCTTTGATTGTGAACCTCCTTGGTTCATCTCCTTGGTCACCATCAATGTGAGTAATTGATCAAATTCTGGTAGGGAATCTCTCACATAAACTGATGTGGTGAATGCTTTCCACCTTTCATCCTCTCTCAAGCCATTGAGAGTGTGCTTGACAAGATTGTCATCTTCGATTGGGCTGCCAATTGAGCCTAGGGCATGTGCAAGCTCCTTAACCTTCAAAATGTACTCATTTATGTTAGTATTTGGTGCTTTCCTAAGAATCTTCCTTTATGTTAGTACTTGGGGCTCATTCTTGAGATGAATCTTCCTTGCCTTGGTTGATGAAGAGTAAAATCTATCCAAGGTCTCCCAAACCTTCTTGGATGTGTCCAAGTCCTGTATATGCCCTATCATGCTATTGTTTATGTGTTGGTATAGAATGAATATGACTCTCCTATCCCTTTCTATCCATTCTTTAAAACTTGTCCTTGAAGTGGTGGATCATGTACATGAGGCATTGGCTCTATGCCACTCACAAATCCCCACAATCCTTTAACCCATAAGGTAGTTGCTAACTCTAAATTTCCATGGTTGACAATTGCCCTTCTCTAACTTCACTCAGCCATACTAAGCTCTAAGATGCTCCTCTAGCTTCTACTCAAGTGTTTGTATGCTTTAGATGGTGTGGATATGACCTTTTGATAACTTCTCCCTTGCTAACCTTCAACTAGTTGAGATCTCAATCGATGTAGCCCCCTTTTGATGTCTTCTTGCTTTGATAAGTCCTCCTTGTGCTTCCACAAGTTGTCTTGATCCCTTCAAGTCTTCAATATGATCCCCATTGATGTCTCCAAGCCTCCAGAATGGCCCTAATACCACTGATGGGGAATGATTCTAACACCCCAATGCAACAATGGAAGATGGCTACCCTCCACTACATACACAAGCAGTGATATATGCTCATTGCTTGGAACTTTTCGCTGCATCTCTACAATTCAAGCTACCTATTTGCAACACTCTCTACTGATCTGCAAAGATATACCTTTAGGGAATTAGCTTTTTTGCACAACTCACTCAGTGAGAGAACTTGAAAATTTGGAAAAGTTGAGGGCACTATTTGAGAGACAAATGAAGCTTAAAATCAATGAAAATGAATCTAATGAGGGACCATGGAATGCTGTCCAATCTCGTACAATCAGATTTGGAAAAGTGGAAATACATATCTAGAAAGAGAGGAGCAAAGTCATGAGGAAATGAGGTAAGCAAGAAAGGGGGTTGCTTGCTCGAGTTTATGAAGACATTAAACTAATTGGGAAAATCATGGAATTCATACAACTCAAGAAAAAAGGCACGATGGTGCTTATATAGAGTTTTACTTTTCCTACAATCTAGCTAACCACCACCAATCAATGTAGGTGCACTTTTTGGTGGGTGATCGATGAGATTTGGATTTGATTGAGTTTGGTGGAGCTTCTAATTTGATTCCACGTCTTTGGGTCCTCCCTTTTTATTGGTCCACTTGGAAAACTCGTTCTTGAGCCCTTTTTCATGATTGAGACTTGATTTTCAACACCTCCTTCCCAAAAGATGGTTTAATATGAGCTACTAAAACATTGCACCATATTCACAGTGATATTTGTGGTCTTATGCAAATACCTTCTTTTGGGAACTATCTTTACTTCATGACCTTTGTTGATGATTTTTCTAGGTATATGCATGGGGATATCAATTGAAAGCAAAGTCCAATGTGCTTCCAACTTTTGGTTTTGGCTGAAAGCTTGTCAGCATGTAAAATGGGCACCCTCCATTCTAATCAAGGGGGGGGGGGGAACTATATGTCTTCTAATTTTAATGCATTCTAGCTGAGCATGGGGTAAAACATTAGTCTAGAGTTTCATATACACCTCAACAGAATGGATTTTCTGAAAGGAAGAACAAGTCACTATTGGAGATGGCGGGGTGTATGGTAAAGCATCATGCTTTAACACATAGTTTCTCTCTTGAGGCTATTATGTGTGCACTATATGTACTTAATAGGTGTCTGACTAAAGCATTATATTATATCACTCCAATGAGGCTTGGCATGGTCAAAAGCCATCTGTTGCTCACCTACATGTCTTTGGTTGTTTGGCATATGCATTAATTCCTAAACAAGAATGTAGGAAATATGATGATAAAGCACTGAAATGTGTTTTTGTCGGGTACACTTATGAAAGCAAATGCTATTGTCTATATCATCCATAGACTAAACACATTTTGCTTAGCCGTGATGTTGTTTTTGTGAAAGATGCTATTTAGTCATTACTTTCATGTACTAAGGAGACATCAATTAGCTCTAAAGATGTGTATGAGACTTTGATGCCTCTTTTTATAGGTGGATAGTCTAGTGTTGGTCCAAATGAGGTGATTTCTCAGCCTTTATAGGTTTCACATGATGATGCAAATTGTTCCATTTCTGAAGTAGATTTACATGATGCACTTAATCATGAGAGAACTGATATAAAGGAGGCAAAAAGGATGCCTAAATGGCTAGTGCTGACTTTGCAACATAGCAAATCAGATGGACCTCTGTGATATCATACTTGTTCAAGCTCTCATAGTGCTTCTTTTGCATCAATTTGCTATGATATGGCTATCTCTAGTCTTTGTGATGAGAATGAGCCTTTTTCATTTGATGAAGCACAAAATTCAAAAAATTGAATGGTTGCTATGCAATCAGAATATGATGCTATTATGAGAGATGGTACTTGGCCTTTATGTGACTTGCCTCTTGGCAAGAAGGCTAGGTATAGGGCTAGGCTTGTTGCAAAGCATTATGCTCAAAAAAGAGGCATTTATTTTGATGATGTTGGAATTAGACGTCTACCAAAGCACGCAAACAACACAAGGAAGAAGGAGAAGATTGGAGCACAACACACAAGAATGAATGTATTACCACTAGAATATACAAAGATAAGTAGCGCCTTAGGGAAATAGGTGTATATAGTACCTGAGGGAGAAAAATCTCCTAAAGAGGAAAAAAAGTTCCCCGACGGTCCTAGAGTGTTCACACACATCACTACCTAAATATATCAACAAATCCCCCCTCCGAGTGATGCAGTGAGCAAGGAGCTGGCACTCATGTACAAGGAAGTGCCAAGATATGTGGAATCAATCCACAAAAGGAACTAAGCCCAAAGCTTTGCATACAGCTTCAAACTTCTCCCTAGGGAGAGCCTTCATAAAAAGGTCTACAATGTTCTCCTGCGTGGGCACATATGCCAAGCTCATCTCCCTAGCAGAGAACCTCTCCCTGACATAATGATAATGCACCTCAATGTGCTTAGTGTGAGCATGGAATATAGGGTTCCTCGCAACTGCCAATGCACTCTGACTGTTAGTGAAGATGGTGGTGGCAGAAGATTAAGCAACACCCAAATCATCCATAAGAAGTCTGAGCCACACACACTGAATAGTCACTCTAAAATCTGCCCTATACTCAGCCTCACAACTGAAAGTGGCCACAGTAGGCTACTTCTTGCTCAACTAAGATATACATGAGCTACCAAGCATGAAGCAAAAACCACTAGCGGACACATGAGTGTCATAGCAACCAGCCCAATCACTATCAAAAAGAGCATGCAAATCTAGTGGTAGTGATCCCCCCTTGGGATAAAACAATCCAAGTAGCCAGGTACGACTGAAGTAGCAAAAGATGCACTTAACTGCCTCCCAATTCTTGACACCTGGGCAATGCATAAACCTGCTCATCTGTGAGACAACAAACATAATATGTGGTCGAGTAATGCATAAGTAAATCACACATCCAACAACTTGTTGATAGAGAACAACATCAAATGCATCTCCAACATCATGAAGACTCAATCGTAAACCTATCTCCATAGGACTGGCAATAGGCTAAAAATCATCAAGGTCAAAACACTACAATAATGTGTCAATATATTTTTTTTGACACAAAACCATTCCACCATCAACTTGCATAAATTGAATTCCCAAATAGTCATGCAAATGCCTCAAATTAGACATCTCAAATGAGGCATGCAAATCAGCCTTAAAATTAGAAATATGCATGTCACGAGGACCAGTGAGCAGCACGCCATCAACATACACCACCATGATCAGAAGCACATCATTAGCCTGCTTAACATATAAGGTGCTTTTAGTTCGACTGTTCTCAAAACCATGTGCAATGAGATAGGCATGTATCTTTTCATACCAAGCACGTGGTGCTTGCTTTAAACCATATAATGCCTTCTTTAACTTGCACACTTGGTTTTCATGCCCTTTATGCACAAAGCCATGGGCGTGAAAAACATACACTTCTTCATGCAAGTCACCATTTAGAAATGATCTTTTAATGTGCAACTAATGTACATTCCAACCATGATGAGTTGCAAGTGCACAGATGCTATGAACAATAGTCATTAAGAAAGTAGGAGCAAATGTTTCATCAAAATGAATGCCTCTTTCTTGCGCATAATCCTTTGCAATAAGCCTAGCCTTATACCTATTAACTATACCATTACGCTTATGCTTTAGCTTGTATACCCACTTAGTACCAATGGCCTTCTTGCCAAGAGGCAAGTCACATAAAGACCAAGTTCCATTCTTCATTATAGCATCATATTTAGATTGCATAGCAGCCATCGAATTTTTTGAATTTTGTGCTTCATCAAATGAAATAGGCTCATTCTCATCATAGAGACTAGATGCAACCATAGCATAGCAATCTCATGCAAAAGAGGCATTATGAGAGCCTAAACGAGTACGATATGATACATGTGCATCTAATTTGTTGTCACGCAAAGTCTACACCAACCATTTTGGCATAGTTTTTTCCTGCTCAATATTAGCTTTCTCATTAAGAAGTGCATCATGTAAATCTGCATTAGAAATGGAATGATCTGCATCATCACATGAAACCTGCAAAGGTTGAGAAGTTGCCTCATTAGGACCAGCACTAGGCTGTCCACCTATAAAAAGAGGCAGCAAAGTATCATATATGTCTTTGGAGCTAACTGATGTCTCCTTAGTACATGAAAGAAATGGCTGAATAACATCTTCAGAAACAACATCATGAATAACCAAAATGCATTTAGTCTATGGACGATAGAGATTATACCCTTTACTTTCAGAATTGTACCCAACAAAAATACATTTTACTGCTTTATCATCCAATTTTCTGCGATGTTGTTTAGGCACTAACGCATTTGCCAAACAACCAAAAACATGCACATGAGCAAGAGATGGCTTGTGATCATGCCAAGCCTCATATGGAGTGATAGACTGTAGTGCTTTCGTGGGACACCTCTTAAGTACATATGCTGCACACATGACATCCTCAAACTAGAAACTATGTGGTAAAGTCTGGCTCTTGATCATACACCTCGCCATCTCCATGAGTAACATGTTCTTTCATTCAACAAATCCATTCTGTTGAGGTGTAAATGGCACTGTACACTGATGTTTTATCCCACGTTCAGCCAGAAATGCATTAAAGTCAGAAGACATACATTCCCCCCCTCTATCAGAACGGAGGGTGCCCATTTCACATGCTGACAGATTTTCAGCCAAAAGCAAAGCCTGATTGAAGCAGATAGACACTTCGGACTTTGCTTTGAGTGGATATACCCATGCATGCGTGGGAAAATCATCAATGAAAGTAATCAAGTAAAGATAGTTTCCAAAAGAAGGTGTCTGCATAAAACCACAGACATCACTATGCACAAGCTGCAATTTTTGAGTAGCCCAAACTAAACCACCTTTTGGAAATGAGCAACACTGCATTTTGCCCAAAATACAACCTTCATATACATGTTTATCGGGTGCCTCAAGTTTGTGCAAAGAGGACACCATTTCAGATTTCTATAGGCATAGCAAACTAACAAAATTCAGATGACCAAAGCGTGCATGCCAATACTTTGCATCTGACATAGCCTGAGAATCATGTACTGCACATGATGAATCATTTACAGATCTTTCATAGACTATGAGCTTATGCAGCCCATGACATAAAATGCCAGAAGCAATAATCACGTTTCCATTTGAAGGATCATGAAATATCAATACATTTCACAACCAAGCCAATCTTGGCTAATGTAGAAACTGACAACAGATTTTTCTTGATCCCTGGCACAAATAAAGCATCTGACAAAGTGAAAGAACTACCATCAGCAGTAGTCAAAATGATCTTACCAACTCCCATCAAAGGATAAGAGGCATTGTTGGTGCATGTGACAGTATTCCGTGTAGGGGCAGGCTCGAGTGAAGTTAAGAATCTTCGCTGTGAGGTAATATGTTTGGTTGCCCCATTATCAAAATACCAAACATGTGAGTCTATTACAGACATGCACTTCTCATGAGAAGATGGTTCAAAACTGCAATCTGTAGTAAACGCCCATTCTTCTTCTTGCACAAGATTAGCAAACTCTATTTTTGGTGTAGAGGTCTCTGCAACAACCATTCCGACCTCTTTCTTCTTTGCTTCTTTAGCAGCCAATTTTGGACAGCTCTTAATGACATTATCATTTGCTTTACAGTATTTGCAAAACAATTTCTGCTTTTCTGATTTCTTCTCATCTTTGTCTTCCTTCTTTGAATGTGTAGCATTTGTAGATTTTTTCTTACTAGTAGAAGAGCTGCATTTTCATTTGCTCTTTCAACTAGCCAGGAAAGCTTGATTTGTAGCACACGTAATAGACCTATTCTGCCTAGACTGATCTTCCTGCAAAGAAACAAAAAGTAACTCTTCAAATGTTAAGGCATTTGAATTGACTTTTAAAATTCAATGAAGAGTAGAAGCAAAATTCTCATATGAGTCGAGAAGTCCATTCAGAACAGTCTGCACAAGTGAACTGTTAGGAAGGAATTCATCTGCAAAAATCAAGTATTCCTTCAAATCCTTGGTCTTTGTCAGAAAACTGTTCATAGAACCACCTTCATTCATGTGCTCTCTCCAACTATTTTCGGAGGTAAGCAACATGAGCCTCATTCCTAGCCTAGTACAATGTGGTAAGTGTATCCCAAGCATCCTTAGCTGTTTTACAAGAGCAAATGTGAGGAATAATGGCATGTTTGACACACAAAGCTATCAATGCATGTGCCTGAGCATCTCTGGCATCCCAAAATTTTTTTTGTGTAGTAGGTGTGACAGAAACAATAGCACGAATAGGAATCTGCAGAATATCACCATCTTCAACTCCTTTTGCATCAGCTTCAGTACCTGTAGTTGTAACAGTTGCAGGTGTGATAGGATGTTTTTCAACACCTTGCACAATGTTCCACAGCCCTTTTCCAACCAATACATGTCGCATCATATAAGCCCATAACGGGTAGTTGGTACCATCCAACTTATCGTCAACATCCAACATAGGGAATACATCATTGCCTTCAACCATGGCCGGTGACTAAAATACTTTGATGCAGAAAATCGACTATATCTTAAAAGGTTGAACAGAACTACCAAGACAAATTCTACTAAACCTGTAGTAGACTTTGATATGCTTATACTAGCGAACCGAGATTGGTATGTACCTTTGGCACAAAGAGATGAAACTGCCTACATAAGCGCTATGATAGTGCATTCGGGGGCCAAAATGAGCTTAGATCGCAATTTTGACACCATACAACAAAGTTGTTTTCATCTTTGAAACACCCTGAGTATGCTCACCGAAATTCATCTAATTCTGAGACTGCAACCAGAGGGGTGTCAAGGATGCCCTAGATGAAGCAGTGACCTACTCTGATACCAATTTTTGAGTTAAATGTCTGTAGAAGCACGCGAACAACACAAGGAAGAAGCAAAAGCTTGGAGCACAACACACAAGATTGAATGTATTACCTCTAGAATGTACAAAGATAAGTAGCCCCTTACGACAATAGGTGTATATACAAGCCGGGGGAAAAAACCTCCTAAAGAGGGAAAAAAGTGCCCATGTAGTCCTAGAGTGTTCACACACATCAATACCTAAATATATCAATAGATGAGACCTTTGCTTCTACATGCCGAATGACTACTGTTCATAGCATCTTTGCCATTGCAACTCATCATGGTTGGAACATACATTAGTTGGTCATTAATAAGGAATTTTTGAATGGCGTCTTGCATGAAGAAGTGTATGCTTTTTATCCCTGTGGTTGTGTACAAAAAAGGAATGAAAACAAATTGCACAAATTGAAAAAGGAATTATATGGTTTCTTGCAAGCACCACATGCTTGGTATGAAAAGATACATGCCTATGTGATTGCACGTGGTTTTGAGAACAGTCCAATTGAGAGAACCTTATATTTTAAGCGTTCAAATGATGTGCTTCTCATGTTGTTGTCTATGTTGATGACATGGTACTCACTAGTCCTTGTGAGAAGCATATTGTTGATTTTAAGGCTCATTTGCATGCCTCATTTGAGATGTGAGATTTGGGGCATTTTCATCATCATCTGGGCATTCAATTTATGCAAGTTGATGGTAGAATAGCTTTGTGTCAAACAAACGATATTGACACATTATTGAATCATTTTGCTTGAAGACTGCAAACCTATTGCCACTCCTATGGAAACAGGTTTATGGTTGAGTTTTTATGTTGTTAGAGGTGCATTTGATGTTGTTATCTATCAGCATGCTATTGCATGCTTGATTTACTTATGCATTACTCGACCACATATTCGCTTTGTTGTCTCATTGATAAGCACGTTTATGCATTGCCTAGGTGTAAAGCATTGGCAAGAAGTTAAGGGCATCTTTTGCTACTTGAGTGTTACTCAGCTACTTGGATTGTTTTATCCCAAGGGGGGATCACTATCACCTGCTTGTTGTTACTTTGATTGGACTGGTTGCTATGACACTTGTGTGTCCACTAGTAGTTTCTACTTCATGCTTGGTAGCTAATGCATATCCTAGTTGAGCAAGAGGTAGTCTACTTTGGCCACTTCTAGTTGTGAGACTAAGTATAGGGCAGCTTTCACAATGACTCGAGTGTGTGGCTTTGAGGCTTTACAATTGATTTGGGCATTGGTCAGTGTTTGGTCATCACCATCTTCACTAACAATCAAAGCACATTGGCAATTACGAGGAAACCTATGTTCCATGCTCACACTAAGCACATTGAGGTGCACTATCACTATGTCAGGGAGAAGTTCTCTACTAGAGAGATTAGTTTGGCATATGTGGCCACACAGGAGAACATTGCCTACCTTTTCACAAAGGCTCTACCTAGGGATAAGTTTGAAGCTTTCTGCAAACCTTGGGGCTTACTTCCTTTTGTGGATTGAGTCCACGTAGCTTGGTACTTCCTTATACATGAGTGCTAGCTCCTTGTTCTTTACATCACTCCTAGGGGGGTTTGTTGATATATTCTAGTAGTGATATGTGTGAACACCCTAGGAGCACAAGGGCACTTTTTTCCCTCTTTAGGAGGTTTTTTCCCCCAGCTTGTATATATGCCTATAAAATTAATGGATCACTTATCTTTCTACATTATCTCAGTAATACATTTAGTATTGTGTGTTGTGCTCCAAGCTTCTTCTTCTTCTTCTTCCTTGTGTTGTTTGCATGCTTCCAAAGACCTCAAAATCCAACAATAATAATATCGCCATTTGAGAGATCATGAACTGTACATCTATCATCAATGAATTTCATGACTAGGACAATCTAGGCTAATATGAAAATTGACAACAAATTTGTCTTGATGCTTGGCACAAACAAAGCATTTGACAATTTGAGAGAACTATCATCAGCAGTAGTCAGAATTATCTTACCAACTCCCATTACAGGATAAGAGGAGTTCTTAGTGCATGTGACAATATTCCCTGTAGGGGAACGCTCAAGTGAATTAAGAAAACTACATTGCGAGGTAATATGTTTGTTTGCCTCACTGTCAAAGTACCAAACATTTGAGTCTGCTAGAGACATCATGTGAAGGTGGTTCATAACTGCACATTAGTAAACACCCATTCTTTGTTTTGCACAAGATTACTTGACTCACTTTTAGGTATAGAGTTCTGACTCCTTGCTTCTTTGTTATGATCTTTCTTCACATGCTTCTGTGTCTTCTATGCCTCTGGCTACTGCCAAAACCCCCCTCCCTCTCGACTTTTGTCGTCCGTGACAGAACCTTGTTGTGAGGTCTGTCGGATGTAATTCTGTAGGAGCTCCTGAGCGAGGGTATGTTCTGATATGCGAACTCCTCGGGCCAGATCTGCCTCGAGTTTCTCCCAATCAATGGGTTGCATTTCATCGCATGGTGGGAGTCGATAGTGCATGGAATATACCATCTGTTCATAGGCAAATAACTGCAAGAGGTGTGTAGGCCTGCTGATGAACACCTCTGAATGGTATTCCCAGAAACCGATTGTGAACATTTCTTTGAAGGTTTGCTTGTAGCACGCTGGTAGGTATTTGATTCTGCAATGCTAGGCATAACACACCCGGAGCGATGGCATTGTACTCATATCATATGCAAGATCTAGCCTTTGACATGCTTGAAACCCGAGGTGTTCACATGGGGTGTCTTGACACGACAGAAGACTTTGAAAACCATCTGCATCATGTCAAATATTTTGACAGTCATGTGCGCTGCTACATCTTCCATGTGTTTTAAGCGAGGGAGCCAGTGACGAATTGTTGCCATCATGTATCCAACTGTTGGTGGTCCTGTGGGTGGAGTGAAGTATGGGTAATTCAACCAATCCTGGCATTGCTTGTTGTTCTGTACCTTAATCGCAAATGCCTTCCAGGAGCGGCGATGTGGCACTAGTCCCCAACATGGGTTGTATTTTAAGTGTAGTGGTGCCTTAACCCAAGTACTCATCATCTCAGGATATTCTTGTAATAAATTCTTGCGCCAATCTGGTTGATAGATTTCACCTCGCTGCGCATCTAGTGGCAAATCTTATGGCTCAAATTGTGTCGCGTGAGAGGGTTTCTTGCCTGTTTCTTTTTCTATGGCTAATTGATATTCGGCCGTTAACATAAAATAAGGTTTGTATTGAAACTCATGCCCAGATATGTATCTGTGCGGGGCCAAATGAGCGAAATAAGGAAACTGTAAAATTCTTTCTTCAATCATTGCCATGGCATGTAACTGCGCCTCTACCATTGCTGAGTGGGTTGTTCCAAGTTCTTCAATTGTCTTCATCCATGCGGGAGTTGGAAGTTCAAAAGTCGTCTGGCCTTCAGCCGTGGCTCGTCCATCTGGGATGGGTTGGGGTTCATATGCTTCTTCAAAGGTTTCTTCCACCGAAATGGTGACTGTTCATTCCTCTGTTGGGAGTTCCGGTGGGGAGTCTGGTCTAGGTGGTGCTTCATATACTTCTATCCGTGATTGAAGAGTAGATACCTGAGCCCGTAAAGCGTTGAGTTCCTCTAGGATGTCAAGAGATGGGTCCACAGGAGCCGGTAGTGCTTGTGGTACTGGTTCTCTTAGTTGGAGTAGTTTATGATCTTCTTTCAGCTTCTAATATTCCTCATTCATGCTGTCATACTCATCTAACAATCTGACATGATCATCTAGCAACATTTTCATAGATTTTGAGGGCACGGCCTTGAAGCGATTGGGGCTCAATGGTTGGTTTGGTTGATCTAGGGTAGCTTCTAAATTCTCTCTGTTTTGTTCTTGTAAACGCTGGTTCTCTTCTTTTGCTGTTGCCAAGTGTCGTCTAAGTAAGCCCATGTTCCTGGTGAGCGTTGCATTGCGAATAGTCTATGCCCTTAACAAGTTATCGATATCTGTGATAGCCTCTTTCGTCTTTTCTTCACTTTCTAGTTCAAGTTTATGATAAGCCTCTCGTAGCTCTTGGTATCTGGTGTTTAGAGAGGCATTCTCGATGGTCAGTGAATTGAGCTGCGATTGTAAATCATTGGTTGTCTTCTGCAGCTTTTGATAATTAGTTTCAAGAGACGTGAACTCATCTCTTACTTGAGTCATACATGTGAACATTTGTCGAAATGCGGTGTCTATAGTGGGTGATAATATTAGTGACGAAGTGAACGTAGTTGCGGTGTGTGTGGGTGTTGATGCAAAGGGTAAGGGAAATGGGGATGGGAATGTGGATGCAGTGGTGACAGTGGAAAAACTTGAGGTGCCTAAATATGGTGTTGCCATGAATGAAGTGAGAGGGGGTGCAGTGGGCGGTGATATATCCATGTCATTGGATGTGGTATCAAGTGCGGTGACTGTGAATAATGGCATGAGAGTGGGTGTGTGTGTGGGTGTATATACAAGATTTACAAAAGTTTAAGAGTAATTTACAGAGGGGTTCTCTTGTACTGCTTGGTGGAGAGAAGGAAGAGGAAAGGC
Source organism: Ceratopteris richardii (assembly GCA_020310875.1). Taxonomy (NCBI): domain Eukaryota; kingdom Viridiplantae; phylum Streptophyta; class Polypodiopsida; order Polypodiales; family Pteridaceae; genus Ceratopteris; species Ceratopteris richardii. The sequence continues at coordinate 75,073,002 of CM035426.1, forward strand.
AGTTGGGCGGGGAGGTGAGACTGGGGAGAAGGTTAATGGAGGTGGGAATGGGAAAAGGGGTCTTGGGGGTGTGGGGAAGGACGGGAAGGATGGAGGGAAAATTGGACTAGATAGAAAGGTGGATGTCCGAGGAGGAAAACTAGGTTGGGTGGGTGCGGGAATTGTTGGGTGAATGGAAGTAAAAAAGGCTTCTGCTACAGCGCTATCCAAAGATGTGGATGGTCTGGGAGAGATCGGATGTACATAGGAGATTGGAGATACGGGAGATGAAAGAGGAGCGGTTGGGGTGGCAGGTACTTCGGTGACAACGGTGGTATGTACAGTAGTAGTGTGTGGGGGCAATCGACGAGGATAGCTTCTTCTACCAATGATCCTTCACGGACGAGATGTGCTTCCCTGACCTGTTTTGAAGATTGTGCTCCTGTCGGTACACGAATGTATTCACCAGGTTTGGTTAGTAAGCGAAATCTGTGAGGGTCATACTGCCGTAACGGTTTCCTCTGCAAATATCTTAAGGCTTCGGTGGATCCCACTGATTTGATAAGTTCCTTGAAGCCTCTGATGTATACTTCTTCGAAACCGCCTGAGACAAACTCCTGTTCTATAAGTGCTTGGCTCTCTTCCTCCCTTAACTTCTTACGTGCCCAAACTTTTTCCATAGTGCGATATAACATTTTGATGGCCAACGTATAAGCTGTTGCTTCAAATGTTTCTTCTTCGTGTGTGCTCGTGTCACCTTGGGTGTCGGTTTGTTGTCCTTGTTCATCTGTTTGTACATGCTCTTGGGATTCATGAGTGCCCTAGCTGGCTTCATCATCTCCGTCATCTTCATCAGTTTCTGTTCTTTCGTCTTTAGAGCTGGACACTACTTGTCCTTGTTGTTGATCTGGGGGAGTGGTCGGGTAGCTTGGCCGTTCATATTCTTGAGAGAAAATTTGTCCTTCTGAAAATTGAAACTCACTTGAAAACACATCTTGCATCTTGAAATCGAATGTTGTGTCCATCAGTTCTGCTTCCAAGTTGGGTATCGAAAAGGAAAAAGCTTCCGCACCAATAGTGGTGGAAACCTCTGCTGCAGCGTTGGTAGGTTCTTGAACTGATGTTGCCTGTCAGGTAACTGCACTGGAAGTGCCTTCTGTAATGACAGGTTGAGATAATCGTATGCGAATAGGTTGTACAGTTACAGGGGCTTCCGTCGGAGACTGTTCTGGAGAGGGTTATGGTGACAGTGATTGTGGGACCTGTAGGCATGGAATGGTTCCTCTCATGCGCTTTCCTGCTCGTCCTTTGCTAGAATTCCTAGTTTTCTTTGCTGCCCCCTTGAATGCTTTCAGCTCCTTGCTTGTCATTGCATGCTTGATTGGTAAATCGTATGCCAAACACATATATACAATGCGCGTGAGAGTGCAACATCCATTGATTACTTTCTTTCTTTCCCATCTATGTTGTGCCAAGTACAACTGATCAATTATCCAGTTAGCCAGATCAATTGTTTGTGGTCAAGTACATGCTAAATATAAACCAAACCAGATGCGTTTGTGGGGCATGGTGAATCTATCCTCAGCAGGGAAAGTGAAGTGCTGCATGCATATCCTCAATAGTTTAGAGAGCTCAAGTGTGGTTGTTGAAATATCTTCCCACTTAGTAACATCTCCACGTTTCATAGGCTCTGGAATTAGCCTTTCTCGTTCCGTCGACGTATGCGTTCCATGTATCTTATAGCAGCTCTAATCAAATCTTTAGACAGATAAAACTTCTTATATGGCGAATCATTTACCAAAGACGGCAAGATGAATGTTCCTAGAAAATCTTTGTTCTCTGAAGCGATCAATGTTGTTACCAAGTAGTAGCATATGTAGAAATCCGGTTTAGGCAAAGGATCACTGAAATATTTTGTGAAGCCTGCTCTCGCCCAAACATGCGTTAAGTCTTCTGTGTTCTGTAGTCCTTCGAATTCTCTTGAGAAAAATTGGTACTTGCCCCAGGTACGGTTATCAAAAGTCAAGTTGGCTTCAAAAATGAAATCTGCATCCGCCAATGGGCGTGCTAGACCTTGAAACCAGTGAGAATTGTGATGAATCTTTTCAGTATAACCCCTAGGAGGGTCGTCAATCGACATAGGTCCTGGAAATCCCTGAAATTCTAGTGGTTGAGCCGTAGGATGGGGCTCAGTTAGTAGTTCACCAATATTGGCCATGGGTACACTAGTGCCAGCTTCGGATGGTCCTTCTGTCTGCATGATGAGTGATGCGAGTGTGTAGCAGATCTGCTACAAAAGATTAACACATTAGTATGGAATTTTATTATGATCCCATTAAAGTGAGACCGCAATCCCTTTCCATAACAGATGTGTAACCCGTGTAGCCGAGTGTTGTGATGTGGTTTATGGAATGATTTCTTGCAAACTAATGCAGGTCTCTAGACACCTACATGCTTCAGATGATGCATACATTTCTTGATGAGGTGTTATTACAAGTGCTGTTGGGTTATAGTGTGTCGATTTGTACAAGGTTTAGGTGTGGGTGAATTATTACAAGGGTCTTGTTTAGTCCGGATGGGAGTAATGTTAGATAAGGGGTTCGGAGAAGATATCTGGATACGTTTTGATATCCATCTCCTAAGATTTTTTGAGCGGGTGGTATGTTTCTGCTGAGGGACAAAAGATGATATCGGATGTGGTAGTCTTGAGGGTTGAAGAGATTTCTGAGGGGTGTATATTACATGGCTTGAGGGTTGAGCTATAATACACTGTTTGGGTACCCATATCTACATGGGTGTGGGTCAATTCGTAAGGTACTTCTTGGTGATCCAAATTTGTCGAATGTTCGTACTCATAGAAGAAGGTCGAGAAGGCTTTGGATATTGCTTCTGCTTCTGTAGAAACTTCTTTTGAGCTTCATCTGCGTTGTTGAAATCTGTCGACGGTTTCTGTCCTTTTGGCACCCATATTTGTCTTGTGCCTCTTGCTTTGTGATATTGCCACTACTGCTTTCTTCCTTGTGTTGTCGGATATTGTCGTCGGTCTGGGTTCCTTCGTCGTGGTTGACTCCTTTGTGGTTGAGGTTGAGAGGTCGGATGGACACTCTGCTTTGGAAAAGAAGGGAGGTCCAACACTTGTGAAACCTACCCATTAGGAAGTGCTCCATTTTGTACTATTAATCTAGGCCAGTCCGTAGTAAGTGTGGAAGGATGGGCACTGCAGAGTATTTTGCCCATGTGGATGCTGATGCAATCCACCTGACCTGCAATCGTCCCCATTTGTCCGATGATGTAACCCACTTGAACGCTGATTGTGTCCATTTGACTGTTGACCAAGCGGTTGGGTGGTTGCCCCTTCTAGTTTGCAGGAAGCCCAAGGGAAAATCTCTTGACATCCTTCTGATTGACAATTGTCCATCACCAAGCCCTCGTGGGTTGGTGTGAATGTAGCGTGAATTATATGACCAAAGATCTTCCGGTCTTCCGTCGCATGCATTTCATATGGTCTAGTGTTACATACCTCAGGCCGAATGCCATTAGGGAAGTCAAGCGGTATCACTCGCTTCTGATCTAAGGTTCCAATCTGCAAGGAGACTTGTCTAAGATTTAGGTCCACTAAGTGATCGTATAGCCAATCTTGGCCAAGGATTAGGGGTTCTATCAGGTCCTCGTCATGGCACACTAGTAGCTTCACTATCAAGGTCACATCATGTATGAGGATAGGAAGGTCCACCTCATGCCTCCTAGCCCTATGAGGTATGCCTCAATTGGCCGCATTTCTATTCCGGATTCCTTATAGTGGGACCATCTAATCGCACTAGTCGCAGCACATGAGTCAATTAAAGCCCTGAGCTCTAGGCAAGGGTTGCCATGCTCTAGCCTGACTGTAATGAATGGTCTCCGATCCACTATGCTAGGATGAGTACTTGACTTTGCTTGACACATGGCCATGGGGTATCTGGGTGTTGTTTCCAGATAGTTATAATGTTCTCTCCCTAGTCCTTGTCTTCTTAGCTTCATGCGCTTGATGCGTTCTATAGCTTCTGCCTGAGCTTCAACACGTACTCTATTTTCTTCCTCCTTACGCTTCTTTGCCAATGTGAGTCGTCTAAGCATATCCTCGGTAAGAGGTTCCTGGTATAACTTGACTCTATAGCCACTAATGTAATTAGGCATTATGTCTCCTTCTAAGGTGGCTAATTGTACTGTTCCACTTGTCGAGAGTCTATTAATGATCATAGGTCCATAACCTCGATTTTCTAACTTCCGTGCATGCTACTTCAACATATATACTAGGACCAAATCTCCTTCTTTTAAGCCTTTATCTTTCACATGTGCATCAAAATAGGCTTTCTGTCGCTTCTTTGCTGCGTATATTCCTACTGCTGCTTTCAGCCTAGTTTCTCCTAATCGTTCCAAGTCCATTATTTTTTATGATAATTCATGGCCGGTCCACTGATGTTCTTGTGCAACCTTAAGGGTCGGTATCAAGAAGTCCAAAGGAAGCACAACATTTTGACCAAACACCATCTGAAAGGGAGTTGCATTGAGTACAGTCTTGTAGGCCACTCGATATGCCCAAACAGCGTGGTGTAACTATTTGTCCCAATCTGAATGTTTGTTGTTCACGAGTTTCGTCAGTACATTACAAAGGATCCTGTTAGTGCTTTCAACCTAACCATTGGCCTGAGGATGGTATGGTGCGGATTTCTTGTGAATCACCATAAAATCCTGTAACAAATATTCAATGACTTGGTTTGGAAAGTGAGTTCCTTGATCGCTCACTAACTCTATAGGCAATCCATATCTTGTAAAGACATTTTCAAATAAGAATTTTTCAGTCATGTGTGCATCATTCTTTTTCGTGGCTTTTGCCTCTACCCATTTGGTAAGATAATCTATCGTGACAATAATGTATTCAGCATGTGTACCTTTTGCAGGGGGTTAATGGGTCCTACAAAGTCTATACCCCACTTAGAAAATGCACGTCCACCCATCATGGGTTTCAATGGCATTTCATCTCTGCGAGTAGGAAATTGAGTTTTTTGGCACACATCACATCTTTTAACATAGGTATGTGCATCCATGTGAAGAGTGGGCCACCATAATCCTGGAAAGAGGATGGCTTTGATTATCCTATTGGGTCCAAAATGACCTCCTGCAACACCTTGGTGTGTAGTCTCTAGTATGCTCAGATAATCACTTTCATGAACACACTGTCTTAGGTATCCGTCTCGTCCTCGTTTGTATAGATTGTTGCCAATAAGTGAATAGTCTTGAGCTTCCTGCTCTAGAATTCCTTGTCGTGCTAAGGTCATTCCTTGAGGGAATGTTTTCATCCTCAAGTATGTCACTAAAGGTTCACTCCAGTCTGGTGTGAGAGACACGTGATATAATGTAGCATGCTCTATCGGTGGTCTTTCACAACAAACAGGGCATTCTTTACACAACTTGTAGACATTTGCTTCCATCGTAGGCCAATATACTCCTAGTCTATGCAGAGTCTGCAAAGTACGATGTTTTGAATGATGTTGCTTTAATGCACCTATGTGTGCTAATTGCAACCAATTCGCATGTTCTGATTCATCTACACAACAAGAAAGAATCTTTTGATTATCCTGTTTATATATACTTCCTCCTATGATTTGATATCTCTGAGACTTGGTAATCTCTCCTTCCTTGATCCTTATCCTAGGATTCTTGGGTCTGTATGTGAGAATAGGGACAATAGGCTTAGCCATTCTAGTGCTATCTCAAGGTTAAACAAATACGCATCGGGTAATTCATCCGCTATCCCTTGAGGAGCTTCTCCTGAGGTTAATCTTAAAAGATGGTCAGCTCTAAGATGTGTCTTTCCTTTCCTGACTACTACTTCAAAGTCATACTCCATGAGTAATAGAAACGAACGTATTAATCTTCCCATGTTACATGGTTTATTGACTAAGTACAGTAATGCTTGATGATTTGTAAAGAATTTGAACTTGTTTGCCAACAAATAGTTTCTGAATTTCTTCACTACGTAGATCATTCCTAATCCTTCTCGTTCTGTAGTGGTGTAATTTCTTTCTACTACGTTCAACTATCTGCTCGCATAAGCTATGGGGAGATCTATATTACCTTCATTCGTGGGTTGTGCTAACACACATCCTATGGCATAGTTGGATGCATCCACATGTACATGGAATGGCTTACTCCAATCTGGGGTTGTTAATATAGGTGCTGAGCACAAACATCGTTTAAGTTCATTGAATGAATTCTCACATTCATCTGTCCATTGAAACTTGGTCAAAAGAGAGTACAGAGGCTTGGTATGATTGCATACATGTGTATGAATCGTTTGTAATAACGGCAATGACCCATAAATGCCTGTACTCCTTTTACGTTATTTGGTCTAGCTAGTTCTGCAATTACTTTCACTTTTTCTTCATCTGTCGAGATTCCATTCTTTGACCCAATGTGTCCTAAAATTTTGCCTTTTCTCATCATGAAAATGCACTTTTCTGGGTTCAAACAAACCTGAGATTCTCGACATTTGTCAAACACTTGTCTTAATTTTGGGATATGAGTCTTCCTCATATTCGAATGAGCACATAAATCATCGACATAAACTTCCAAATTCTTGTGTAAGAATTCCTTAAAAACATGACATGAGTCGCTGGAAAGTGGCGGGTGCATTTGTTAAGCCAAAAGGCATCACACGAAATGCAAATATGCCCCATTCTGTGGCAAAAGCCATCTTGTGTTGATGTTCTGGAGTAATGGCTACTTGATTATAGCCTGAGAAACCATCAAGAAAGTTGTACACTTCCTTGCCCGCAACTCTTTCAAATAAATGTTATGTGATAGGAAGAGGATAACTGTCTCTAATCGTGGCGGCATTAACGTTTTTAAGGTTAATACACACACAATTTTCCATTCTTCTTGGGCACTACCACAATGGGGGATACCCATTCAATATGCTCAATTTCGTAAATGAATCCTGCTTCTATCAATCGGTCTATCTCCTCTTTAATCTTCGTAGCATAGTTATCATTGTACGTGTATGGTTTTTGTTTTGTAGGTTTTGCATTTGGACTCATAGGGATTCTATGGGAACAAATATCTGGATCTACTCCTTTCAAATCTTTGTAACTCCAAGCGAACACATCTCTATATTCACGTAATAGGGCAACTAATTCTTCTTCTTCTTCATTCGTCAAATCATGCCCTATGTAGGTACATTTTTCTTCTTCTCCTTCTATGGCTACTATGATTTTCTTGGTTTTCTCTCGATTATCATATACTTCTCCAAGGTCAGCTTTTCTATTAGGCATTCGTACCATGATTCGTCTATCTTCTATTCCATACTTTTTGAAGTTCTCAGGAACCTCAAAAAAAGATTCTTCTTCTTCTGACATGGTTTCTTTCTTCTTTCTTTTCTTACCTTCACTTTTGTCAGTCACTTGTGTGGCTAACCTCACCTCATCCATAATCTCTTCGTGTCTCTGAGGGTGAGTTTCTACTTCATAGAAGTATTCTTCCTCTGATGCAAAGAGAGAGTCCATAATAATTGACTCTAAATCAAAGTCACTTGCATCCTCGAATGCATCACTGTTAGGTTCACACTCTTCTATAACTAAATCACACATGATTGGCTCTATCGTGAGAATTGAGATGTCATAGCCATCCTCGTCACAGTGGGTTGTCCATTGCTCTGCATTGATGGCTACATCCATGGTTGCTAGGATTTTTGCCCAACACTGAGGTTCAAACTCCTCATCTGGAAATATTACAGGTGCGTAAGCTAGGTCTTGAAGGGTTCGTGGGTGTTGTCCTGAACCTAGAGTCCTCGCTTCTAACCGTTCTTCCTCTTGTTTTGCTACTTTACACATCCATAGATAAGTATCCTTGTGCAACCATGAGGGGTCTGACTCCAACGAGTGTACTGATTCTGTTTCTACCTGTGTCTTATGGATGGTGTTCCATTGTATTGGGGATACGTCTCGATGTGAATAGTCTTTAAGATTGACTTTAGTAGTCACTCCTAAATGTTGCAAGTACAAAGAATTAGTTCCCCAATCTTGTACAATTTGCAACTCACGCATGAATGGTCGTCCTAAAATCATCTCGTAAGCATGATTTTTTGCAAAATTGTTGGTGCAAAACAAGCCTACACACATTGGCTTGGAACATTGGAACCTTGGAAGGCTAAAGTTTGAACCCTTGAAGGATGTATTTACATGAAATTTGAACCATAGGAACCAATGCTTAATTGGTTATTACTTTTTATCTCATGTAAAAGTCTATATGACTTTAACCACTCATGTAATCACACCTATCTGAGAAAGTCGTGGAAACTTTGATTGATTGAGTGGGTGAATGATTGAGAGAATATCTCATTCACTTTTAGGTACATGATTCATGGAGATTGACATGGATTTGAAATTCAGAATTTTACTCAATCTCTATAAAAGCTACAAGTCAAAAGTCGCGGGTGTCCTTCACTCTTCCCGAGGCATTTCTGACAAATTCAGTGAGAGTGTGAGTGCTACACTATAGCCTACACCTCTGAGTACCATTGAGCATCACCGTACATGCCAATGGGAATGTACAATCAATAGATTTAATACATATACTCATATTGATCATCTCTGTTATTCTCTGAGTGTACTCTTCAACTCTGTCAACTTCAAAGGAGCATATCTCAAGATCTACTGAACCAAATTGGATGATTCAAAGTGCATTGGATTCAGCTCATAGTCTACTACACTCCTACAAATTTTCAAGGCCATTGGATCTACCATCACAGAGAAATCTCAGTCGGGGTGCTCACTGGTCTGTGACTGTAAGTCTCCTAAAAAATCGGGGGTACACCTTATTTTGCTAAAGTGATTTCTCTAAGTGTGGTTTATCATTTTCCTTCATTCCACTTGCAAATGGAAGCTTACTAGGGTAATAGAATATCTCTAGAAGGAATTTTGCTAATTGTAACTACACTGGTCACACTGAGCATAACACTGAGCAGGTATCTAGACCAAAATAGAAAGTTTTCAAGTCTTGTGATTTACAAAGTAGTCTGTTTTGATCAAGTCATTACTCAAACCTTTTCCAAAGTACATATAGTATATTTTGGTGTCATTTGGAAGCTCAAGGAGTCTACTAAGCATATCTGAAGAGAAAAGAGGGCAGATGTGAAGCAGGTTTTGCAGCACCAACTGATCTTCTGAGTGCATCCAACCATCACATCCAACAGTGGTATCAGAGCAAATAAGGTAATCATGGGTGATGGTTTTCCTTCCTTCATTGACAAATTGGACAGAAATAATTACCAGGCTTGGTCATTGAGAATGAAGACCTATCTACAAGGGAGAAGCTTGTATGGATACATTTCAGGAGATGAGAAATTGCCCTCATTCAAGACTAGAGGCCTACCTACAAAGGATGAACATGAAAGGCTCAATCAATGGTGTGCAAAAGATGCTTTGGCAAGGTCATATCTCTTAAACTCTATATCTGACTTTCTTTTACCTCATGTAAGGAATTGTAAGACTTCCCAAGAGACTTGGGAAACCTTGTCAACATACTTTTCATCAAGCACAAGGGCCAGAAAGAATCAGCTATGGATTGAGTTTACAACTCTGAGGAAGCAATCAAAACAATGTGTCTCAGATTTTGTCACCAAAGTCAAAGACATTGCAGATCAACTTGCAAGTGTTGGAGAAGAAATTGAGGAAGAGCAAATAGTCAGACAAGTAATCAATGGACTAAAGGCAGATGACAAGTGGGAGAGCTTTACCAGAGCAATGGACTTATACATGGACATCCAAGCACCTGATCTAACAACTCTGATTGGACAACTTTTTACACATGAAGCAAAGATCACAAAGAATGGAGAGCAATCAAAAGGTAACAATCCCTCTGCCCTTTATACTGACAAGAAGGTAAAAGATAAAGGTAAAAGCAAGAAGGTTGATGAAGAAGGCTCTACCTCCCAAGCAAACTATGCAGGGAGAGGTAGATCATCTAGAGGTAGGGGCAGAGGAGGTAAGTCAGGTAGGGGGAGATCCTACAATCAATCTCCATGCAATATCTGTGGCTTGTCTAATCATACTACAGATGAATGCTACAAAAACTACAAGAACCAAAGAGGAAGAGGTCACCAAAGAGGAGGATACTCTCAAGGCAGAGGCAGATTCAACCAATCTCAAGGCTACCATGGCTACAACAATAATTACAACAAGAGCTACAATCAAAATGGCAATTATCAAGGAGGATACAGAAATAGGAAGGATTACAACAATTATGCAGAGGATCAAGATGATTCCTTGTTGATCATGAACATGACATCTAAATCAGGTATCAATGATGATCACTTATTCTATATTGATTCAGGTTGCTCTAACCATGTAGCTGGAAATGTTGCCTTACTCTCTGATTTGGAAGAACCCAAAGGCAAGCACCAAGTACAGACAGGTGATGACACTAAACATTCAGTTGTTAAAGTAGGCAATGTCAAAACAAGTGATGGTAATCAGAATTTATTGAGCAGAGTGTTGTATGTTCCAACAATCACCAAGAATCTGATGAGTGTAGGTCAGATTGTGGAAAAAGGTCTACAGGTTAGGTTCACTCAACATGGTGCATATGTGGAGGATCCAAGACATGGATTCAGAAGGATAGCCAAGGGAGAAAAATCAGGTAGATTGTTTACCTTTGAACTTGAAGACACTAAAAGTATTGCTTTGTACAATTATAAAGACCAAACCCTATCAGAATTAGAGATTTGGCACAAGAGATTAGGTCACATTGGAGAGAGGACTATAAAACAAATGAGCAGGGATCAATGTGTGCTTGGGATACCTAATGTATCCAAGCAACACATGATATACAAGTGTGGGGCTTGTCAATTTGGTAAGTCACACAGGTTGCCTTATACCAAGAAAGGTTTTATGCATGAAGATTATCTGGAATTGGTGCATACAGATGTTTGGGGACCTAGCAAGGAGCCATCCATATCTGGATCAAGGTACTATGTGTCCTTTATTGATGACTATAGCAGGTGGACTATCTTATACTTCATGAAACATAAAGATGAAGTATTTAATTGTTTCAAAAGGTATCTTGCATTAGTTGAAAATCAAACAGGTAGACATTTGAAGAGGCTAAGGTCAGATGGTGGTGGAGAATACTTCTCCAATGATTTTGAAGATTTCTTGCAGGAAAGAGGCATCAAGAGGGAGATTACTACAAGGTACTCACCTGAACAAAATGGGGTAGCTGAAAGAAGGAATAGACTCATTGTAGAGACAGCTAGGTCTATGCTAAATGAAAAGAAATTGCCAAACTATCTTTGGGCAGAGAGTGTATCTACAATCACATATTTAATTAACAGGTTGCCATCAAAGACACTTGATGGAATGACACCCTATGAGGCTTGGCATGGTAAGAGACCATCTCTGGATCATTGCAAAATTTTTGGATGTGTTGCATATGTGCATATTCCCTCACAGGTAAGGGGAAAGCTAGAACCTAAAGCTGAAAACTGTATCTTCATTGGTTATGATTTGAATCAGAAGGGATACAGGTTCTATAACCCCTCAAACAAAGGCTTCAAGGTAAGCAGAGATGTCATCTTTGATGAAAATGATTCATGGTATGAAAATGAGTGCAGGAAAGTTAGCCTACCTTATGACATGGAAGAAGACTTTCCAAAACTTATCAGGCAAGAACCAATTCAGAAAGAGGACACAAGCTCAGATGATGAAGACACCATCAACATTGAAGAGTTCAAGGCTTGGAAATCCAAAGGAAAGATGAAGATGAAGCAACTAGAAGACAATCCAGAATCCTCAACTCAAGCTATGAGAAGATCTCAGAGAGAAAAGAAAAAACCTATTAGGTATGGGTATGATACTTCACTTGTAACCAAGCACTCTGTATATCTTGCAAAGGATCTCTTGAATGAAGAACCAGGTACATTTGAAGAAGCAATTACAAAACCAGAATGGAAGGAAGCAATGGATGAAGAAATGGAGGCTCTCAAGGAGAGTGACACTTGGGACTTGGTACCCAAGAAGGACTCCATGAAGGTGATAGGATCCAGATGGATCTACAAACTCAAGAGGAACTCAGATGGTACAATAAACAGGTATAAAGCTAGGTTGGTAGCCAAGGGTTTTGCACAAACCCAAGGCATTGATTATGAGGAGACATTTTCTCCTGTGGCCAAGATGCCAACTATCAGAGTTATGGTGAGTGTAGCTGCATCCAAGAATTGGAACATGTACCAATTGGATGTGAAGAATGCATTCTTGAATGGATGGATATCTAAAGAGGTCTACATGTCACAACCACCTGGCTATGAAGATCCCAATAAGGTAAATCATGTTTGTAAATTGAAGAAGGCTCTGTATGGATTGAAGCAGGCACCTAGAGCATGGAATTACAGGTTGACAACCTATCTCCTAGATCAAGGATTTGTGATGAGTAAAGCAGATACTTCATTGTTCATCAAAAGGAACAATTAAGAGGTAATATATTTGTGTGTCTATGTTGATGACATCATTATTACAGGAAATGATGTTCAGGGAATAAGACACATCAAAGGACAGATGATGAAGGAATTCAAGATCAATGATCTTGGATTATTAAAGTATTTCCTAGGACTTGAATTGATCTATACAAATACATGTATCTTTATTACTCAGAAGAAGTACATTCATGACATGGTCAAGAAGTTTAATTTGCAGGAAGCTAAAGTCTCAAACATTCCTATGGAGGTCAACCACAAACTCACTGCACATGAAGGAGAAGAACTCAAGGATATTACATGTTACCAAAGTTTGGTAGGTAGTCTAAATTATGCTACCTTAACCAGGATTGATATATCATATGGTGTTAGTGTACTTAGCCAATTTATGCATAAACCAAGAGTACCACATTTGGAGGCAGCCAAGAAGATAGTAAAGTACCTAAAGGGAACACAAAATCATGGTTTGTACTTTCCATATTCATCAGACATTGATATTAAGGTATATTCAGATGCAGATTGGGCAGGTTGCAAGGATGACAAGAGGAGTACATCTGGTTACATATGTTTTGCAGGTGATAAACCAATTTCTTGGTCATCCAAGAAACAACCTACAGTAGCTTTGTCATCTACTGAGGCAGAATACAAAGGACTAGCCAATGCCACTCAAGAAGCCATATGGTTGAAGCTTTTATATTTAGAATTGGGCCTACATACAAGGCCACCAATCATATTTGGTGATAACACAAGTTCTCTTCACCTAGCAGCTAATCCAATTTATCATGCAAGGACAAAACACATAGAGGTTCACTACCACTATGTGAGGGAGAAGTTACTTAGCAAAGAAATTCAATTATCATATGTGTCTACTAATATACAATGTGCAGATTTGCTTACTAAAGCTCTGGATGGAAGCAAGCTATGCAGATTGAAATCCATGATTGGATTGCAGGAAATAATTGAAGACTAGAGATGAAGACTTGAGCCAAAGTGTTTGGCTTGAGGGGGAGCTGTTGGTGCAAAACAAGCCTACACACATTGGCTTGGAACATTGGAACCTTGGAAGGCTAAAGTTTGAACCCTTGAAGGATGTATTTACATGAAATTTGAACCATAGGAACCAATGCTTAATTGGTTATTACTTTTTATCTCATGTAAAAGTCTATATGACTTTAACCACTCATGTAATCACACCTATCTGAGAAAGTCGTGGAAACTTTGATTGATTGAGTGGGTGAATGATTGAGAGAATATCTCATTCACTTTTAGGTACATGATTCATGGAGATTGACATGGATTTGAAATTCAAAATTTTACTCAATCTCTATAAAAGCTACAAGTCAAAAGTCGCGGGTGTCCTTCACTCTTCCCGAGGCATTTCTGACAAATTCAGTGAGAGTGTGAGTGCTACACTATAGCCTACACCTCTGAGTACCATTGAGCATCACAGTACATGCCAATGGGAATGTACAATCAATAGATTTAATACATATACTCATATTGATCATCTCTGTTATTCTCTGAGTGTACTCTTCAACTCTGTCAACTTCAAAGGAGCATATCTCAAGATCTACTGAATCAAATTGGATGATTCAAAGTGAATTGGATTCAGCTCATAGTCTACTACACTCCTACAAATTTTCAAGGCCATTGGATCTACCATCACAGAGAAATCTCAGTCGGGGTGCTCACTGGTCTGTGACTGTAAGTCTCCTAAAAAATCGGGGGTACACCTTATTTTGCTAAAGTGATTTCTCTAAGTGTGGTTTATCATTTTCCTTCATTCCACTTGCAAATGGAAGCTTACTAGGGTAATAGAATATATCTATAAGGAATTTTGCTAATTGTAACTACAGTGGTCACACTGAGCATAACACTGAGCAGGTATCTAGACCAAAATAGAAAGTTTTCAAGTCTTGTGATTTACAAAGTAGTCTGTTTTGATCAAGTCATTACTCAAACCTTTTCCAAAGTACATATAGTATATTTTGGTGTCATTTGGAAGCTCAAGGAGTCTACTAAGCATATCTGAAGAGAAAAGAGGGCAGGTGTGAAGCAGGTTTTGCAGCACCAACTGATCTTCTGAGTGCATCCAGCCATCACATCCAACAAAAATCACAAATGGCAAAAGTATGCTCAAATTCTACCCCACAAGTGGTGAGAGATATGTCTTCTAGTAAGCCTAATGGTTTTTCTATGTGTCCATCAGCCATTTGTAGCTTCATCCTGGTGGGTCTGAGTGCTGGCTTACCCCAACGTTTCCATAAAGCGGTGGTAGCAATGGCTACTCCGGCTCCTGAATCTAAGATGACTTTTGTGGTGTAGCCCTCATGGGTTATTGGAAGATAAGTGTTACCTTCCTCTCCTTCACTTACATCTCCGATCCTTTCTATGGGTATCTCTTATACCTTCTTGTGTGATCCTATCTGTGAAGGAGTAGTAGCAAGCTCAGGGAATCGATTTGCTACATGTTTCCACAGTTCTGGCTTGACCTTCAACAACTCCTCTAGGGTGAGATTACATTGAACTTTGGTGTTCTTGATCACTTCCGTGTTTCTTGGGATCACTGATTCTTCAATCCTCACTATTATTGTGGGTGCTCTCATGCTAATAGACTTTGCTTCCCAAGGTCCTGTGAACTGAGGTAATTCTTGCAAAGAATTGGATTCAAAACCTGTGTGTTCACTCAGTTGCTCTTCCTCTACATCATCGTAAATGGAGGGGATGTCTTGGGGAAATTGCTCTCGCAAGTCATCTATTTCTTGAATAGGAGGATGAGTTCCTTGTTCTTTCCTCCACTTCTCTTCTTGTATTTCTCTCAGAAGTTCATGTGAGTATCTATGTATGGAAGACAGGTTGTCTTCACCCTCTCTGTTGGGTACTTGAGACAGGGATGGTGCATTCCTTTCCTGTGTCTCCGAGGTAGTAGGGTTCCTATGCTGATCCTTTTTCTCTTTGCTATCAATCAAGTATTCTAGCCTCTCCATTAATCCTTGAAAGTGTAGTTCCGGTTTTGCCATGTTATTCCAATTAAGATATCTAGAGGCTTCAAACATGGCTTGTGCTAATTCTACCATTTTCATGCAAAGTTTAGTCCTCTCAATTTCTAGATCTGCTCGAGGGTAGTTCTTACTCATTTCAGCTATCTGGGGTCCTTCTTTTAATCTATACTGATATGCACGAAACATCATGTCTAGGTTTTCCGGTATGGGTTCCGCTAAAATTGATCCTGATCTCTAAGCTGGGTTCTCGTGATTCAATTCTTGTGAAGTCAATTCTAGGATTTTGGCTCTAGATTTCTTGAGACTTCCTTCCAATTCTGTTATCAATTTACTCCACTTTCTCTTGATTCTTTCTCTCGAATCTTTCCAAGATTTCTTCTTTTTACTACTAGATTCTCCAACTTCACTGGTTCTGACTATTTTCTCATGATTAAGTTGTTAGTTCTGTAAGAGCGCCTGGGCTCTTGTTATAGCTTGGATAGGCACATATGTAGGGTTGGATCCATCTGCATTGTTCACAATACCTATCACATTGATGGGTGTCACTTTTGAAGCATTAGCAGGGTTCTTAGGACAATCTTTTATGATGTGCTCTTTACCACAATCGGCACAAAAGCCTTGTACATTATAGTATTGTGATTGTCCTGCTATCGGAGGATGTGGACAATCCTTTATGAAATGATCTCCTTGGCACCTAAAGCATGGTCCTCTAGGGACCTGGGGTCTCTACTGTCTCAGTTGGGGCCGTGGATTCGGGTTTGTGTACATCACATTAGCATAATCGGGCTCCCAACTAGGTTTCAATGGTGGACTATCGTATTGATATGTCTCCACGTGTTCTGGTGATTCTGTGTAATATGCAGGTGGACTATCTACATGAGTAGAGTCAAAACTGTTTGAGTTCGGGTCACTCTCTGTGATCAATGGTGAAGAAGGCACTAAAGCCCTACTTAGGTTCTCTTCTGTAGCAACATATTTAACTGAAATGACATTAGCTGGTGGGGGTGGCTGCTGAGCTAAGACAGGTTGAGGTCTCTGTTGAGCCTAATAAGGGTAGTTCTGAGGAGGCCTATAGTAGTGAGGCTGAGTATTATATTGAGCTTGATACCTACCTAGTTGCGGGTATGCTTGCGGGTAGTTCTGTCTCACTGCCTGTTTGTTGTATGGGCAGTCCTATGCTGTATGATTTGTGTATCTTCTCTCGATCGTACAGTATTGGCCACTAGGGTTTGCTTGTGTTTGTGTTGCATTGGGACACACATTCGCCATATGATCACCACCAAAGGTGTAACAACACTTGTTTGTTGTTAACCTAGGCATCTGTTTACTAGAAACTCCTAGTTTCTAGGCCACTTTTTCTACTAGATCCTCTATTCAGCTAGATAGTTTTGAAGATGCTAGAGATGAATAGTCTGAGTCCTTATAGACCTTTGAGAGTTCCAACTCGTCTCCTAAGTTATCTTCAATGTCGATGCAAATCCTTACACACTGCTCTAGCGTTCTGGTTTCCTTCAAGTACACATAGGAGTGTAGTTTAGAGCTCAATAGGCCATCTAAAAACAATGACACTTGCTTGGCCTATGAGGGTAACTCTTGCATTGGACATCTCTCAACATATTGTATGAACCTACGTCCTACCAGTCTAATTGTTTCTTGAGGGGTTTATTTGAAACTATGAATCAATGAAGATGTGTCATGCCTGATTCCACTCTTAGAGAATTTTGTAATGAATGACTCTAAAAAGTGATGGACATCTCTAAATTGCCTCTGTTGCAAAGCTTGAAACCAAGTTAAAGTTGTGTTCTTTAACGTTAGTCCAAATGCATTATATTTGCGTTAACATGTCTTCTACTTGTTCTGCCCTTAGTACTTGCTTAAATTCTGCAACATGATCATAGGGATCTCTTGTCCCATCAAAATAGTTTTTCATGGACTTTACTAGCTGAGTGGGTCTCAATATCCTTGGGTGTTCACGTGGTCTATGTAGAGGAAAATCATCTCTACCACCTTGTATTCTAGGTTCTCTTTGTCTATCCACTCTCTCCGTGTCTATGGTGGTTCTATCTCTTCCTATGGGATGATTGAAACTTACTTCTCGTCTCTCTTTGTTCTTCTCTCTTTGATTATCATGGGTGGAGGATGTTCCTGCCCCTTGTTGGCTCGCATTTACGTTTATTCGAGATGGAGGGAATACCAACTCACCTCTCCATGTGTAGGTATTTCTCGCATGGTCTGGTACCACGAACACTCTTTCTGAAGTTTCATCTAGGTATACAACCTTTCCAGGTGTATCCGGGTCCTTGAACTTGTAAACTCTGATGGTGCCTACCTCACTAAATTGTTCTGTTTTGTACCTCCAAAATACTTCATCTTTTTCTTTATTAACAAACAATTCTATGCTCCTGTTGTCGTGAGGGATCCACTCTGGGATTAGTACTCTTGTCAGTACAGATTTCCCTCTAGGTGTTCTAGGTTCTTCTAATGGCTCTTTTCCTTGGGCTCTCGCTTCCGTCTCTAACTGAATTACACCAAACTCATTGGTATTGTTTGGTTGAGTACTTATGATGTACATCGTTCCTTCTTTTTCTATGTATGTGTCTCTCTCGAATTTTACCAATCGACATTCCAATCCAATGGGTTGATCAGGATTGTGCATTTGCACCACTTGTATTCGCAAACCATCCTCGTAGATGCGAGCATCTAAGCGATTGGTTCAGAGAAATTCTAATTGAGTCCTATAGGGTCCTTCGGGTCTTTCTAAATATGCTACATTTGACTCTCCTTCTGGTCTTTCCGTACTAAAATCCATTTTTGATTCACTCGTGTCTGAGCTCAACTCATAGGGATAACTATTATTCAATTGTTGTGCCCACGATCGTGCAGTAGTTCCAACGCTTGCTTCTGAAGATCTAAGGCTTTGTCTATCTGACTGACCTATATGCTTGCCCAATCTAAGGTTCATGAATTTACTTAGCCGCACTCTCTTATCGTCTGTTGTAGAGCAAAGGAGCACAAGCGAAGAGCCCCAAAATTAGTGTTGCAGAGCAAAGGAGCACAAGCGAAGAGCCCCAAAATTTTCAAATTAATGGGCATAGTTTTTCTTCTTCGAGGTCTTAGAGAATTCCCTCAAAGCCATGTAAATGCAGTAGAGCAGTCCTCTAGATGCATAATCCCAACTTGTTGTAAAATATCCCTTGTAAATTAGTAGGAAATTCACTTTTTTGGAATAAAGTGCCGGTCTCTTGTGTGAAAAGACCAAACTTAGGGCACATGTATATAAGTCACTTAGTGAATCTTTGTAGAGACTTTTTGCCATTGTGAAGAAGGAGCTCTCCAAAATTTCGAATTTGCCTCTTTCTTGCAGATTTCCATCTTCTCTTTGATCTTGTATGTGTGTGTAATGCTTGGAATGTGTGTGTAAGACTGTTGTCTACCCCTCCCCACTGTTTTTGAGCTACTATAGTGTGTGTGTGAGCTTGTAGGAGTTGTGGCGTGAGTGTGGGTGCTTCCCGCCATTCACTATTTTGGTCATAACTTGAAGCAGATTTGTCACAATGGAGTGAAACCACTTCCACTCGTCAAGAGCTTCGAAACGAGTACCCTATTGACTATGTTCGGAGCTTGGAACTAGGAGAAATCCTTGATTTTCTGAAAACTACTGTAAGAGGTATCGCGGCAGACACTTTCAGTCATTAGTGTGTTTGAGAGGTGGATTAGTCTTTTCTCATACATATCCACTGAACCACTTCATTTTCCATCATGTGTGCATATGTCCTCATACACTTGGTTAGGTCGTTTGATCGGATTGACATTTAAATGTGTGTTAATCTCCCACTATACACACTTGTGTTGCAATAGAGGTACAGTCTCATTGGCACGAGTCTTTGAGTCTTCTTGACTTGAGTACACACGTTTTTGGCACCGTTGCCGGGGAACACTCAGCCAAGGTGCCTTCGTGATGGTTATAGATCGAGTGTGATGGAATCGTACTTGTAGAAGTGAACTCATTCCGTGGCAAGTAGTCAATCACTTCAGCACTTGTTACTTCACATCCCCAAGGTGTGTGTAATGAGTTTTTAGGTTTAGGGTTAGTAGGAAGGGAGAGAAGGAGGAGTTAGGGTTAGGTGAGAAGGAGAGGAGAAGTGAAGAGAAGTGAAGTAGGAGAAGGCCAAGACCACTAAAAAAGCCCAAAAATTTGCCCAAAATTAGTAATGTTCAGTTTCTATCACAAAAAGTATAAAAACAAAAAAAAATGACTCATTTGACACTTCACTGTGTTCTGGTATTGCTTGCGAGCAGTGATCGGTATCGCGTGTGAAGTATCGTGCAATTCAGGCCTTTAAAACTAGAACTTGAGCTCAAGGTGCAAGCTAGACAGTACTAAGGTAAGATTCCACAAAATATTTTGAAGAAAAACACACTAAAAGTGCACAAATCGTGATTAAATGCATGCGCAGTATCACGGGGGGGAAGACAGTTGATTTTTGAGCTTTAGTGAGAGGGACAGTGGGCTAGGAGTGAAGAGGTGTGTGAGAAGAGCAAGGGGGTGCTAAATTTTTTGACTTGTGAGACATTTTGGCTTGAGTATCGCGATCGGCTGAGTTTTGGTATCGCGATACCAAAATTCCCTTGTATCGCGATACTCGCCAAGGTATCGTATCGTTGGGTACCAATCTTGGTATCGCGATACCACTCTGGTATCGTATCGCCAAGTTGGTATCGCGATCTCACTTTACCCAGTAGTATCGTATCGTTACCTACTGTGCTATCGTATCGTCCACTTGCCTGATTCGTATCGCGATACCATCTTCAGTATCGTATTGCCTCGGTTCTCAGGTATCCTATCGCGAGGACCTTGGTATCGTATCGCTAATCCCAGAAGTATCGTATCGCCCACTTCCTAGTGTAGAATCGCGATATCATAACTAGTATCGTATCGTACAAGTTGGTGGTATAGTATCGCCACTTGTCTTGGTATCGTATCATCTCATTGTCGGGAGTCGTATCACGATACCAAGTTGATATCGTATCGGCATATATTCTAGTATCGTATCGCGTGAGCAATCTCGTATCGTATCCCAAGGCTTCCGGTATCGTCTCGTGCAAGAAAGGTGGTATCGTATCGTGACCAAAATCAGTATCGTATCGTCTCGATGCTCTGGTATCGTATCGTGAGGATTGTTGGTATCGTATTGTGGCAATAGTTCAGTATCGTATCGCCTGCTACAATAAGTATCGTATCGTGTAGATTTTAGGTATCGTATCGTGGCCAGATCGGTATCGCCCAGTGCAGTATCGCCTGGAAGTGGTATCGTCCAGAGTGGTTGAAGCATTTGGTCAGGCAACTTGAGGCATTGGAAGAGTCACTCAAGGAGAGTCTCAGGGACTTAGAGAGTCTTAGGAGGGTGAATGAACTTGAGATCAGGGAGAGTGCTAAGTAGCCGAAGAAGTGTCTTATCTTCTGTGGGAAGTGCTGCCCAGGTTAGTCACCACTCTGCCTATTCAGATGCCTCTATGATGCCTTTTGGACTCACTAATGCACCTGCTACATTCCAACGATTGATGTGTCATGTTTTCAAGGAATTCCTGAAAAAGAGCATGGAAGTGTATGTAGATGATCTATATACATACGTGAATCAAAGACCAGATCACATTCCCAAGTTGAGAAAAATATTCAATAAATGCCGCCAGTATCGAGTCTGTCGAAACCCAGAAAAGTGTGACTTCATGGTGAGACAAGGGAAGATCTTAGGACACATAGTCTCAAGAAATGGAATATCCACAGATGAGGACAAGATTAAGGTCATCTTAGAGCTTCCTATACCAAAGAATGCGAAAGAGGTACAAGCCTTTATGGGACATTGTGGATATTACCGTCGGTTTATTCACATGTATGCCATAATAGCCAAACCCCTGTATGGCCTCTTAACTCAATTCACTTGGATGGAAGAGTGCGAGAAAGCATTCAATGAATTAAAAAAGAGGCTTAGCATGGCCCCAATTCTGAAAATGCCCAATTGGAACAAGCTGTTTCATATTCATGCTGATGCTTCTAATTATGCAATTGGATGTATCTTAGCCCAATTGGCTGATGAGGGAAAGCTAGATCATCCAATTGCCTATGCCAGTAGACAACTGAATCAAGCTGAAAGGAATTATACAACAACCGAGCGAGAAGGATTAGGAATGGTCTATGTAGTTAAGAAATTCAGACACTATCTGTTAGCCAACAACTTTAAGTTCTTCATAGACCATCAGGCCCTACTGTACTTAGTTAATAAACCTTGTAACACAGGCAGATTAGTAAGATGGTTCTTGCTGTTAATGGAGACTTCGAAGTGGTAGTAAAAAAGGGAAACCCGCATGTAAGAGCAGACCACCTTTCTAGGTTGACCCACGGAGAACCGCCAAGTGGAGTACCCGATGATCTACCAGATACTTATTTGTTCAATCTGGAAGTATGTCCAAAGTGGGCAGAGAAATTAATTCCTATACTCACCCATGGCCCACAACACTCAATCAATAAGAATAGCAAAAAGGAAATTCTTCAATCAAGAAATTTGCACATTATTGTTGGAAGTGTGTACTATAAGGAACCCAATGGAGTGTTGCTAAGATGTGTCGAGGAGGATGAACAAAAGAAACTAATTGAGCAAGCACATGTGAACAAATGGAGAACACACCAAGGAACTTATGGAACCATTCGGGAGTTAAAAAGATTAGGAGTGTACTGGCCTGACATGCCCAAGGATGTCCATGATTACGTGAAAATTGTGCAGAATGCCAGGAGACAATCCCGGAGGATCATATGTCCATACCATTTTCAACCATAGCACCCAATTGGAGTAAAACATTGGTTACATTCCTAAAGAACAGAGAGCATGAGGAAGGAATAAGTTTAACTAGAAGACGATCCCTAGAAGAAATGAGCAAGGATTACGTACTTATGGGAAAACAATTGTTTAAGAGAGGAAAGGATAACCAATTACGATTATGTGTGCATGAAGGAGAGTATCTACCCATATTAGAGATGGCACATGTAGGTGCTGCGGGAGGTCATTTTTCAGCTGAGAGAACTATCAAAATGATCCTCTTCACCAGCCTGTGGTGGCCAACTCTACATATGGATGTGGAGACTTATGTACGAAGCTGTGAAACGTGCCAAAGGGCTAAATACCCAATTCGGAGAGATGACATGCCATTAAGACCTATGGTGTGTGCGAGAGGATTTTCCAAATGGGGTATCGACTTCATAGGACCCATCAACCCACCAGCCAAAGGATCACATGCTGAGTACATCATAGTAGCCACATAATATTTGACCAAATGGGTAGAAGCAAAAGCTACAAAAAAGAACGATGCTCAAACTACTGCTAAATTCCTTTTTGAGAATATATTCACCCGTTTCGGATTACCAATTGAAATTGTGAGTGACCGAGGAATGCACTTCCTCAATGAAGTAATCAAATCGCTAATGAATGAATTTTTAGTGATTCACAAAAAATCAGCCCCAAACCATCCCCAAGCCAATGGTCAAGTGGAAAGTTCCAACAAGGTGTTATGTACTGTATTGACAAAGATTGTCAATAATGGGAGGTTGGATTGGGACAAACAATTGCATCATGCAATTTGGGCCTTCCGAGTAGCATACAAGACTGCCATTGGAACTACCCCATTCAATTTAGTGTATGGGCAAAACACAATTTTGCCGATTGATTTTTTAATCCCAACCTTGAGAGTAGCTCAACAGTATGAATGGAACGGACATGAGTTATCCCAACAACTCGACCAAATCGAGAAGTTACATGAAACTAGGTTACAAGTAGTGGCAGGAATCTATGCAGCTAAAAGAAGACAAAAGGCATATTATGATGCACATATAAAAGACAAAGGACTTAAAGAGGGAGACTTAGTCTTGGTGTACACCTTAAAGCAACATGCCAAGAAGTTACAAAAATGCGGATATGGACCTCTTATCATCAACAGAATCTCCACTAGTGGAGCAGTTAATCTAGCCACTCTGGATGGAGACACTCTTCCTAACTACATAAGTGGATGCAAAGTCAAACGGTTCATGGAGCCATTGACGGATCAAATGCTAGCACGCTTAGTAGGTGCTCAAAATAGGAAGAAAGAGGAAGAACAGATTAGAGAGGAGGCCCGATAAGAAACCCTAGAACGCATTAAGAAACGGAAAGAATGGATAAGACAATGAGATGAACGCTATCTCCAAGGAGAAGAGCCTATCCCTATGGCCAACTACCAAGTCCATGACTCAGACACTACAAAGTCGTACATGTCACAACCTTACCTGAACCTAGGGATCGGCAAGACAGAATAGAAATTGATAGATGCATTGATAGACTCAAGAGCAGGACTTAGTTGCATACGTAATACGGTCATAAAAGATCTGCAAATGATTATGAGTCCCACAAAATCCCAATTGAGAGGAATTGGAGGTCAAACCCTAGAATGTATTGGAACAGCGATAGTGTCTCTCCACCTAGGAAATTCTTCGATGGAACAAAGAGTATTAGTGTGCAGAGACGAGGATTTAATAGAGGATTTGATCCTAGGACAAGATTGAATCATTGAGAATGAAGTCAGTATCAACCTAGCTCAAGGATACATTTCAACCAAGATAGGGCACAAAGAAATTTTTAGTCTATTAGGAGATAAGCCCTTATCACAACCCACCACCATCGAGAGTTCAGGGAAATGCACGAAAAAGCTACTCAAACATGATTCCAATCCAACCATTTCAGAAACCAAGCTAGAAGAAGTAGAAAGTTCAAACCCTGAAATCTCCAAGGTAGAAGGAGAATCACTCCATCTTGTTGAGGAACAGCTAGCCACTAAGGAAACCCACTCTCATGGAGCTTCTCAACAAGCCAAAAGACCACCAATAGGGAATTCCCCACTCAGATACTTACAGCAAGGAATGGTCAAATACCAATGGGTACGTAAAGATCAGAAGGAGGAAGAGCAGACGTCAACATCAACTCATAAGGAGAAAATAGAAATGAAGAAGTCAGCTTCATCAAAGTCCAAACGAAAAGGACTCTTGCAAGTATGGCTCCCCAAGACTTTGATTGAAGCTCAGAGAGCACGGCATCAGATATGGATCCCCAAGCAGGCCAGGCAGACCGCCAAGCAAGAGATATGCAAGTGGGAGGATACACTAACTCATAACAGTCGAACGACAAAGCATAGACAGACTCATACGAGAACCAGGGAAAGTAACAATTCTAGTGCTCAGCTACCACAATATACAAACGAACAACAAAAAGAGCGAAAAAGCGAAGAGAAGACTCGGGACATCATAACAATAAAATGGATTTAGAAACCCAAGCGACTGCAAAGAGTGGACCATCGAGATGACAAAGATTCCAATTGCACTCATGAAGTGTCAATTGCACCTAAATAGGGCCACATTACAAGGCCACACATTCGGCATCGGATGTACCTGATAGAATTAGTGGTGCACATTCTCCAATGGAGATTAGATCATAGCTTCAAGTCTCTTAGGAATGGACATGCTATGTACATAAATAAATGCTTCGGCTATACTAACACTTGTTTTTCTTTTAGAATAAGAAATAAAAAGATGTGGTAAGAGATCTCACTTATAGAACCATGGGAAAGGGAGTGATGGAACGACAATAATCACTACAATGCACTACACTGCTTCATGCTTTCCTTTGAAGCTAATGCACTTTTCCTTACAAGTGCAGATGGCTTCTGAAGATTCTGAAGCAACCGTACAAGAGGAAGTATTGGAATTTCCACTCCAGTGTATCACCAAGGCAAAGGGACACTGGTTTCGAGAAGATCAACCAGCTGGGGAGTATCTCTTCCTGGCGACGATCAAAATTATGGATACAGATCATCAATTTCTAATCATGTCCCAGGATTTTCGAGTACTACATGAACTCCCGTCTATCGTAGACACTATGAAGAAAGCGGGCATACATAAATATTTTGAACTGCCAATCTATAAGCCCGACTTTCAAAGATGCACATAGGTCATGAATACCCTACAGCCAGCGCTGCATGATCCCTTAGTGCCTGAGGCTAGAGTGATGGATAAAATAGGTGAATGGGTAGTCATCCAATTTACGCATGACTTGATTAAAGAAGCCTTTGGATGGGAAAAGGATGGAACTACCGTGGTAAAAGAAGAAAGCCGAGGTGCAAAGACCAGGACATTTACAGACATCAACCGGGTAGACATAGAGGAGGAATTCAGACTAATCCACCAACACTTCTGCTTCCTGAATATGCATAGGTACACGGCCCCTCAAAAGATTATTGTTCAACTACTCTCACACACCACTAAGCAGATTGGAAATCAAATTAATCCGACTCGTACATACAAGAAAGGTTATTCGAGGCAAAAAATCAATGGAATAATAAGAAGTTCCTCAACGGTAGTGTGGCTCTAACTATCTTGATTTATCATGCTTTGGGCATCAGAGAGCACCTGCAAGAAATGCCATCATCAATGGCTCTGACGAAATATGCCAAAGTTGCCACTGTTCCTAAAAAGAAAAGAGGAGTCCAGATTGTAGAAGAAGCTGAAACTAGCTCTCAACCCAGAATGAGAGGCACAAAGAGACTAAGGGAAGTCAAGCAAGTGGAAGAGGAAGCTCCAGCCACGAAAAGGACACATGTACTACCGAAAACAACAATTGAAGAGCAAAGGCCGATTACAGTGGAAGACTTAACTAGGGCTCTGGAAGAGACGCACCAATATACAGAAGGACAAGTCAATTTATCAGTGCAAGGCCACCATTATCAACAGACCCAACAAGAAACAGAAGCGAAAAGAAAACTCACCAAAGTTTATCGGTACAGGGAAATAGGGCTGGACAATTCAAGCTCATCCTCGGATGCACAAGAAGAGCTAGACAATTCACTATTAAATGTGGATATTCAAAGTGAGTCAAAGGATGATGGACAATGGGTAGAGTTGAATGAAGTTAACTACAATGAAGAAGCAGAAGGCATAAAGACGGATGATCACATTATGCATCCTAATAAGAACACCACAAGTCAGGAAGCAGACCAGGAAGATACACATGTGATAAAACTTAATAAGACTTCCACTATTCGTATCAAGGAGGCTACACCACCTCGCGAAATGTCCGTAAAGATACCAAAGAAGGAGCCTCAGGAAGAGAAAATAGAAGATGAAGAACCCTTCACACCAATAAGGGTTGTGGCAGAACCCTCCCCCATGGATGTCACATTTCAAGGGAGTGCCTTAAAAGCTCTGGATTTGGATGAACAAGAAGAACACAACATACAATTACAAATTAGACAACCACACAACAAAACCATCCACGTGGAGTAGGGAAAAGATGTGCAATCTGGCGAAGCTCCAAGCATACCTAGGACGTGGTTAAATGACGACATAGCTCAACTCAAGCTAGTAGTACAAGATATGATCAGAACGGCACTAGACACACAACAACTAATGCTTGAGGCTGATGAAGACTATGATCAAGCAATGCAGGATAAGCACGAGCTTCAAGAAAAGAGTAAGAATCTTTCAGCAGAATTGAACTTAGAAAGAGAGCACCTCAGAAACAATGAGAAAGAAGTCCAAGAAGCCAAAAAGCAGTGCAATTAGTTAATGACTGAAAATGAAAGATTAAAAGCACAACTGCAAGAAGTACAGACAAAATACGAAGCTAGCCAGACCGCAAAGGCGCGAATGGCTGCCCGGAGCAAAATACTGGAATCACAGATCAAAGTATACATGGAGGAAGCAGAAAACTTAAGGAATCGAAATAAAGAACTCATGACCACCCTTCTCAGTGATCAGCCAATAAATGTTCAAGAAACACCAGAAAAAGATATCGAAGAATTGGAGACAAAGATAGCTAAGTATGAAGATCAGCTCAAGAAGGAGCAACTCACCATTGCCGAATGGGAAAAGAGGTACATGGATGACACTGCAGCTCTTAGAACCAAATGGAAGAAAGCTGAAAATCGGTACTTGGTGCAATGTAAAGAAGATTCGCATCAACTCGCAATAGTGGCATAAGAAATCCAAAAGAATAAGCACACAATTTTATAGGCCCAAGAAGAAATTAAGCAAAAGAAGGAGCTAATCAAACAACTCCAAGATCAACTAACACACAAGGACATTGAGGGAACACCAGTAGTTCCAAAATCCGCAGAGGCTACTGTGGAGACTGAGGTACGTTCTCTCTCTCCCCCCTCACATCATTCACCGATAAGGGAGGAACAAGAGGTTCACATTGAACATAACACTCGGGAAATTGCAGAATTAAGCCGATCGGAAAGGGCACTACTGGTGTCCCAGCTTACGGTTGAATTTGAAGATCAAATCATCACAGTTATGAAGGAAGCTAAAATAGAAAGCAAAAATTTGGACCAAATTTTGAAGCCTTTCAGTGTACCATATGGACTACTTAAAGAACAAACACGAAACTATATAATGACTACGACAAATAAAGATCCGGACCACAGTCTCCACTTCAGACATGATACATTCAAGTATACCCAAGAGGAATTTGAGAAGGCGGATCCTATATGGAGAAGAAAGCTTTTGGAAAAGAATCCTACACTGCAGGTACAGTGGGAAGCATCACCTTATGTGCTTCAGGTAAACCCATCTTTTTGCCCAGTACCCCGTAGAAGAGCTTGGACGCAATTTTGGGAAGGACAGCGCCAGGGTAGCATCAATAATCAATGGTTGAATTACCCATTGTTACCTAGTCCGCCTCATAACTACCTACCAACAGAAGAGTATATGGTGAAAACTATGGAATTTTGGATTGCAAGATATGCTATAGTTTCGGATTTAGCAGTTAAAATGACAAATAAGATATTCAGCATGCTAGTTACCGTAATCAAAGTCTTCCAGCACGCAAAATATACTTTTTTAAATTTCATTGACATTACACAGGGATCCGAAGCACTCATTTTTTATCTATCTACTATTCCAAGCTGCCTAACACTTATGGCATATTATTCTCGAATTATGTTTTTGCCATCAACGTATATGCAAACTTTCAAAGAAGCATTTTTCACCGGCTTCTTCGAAATAGATTCAAAATTTTTTGTAAAAATGACTTCGAACCTTAATGCACGTCTGGTAGCTTATGAAACGAGTTTTTTTGCGGATCATCGGCAAGCACCAGAGGATGGGGTAAAGTCAACCCAATGGAAGGAATTTATGATATGTCACGCTAATCTTCTAAACCAACGAGAGCAAGCAGTCATACAGACCTACATACGCCGCCACAAAAAGCCTGTCGAGGACGATAGAGTTCAGGAGGAGGGACGTGTGGAAGGGGAATCAAGCAAGAAAAGAAGAAGAAGAAGATCAAAGTCAAAAACAACTCAACAAAGAATGAATATCATAACACCGAAAACCTGCCCTCTGCCCAAAGCCCCGCAGGGGCACGCATCAAGCAACAACGCGAATCATCGAGGTCCTGAGAAGTGGAATTAAAAGATCAATCAGAACCAAGACATTTCATGGGAAGGACGGACGAGGGCCAGGAACTATACATGAAGAAGTGCAAGACAATAATTGGCAGGTAGTAATCCTTCCGCTGACAGCGTGCAGTGAAAAGAAAGTAAACAGGCTCAAAACAATACCACAGGATCACATGTGTGCAACCAGGACAAATCAGAGGACCACAAGCAAGACAAAGATCACTGGTGGCGTGCGTGGCAACCCAACTGAATACAGCAACCCAGATATGTGATATACAGAATACCAAGGGGCAAAACAGAAGCAAAGGACATACCTCGGATAAGATAACCAATTGTCTGACAGTCCTTGTTGCCGCTTCGACCACTGGGTGCGTGTATTTAGGCCTCTTAAACAAGCGGAAGACAAGAAGTAAAGCTTGTCAAGGGATGACAGAGACAAAGAGGGGGAGAGTGTTGCAGAGCAAAGGAGCACAAGCGAAGAGCCCCAAAATTAGTGTTGTAGAGCAAAGGAGCACAAACGAAGAGCCCCAAAATTTTCAAATTAATGGGCATAATTTTTCTTCTTTGAGGTCTTAGAGAATTCCCTCAAAGCCATGTAAATGCAATAGAGGAGTCCTCTAGATGCATAATCCCAACTTGTTGTAAAATATCCCTTGTAAATTAGTAGGAAATTCACTTTTTTGGAATAAAGTGCCGGTCTCTTGTGTGAAAAGACCAAACTTAGGGCACATGTACATAAGTCACTTAGTGACTTTTTGTAGAGACTTTTTGCCATTGTGAAGAAAGAGCTCTCCAAAATTTCGAATTTGCCTCTTTCTTGCTGATTTCCATCTTCTCTT
Source organism: Ceratopteris richardii (assembly GCA_020310875.1). Lineage (NCBI taxonomy): Eukaryota > Viridiplantae > Streptophyta > Polypodiopsida > Polypodiales > Pteridaceae > Ceratopteris > Ceratopteris richardii. The sequence continues at coordinate 75,102,806 of CM035426.1, forward strand.
TGATCTTGTATGTGTGTGTAATGCTTGGAATGTATGTGTAAGACTGTTGTCTACCCCTCCCCACTGTTTTTGAGCTACTTTAGTGTGTATGTGAGCTTGTAGGAGTTGTGGCGTGAGTGTGGGTGCTTCCTACCATTCACTATTTTGGTCATAACTTGAAGCAAAGTTGTCAGAATGGAGTGAAACCACTTCCAATAGATGCGTCTCGTCAAGAGCTTTGAAAGGAGTACCCTATTGACTATGTTCGGAGCTTGGAGCTGGGAGAAATACTTGATTTTCTAAAAACTCCTGTAAGAGGTATCACGGCAGACACTTTCAATCATTAGTGTGTTTGAGAGGTGGATTAGTCTTTTCTCATACATATCAACTGAACCACTTCATTTTCCATCATGTGTGCATATGTCCTCATACACTTGGTTAGGTCGTTTGATCGGATTGACATTTAAATGTGTGTTAATCTCCCACTATATGCACTTGTGTTGCAATAGAGGTACAGTCTCATTGGTACAACTCCTTGAGTCTTCTTGACTTGAGTACACACGTTTTTCAATGGTTCTTTGCCTTTAATTGCTTGGTTCTTTTTAAATGCCTTTAAGTTCTTGTCTTGTCTTAATTGTATGCGTCAAGAGTTGACTTTCTGTGGTACTTTTGAGTTCTCGTTCCGTCTGACTTAAGTTCTTTTCCTTTAGGTTTTTGTATCATACACCTTTACTTTAGTCTTGAACTTGAGAAATTAAATACCTTGAACTTGGTGTGTTCCCATCATCGTTAATCCACAATGCTACCATTTTAGCCTAAGCTAAGAATTGACTGAGGGGGTTGAGTAATCTTACCTCAAGTCAGCTACTTTGGTCGCTCTGTTGCCCAAGAAGTCGCGCTTCCCAAGCCCTGTGTTCTTCTCTGCCTTGCCTTGCCTTGCTTTGTTTGCCCTTGATTGCCCTTGCTAGACCTGTAAAAATTCCACTAATAGACCAAATCTCAAATGGATGATCAAGCACTTGAATATATACACCTTTAAAGGTCCTTTCCCGTTTGGTCAAATTTTAATGCTGCCCCCTGGCTTTCTAGTCCCAACAATGTTAACCTCAAATTAACCTCTCTAAAAAACCACGTTTTCTAACGAGCTATAAAGCTCAAAAAATGGACTTCGGATGAAAAAGATATGACCGTTCAGGCCCTCAAGGGTAAAAACTGACAAACAGGTTTTTCTCCAAATATGAGCTAAGGGGTCTCCTATGAGTGCAATCACCCAAAAATTTGCCAAAAATAGCCCCAAAATTGGTCAAAAAATGAAACCCTAAAAATTGCATTTGGGGTGGACAATCGCGATGGTCTGAGATAATTGCGATGGTCTGGGACCGTCGCGATGGTCCAGGTGAACCATCACGATGGTGTCCGAAGGAGCGAACTGTCACGATGGTCTGAAATGAACAGTCACGATGGCGTATCAATCAAGTGATCGCGATGGTACAAGGGAACAATTGCGATGGTGTCAATGAACCATCGTGATGATCTAACCCGTGAGCAATCGCGATGGCATTGGTCAATGGTCAACGGGACAATCACGATGGCGTCAGCCCATCGCGATGGTCACAAGGCATGATGGTGTGAGCCAATCGCGATGGTTCAAATGTCGAGGTGTCCCGATGGTCTGAGGGTATCGTCGCGATGGTCTAGCTTGCCACGTGGCAGCATCGGCGCGATGGCACGAGCCCATCACGATGGCGTGGGGTCGACGGGATCATCGCGATGGTCCAAGTGAACCATCACGATGGCTCAAGTGAGCCGTCGCGATGGTATGAGACCGTCGCGATGGTCCAACCAAGCCGTCGCGATGGCGTGAGCCAATCGCGATGGTGTGACACAATCGCGATGGTGTGGGCCAATCGCGATGGTCCACCAAAATGCAAATTTTGCAAATGCAAGTGTGGATTCCTATATGTGCTTGTGTCACCTTCCTCATGGTGAACTCGCTTACCAAAAATGCCGAACTTGGTAGACCATCGCTATGGTCTGTCACACACGGTAGATCTCTGACAGAAAGTGAAATTTTACCTTTTTGCAGCTTTCTTGATGCACTGGAGCACTGTACCTGCAAGAGAACTCAAAAACACAAAGCACATGCAAGCACAAAAGCTCTCTCTCTCTCTCGCATGCACAAATGAGGGGAAATGAGGAGAATGGGTAGATATGGTGAATTTTCTGATTTTTTTGGAGTGGAAGAAGATGATGCGCTGATGACGATGGAGTGTGGGAGAGGTGAAAAACACAAAAAACTAAGTAAAAACAACAATAGAAACTGAAATTTTTACCTTCCAATGGCACTTCTTGCTATACTCTTACCATCACACATTTGTCTTAGACTCGATCCCCAGCAACAACACCAAATTTGGTGTTGCTCTAGCACAACGATGAGAACCACGTTAAGAAGCTCCACCTCCTTAATGTCAATCCGCGGAAGAGATAGGAGTGATATGAAGATCGTGAATGTGAGATGAAGTGAGAGTGATGGTGAGAAGCATAGAGATGCACACACACATACACACACACAACGAAGAGACAAGCAAGATACAATGGAAGGTAGGAAATCAACTCTATTACTCAAGATCTCAATTACAAGCTCAAAATAGCTCTAAGCTCACACTAGCCAACCTCAAAAATGAGCTCTCTAGATCTTTTTATAGATTCTAGACTAGTTTTGACCGGTTTCTCATCTAGTGACCGGCATAGTTAAAAAATAGGTTCTAGATACTATTTGAAGGGGTAAACGGTGTCTAAAAATAACCAAAATTGGTGTGCTCATTCTACCTAAGCTCCTCAAGCTCGAGGACTCCTGGGCTTGCACAAAATGGAGCTATAAATTACAAAAAGGGTTTTTCCATGTTACATATAGTACAAAAGTGATGAAAATCACTGTTGAAGGTTTTGAAAAGTATTTATAAAACATAATTCTTTGAAAAATGATTCGAGTGACTCCCTGCTTCTTTGTTATGCTCTGTCTTTACATGCTTCCACATCTTCTATGCCTCTAGCTATTGCCAACATCAACTTTGTAGAAACCTCTTCTACCTGGAGTAGTTTTCCTCGAACAAAACACAGACCAACTCCTCAAATGTTAAGGCATTGGGATTGCCTTTCATCCTCAACTCAAGAGTAGAAGCAAAAATCTAGTTTGAATCTAGATGACCATTTTGAAGAGTCTGCACAAGTGGATTGTCTAACAAGAACTCATCACCAAAAATCAACTCCTCCTTCAAATCTTTGATCTTTTTCAAAAAATTCTCCAAAGAATCTCCTTCATTCATATGCACACTCTCCAACTGATTTTGGAAGCAAGCAACATGAGCCTCATTTCTTGTCCGGTACAAAGTGATAAGTGTATCACAAGCATCCTTTGCCATTTTGCAAGAGGGAATGTGAGGGATAACGGCATGTTTAATAGAAAAAGCTATAAACGCACATGCATGAGCATCTTTGTGATCACAATGAAGTTTCTTTGTATTAGGTCCCATCTTCACTTGCTTTGACAAGCAAGCTACTATCTGTTTTAGACACTTGGAATCCAAGTTCTTTTAAGAACTTCACAAGTCTATAATTCCATGCCCTTGGTCCCTCCTTTCATACAAAGCTCTCTTGAGCTTGCACACATGATCTGGATACCTTTCATCTCTGAATCCTTGTGGTTGCTCCATGAAAACATCATTTGAAATATAACCATTTAGAAAAGCATTCTTCACATCTAATTGACATAATCTCTAACCTTTACATGCAGCAATAGCTATGAGTGTCTTGATGGTTGTCGTCTTTGCCACAGGATATAAGTTTCATCATAATTTATAACATATGTTTGAGCAAACCCTTTCACAACAAGTCTAGCTTTATACCTAGACACACTTCCATTTGCATACCTCTTTGTCTTGTAGACCCATTTGCATCCAATGATCTTCTGACTATTTGGTTTAGGAACCAAATCCCAAGTCTCATTCTCCATCAATGCATCATACTCTTCCTGCATAGCTTTCTCCCAATTTTCCTTACCTTTTGCCTCTTCATATGTAGAAGGGTCTTCATCTACCTTTACCATATATGCATAATCTTTGGTAGCCAAAAACGAAGTGTCATAGCTATACCTTGTAGGTTGCCATTTGTGTCTTGATGACCTCCTAAGTTCTCCACTCCTTGAGGTTTCTCGTTCATCACATTCTGGATCAAATCTTGGTACTTCTTCAACTTCAACTTGTACTTCATTGTTCTCCTCTTCATCAAATATCTGAACCTTTGATTTACCCTTCTTTTGATTCACAACTTCTTCATCACCTGCATAAATATTGATTGTACCTGCATACCAAGTACCTTGCTCATCAAATGTAACATCCTTCACAAGGAATTGTTTTGTGGATGGACTCCACAACCTATATCCCATCTGCTTATCATCATATCCAATAAATACATACTGTTCAGCTTTAGGTTCCAATTTGTGCCTTAATTGTGATGGCACATATGCATATGCCAAACATCCAAATACTTTGCAATGATCTAAAGTAGGTCTCTTACCCCATCATGCCTCATATGGTGTCATACCTTGCAAAGCTTTACATGGTAATCTATTGACCAAATAAGTAGCTGTATTTACAGCCTCAACCCACAAGTAATTTGGGCAATTTTTCTCCTTCATCATGGATCTTGCAAACTCAACAAGAGTTCTATTCCTCCTTTCTGCTACACCATTTTGTTGAGGAGAGTACCTGCAAGTAATTTCCCTTTTTATACCTACATTCCACAAGTAATCACTGAACTCATTAGAGAAATACTCTCCCCCTCCATCTGGCCTTAGTCTCTTCAACTTATGGCCTGTAATTCTCTCTGCATACACATGATAATGTTTGAATGTATTGAATGCCTCTGACTTATCTTTGATCACATAGATAGTGATCTATCTGGTAGCATCATCAACATAAATCACATAATACCTTGAACCATTGATACTAAAATCCTTTGATGGTCCCCACAAATCTGTGTGTACCAACTCAAGCTTCTCTGAATACATAAAACCATGCTTGGAATAAGATTGCTTATGAGCCTTACCTAATTGACATGCCTCACATCTGTATGTCATATGTTGACCTGCAACATTAGGCAATCCAAGCACTGAACCATTATTAACCATATCTTTAATACCTCTTTCATTGAAATGTCCAAGCCTTTTGTGCCAAAGATCTAACGCAGAGATCTTATGTCCTCCATAAGTGAACAAGGCATGACCAACATTACCTTGGATCTTCAATGTGAACAATCTTCCTTCTTTCTTTCCTGAAACAATTTGTTTATACCCATTGCTAGGGTCTTCCACAACCACTCCATTAGTGAACCTAACTTCATAACCTTACTCAAGAGAGTACTTCCATCCTTAGCCTTCACTAATCCAATTGACTTCACATTATGCTTTGTATTTTCACCTGTTTGAACTACATGATTAGTTACCTTATTCTCCAAATCAGTCATCAAAGCTATGTTGCCACTCAGGTGATTGCTACACCCTGAGTCAATGTAGAAGACTCTTTGGTCTTCACTTTGCCTTTCACAAGTTGCATTCATTATCAATGTTGAATCCTCCTTCTAATCTGAAGCATAATTGTAGTAGGTATTGTTGTATTGTTGAGTTTGGAATCCTCTACTTGCATTTCTTCCAAAGTAACCTCTACTACCTCTACCTCTGAAATTACCTCTTTGATTTCTGCCACCTCTTCCTCTTGAATTAAAATTATGATTATATCCACCATTATTCTGAGTATTATGCCAACAATCATTAGCTAAGTGATTTGTCTTACCACAAATCCAGCAAGCTTTAACTCCATCTTTATTACTCCTGCCTCTTCCTCTACCTTTGCCACCTCCTCTTCCTCTTAGGAGGTTGGCTTGGCTAGTTGTACCTCCATCTTAATTTACTTGTTGCTTCCCTTTGATATTCTTCTTCTTATCCTTTGAATACATTGCATGACCTGTACTCTTATCACTTTCACCTTTGACATCCTACTCAAAGGTTAGCATATGTCCTAGCAACTGATTTAAATCACGAGTGAAAAACAAGTGATAATTTAGTAGACAAAATGCATGGCTTCCATTTGTCATCACCTCTTAAACCTGTGAGGATTTGCCTTACCAATTTATCCTCCTCAATGTCTTCATCAACTGCTCCTAAAGCATCTGCAATGTCCCTCATCCTTGTTACATAATCTGATATGGATTGAGAATTCTTCTTCTTGAAAGTGGTAAATTCTGCCCACAAGGATGCCTTCCTTGAGTTTGTAGTGTTTTGGAAATGCCCTTCCAAAGCATTCCATATATCACTTGCACTTTCAAGACCTCTAATGTGAGGTAGCAAGTAGTCATTAATTGCCATGTAAATAATGCTCCTAGCTTGAGCATCTTTCTTCATCCAAGTCTTCAAATCTGATAATTCCTCCCTAGTTGGAACACTAGGATCTCTGAACTAAGGATTTTATTCTTCATCTATGATATAATTTATCAAGTATTTGCTCATAAGATGAGCTTCCATCCTCATTGACCATGCTGGATAGTTCTCTCTATCCAACTTCTCTATCTAAAGAGAATCTCCCATCCTTTCTTCACCTGTGTATTGAATTCTTCAAACTTTATGAGTAATAGATGTACCTTTACTTCAAATGATACTCCTTTTGTCCTCCTTGATGTCGTATGGCCTCCTTCTCAAGCTTTGCTCTCAAGCTTTCACCTTTTGAATCTTCAGATGTTGAATTCTTTCTGACTGCAGCAGTCGGGATGCTCCTTTCTTCAATTTTGATGTTTCCTGCTCTGATACCACTGGTGGGGAGTGTTAATCTCCAAAAGAACAAGCTAATCTTGAATTTAGAGCACCTCTATATCAAGAGTAACTCAAAACATTTACCAAATTGGAGGGTTAATGATCAATTATAAAGATTTCTGTGAAGAAGATGATTCTACAGAAAGTCTGCTGCACATATCTCTCTCATTGATTTATCAAATGTGTAAAGTTTTTTATAAACTTTGCACAAGGTTTCGCCTATATTTTGTGCATCTTCTCCAGGTTAAATCATTCCAAAAGACTCAGTAGATCTTAAGAAATGATCTCAACAAGTCACCTATGTCTAGAATTGCTCTTCTGAGAAGTTGATTCAGACACCTGTACCTTCTAACACTTGGTTCTCTCAATCTAGAACCCGTTTATGCAAATAATTTTAGCCATAGATAGCTTACCTTCCAACTTAGATTTTTACTCCTGATTCATGCAAAACTTTAACCTTTGCACTGAGAAATGATCAAATCTTTGACCATCGAGACTGCGCCTGTTTCAGAAAACAGTGAACACTTCTTCACATATGAATGTTCCTACTCATAATTCTCACAGCCTGTTTACAATTAGGCTCTCAAAATTTAACCATAGACTTATTAACTATGGGACTAGATGTCTACAAAAGGATTCTTGAAATGATCAAGCACAGAAGGAGAATGCACAGAAACATCGGACACAATTTTTCTTCCATTACTAGAAAACATTACATCTGGATGAGAGAGCTGATCTTCATACTTCTCAAGTGTCTAATCACAACTAATTCTTATGAATTCTTGTATTCTATACTCTCATACATTTGCCCCGACATTTTTTCTTTGTATATATAGTCAAATATTTACAATCTTATGACTATACAAAGGTATAAGTAAACTATCTCTGAATTAATGTACATATGTGTACACATATTCATCTTCTGAATATGCATTTCCTTCAAGCTTCATAACTTGATCTTTTCTTCAGTCCTTTACTTCCAAACCTTCATCAAAACTTCAATTGTTGATTGCCCTGCACCAACAATATCAAACCCAATACCAATAGCAATATCAGGCACCATATAAGCCACAACTAGTCTTAGGAAACCAACTACCACCTCCTACTAATGTGATCCCAATTAAGTATACAGTGGAAGAGGAGATCATTGGTTTTGATGACCCCTTTGGTCTCAAAAAATGACCCTCATGCTTAAAGTTCTGACTACACACATGAAGATAGTCCACAAGCTTATTATATAGAGTCACTTGAGCATAGTGAGACTTATCTGAATCAATATGAGGCACTACCAATGGAGCTAAATTGGGAGCCAAAATACTCCAATGTCATGTATATGAATCCTAACCCAAGGCCCCAATTGAGACAAGTAAGACCACAAGCTGCTAGAGGAACATGTTTTAGATGTCAAGGCCACCATTTCATTTGTGAATGTCCTCACCCATGGGCTTGCGGACACGGACATAACATCACAATACAAGGCCTTTGACTTGAGTGCAACAAAGAACATCTCCCGAGAGATTTTCCAAGGAACCTCTCTAGTGCACCCAAGGTTACACCCATTAATGTGGTAGGTTTAGGGGCGGATTCATGTTCAAGTAGTGTTAACGTGGCTCCTAGACAGGCAATCACTAGGGCACAAACCTTAAAACAGGCTTAACCAGATGAACAATCAGAGCCAAGTCAATCAGGAGAGCCTAGTAAGAGGAAAATAAGAACATGGAAGGATACTAGAGAGAAGGCCAATCCTAAATGGTTTAGAAAGATATCTAAATTTGAAGAAAGCCTGAGACACACAAAAATAAAAATAGAAGACATTGCATCTCAAACCCCTCGCATGCCGAAACTCCACCCACTACACTTAATCCCACCCCACCACTGATTGTGAATAAACCACAACTAGGGTTTGTTCTTGCAGATCCGACCCTAGAAGGCTTGGACCTCATGTTCAAGGTCTACCATGATCGACTTCAAGAAGGGCCAATAGCTGCAAACCTAGACAAGAGTTACCCTAGAGCAGATTTAGAGATTGAATAGAAAAAAATGTGCATGAAAATGGTAGAACCACCAACAAAAGTTTATGTTCCTAATTCCATGGATGGTGAAAGACCTCTTTCAATTCAACAGTACTCTCAAGAGTTCTTGCATGAAATACAAGAAGACAAATGGGCCAAGGAGAAGGGTAATCCCCCTCCTATTCCTAAAAGTGATGATCTTCATGATCAATTTTCCAAGGACATGCCACCTATTTATGGAGACCAAGCAGAGCAACAAGAAGATGAAAGAGCTCCCACAATACTGATAAGAAATGAAGACTCAGTGGTTCCAAGAAACACTGATGTTGTGAAGAACACTAAGGTACAATGTCATGTCACCTTGGAAGGGTTGCTCAAAGTAAAACCTGAGTTGTGGAAACATGTGGTGAATCAGGTTCTAGAACTTGGCTCCAATGTGTCAAAAGAAGGCTCTAAGCAGAAAGTCCCAGAGATACCTCCAAACAAAATAGGAGACATGACTGAAAGTGAAGAAGTTAATACTTATCTTTCAATCACCTACCAAGGTTACACAACCAAATCTATCTTAGATTCACCTGTTTGTGTTGCAATTGTGACCAACTCCTTGTGGAAGCAATGGGGAAAACCCACATTAAGACTAGCTAGAATGATGCTTCAAATGGATGATGGCCATGTTGAAAGACCTCTAGGATTGCTAGAAGGGATAACTCTAACCATTTGTGGTGTAGAGTTTGAACATACCCTTTCTATATGTGACTTTGACAAAAATAACGTCTATGAAATGATCCTAGGAAGACCCTTTCTATGACAACTCCAAATATTAAATAATTGGGGAACCAATTCCTTGTACTTGTAGCACTTAGGGGTCACAACCAAGGAAAATGTGGAGGATTATAGATTTAGACATGTACCATCGCTACAGTGGAATCCTATCCACAAAGTGCAAGAAGATTCAATCTCTATGCATTCTGAAAGTTCTTATGATCCATCATGGATGCATGAAGGTACTCACTTGTGGATATTCAAGGTTGCAAAGGAAGAGGAAAGATGCCTAAAAGCGAGAGAAGAAGGAACTTCTCAAGGAGCAAGAGTGGTTAGAGACCCAACCTACACATTGATGATCTTTCTAGATGAGGAATTTGAGCCTCATGGTTGGGCATAAATCTTAGCCACCATGGACATTGCTATCAATGAAGAATAGTGGATGCCTCATTGTGATGAGGAGAGCTATCATATCTCTATGTTCATGTGTGAACCCATGCTAGAAGAGTGTGACTCTAATGAGGTCATAGAAGAAGAAGAGGATGATGATGATCTAGAGTCCACTGTGCTAGATAGTTTCTTTTACTTAGAGTAATATCTCAAAAATGTAGGAGTGTTCACCCAAAAAGAAGAACCTCTCACAAGCATTAAAACTATAAATTCAAGGGAGGAAAGTGAAGGTAGTCAAAGGAAAAAGAAAAGAAAGGTAGAGAAACAAGAAGAGGAGGAATCATTGTTCAAAATACTAGAAAATTTCAAGAAATATGAAGTTGAAGGCCGAAAAATTTTGGTACAAATGCCTAAGAGAGAGGCCATCATAGGAGAAGCATATGATAATAAAGAAAAGACCAAAAAATGTTTTATTAACCATTGAAGAGAATGAAGAGCAATGTATGTACGTAGGAGAGGACCTGTGCAGAAGAAGAAGTAGAGCTTGTAGCTTTATTAAGGGAATATAGGGATGTGTTTGCATGGACCTATAGAGACTTGAAGGGGGTAGATCTGAAAATATGCTCTTATACAATTCCCATGATGATTCACACCAAGCTCACCAAAAAAAATCCCTATACCTATAATGGCACTTATGCAACCAAAATAAAAGAAGAAATTGATAGACTGATTGAAGCTGGATTTATCTATGAGATTGAGCATACTGAATCAGTCTTCCCCATCAGTGCCCAAAAAGAAGAAAAAGTTGTGAGTGTTTATTAACCTTAAAAACGTTAATGCTTCCACAATTAGATATAGCTATCAACTTCTAATCACCCAACATTCATTGGAGTGTGTTGCAGGCAAGGAAGTTTATAGTTTCCTTGATGGATTTTCAGGTTACAACCAGATTTCCCTAGAAGATCAACACAAAATGGATTTTTCCATAGAGTGAGGAATTTTTGAATTTTGTGTGATGCCATTTGGGCTCACCAATGCATCTGCAACATTCCAAAGGCTTATCTGTCATGTCTTCAAAGAGTTCTTTCAAAAGAGCTTAGAAGTATATGTGGATGATTTTTGTGCTCATTCCTAAGAAAGAAGATCTCACATCCTAGAGCTCAAACATATCTTCAACAAGTGTAGAGAATTTCGAGTGTGTCTGAACCTAGAAAAGTATGTTTTCATGGCACGTCAAGGTAACATATTAGGTCATATTGTATCTAAGAATGGAATATCAATAGATGAGGATAAAGTAAGAGCCATAGCAGAGTTGCCATAGCAAAGGAATGTCAAAGAGTTACAAGCCTTTATGAGCCATTGTGGATATTACCGCAGGTTTATCCACATGTATGCGATCATAGCTAAGCATCTTTATGCTCTATTGACAAATTTTGAGTGGAACAACTAATGTGAAAATTCCTTCTATGAGTGGACACATTTGTGCACAACAATAATAATGACCACTCCTGATTGGAATAAAACATTTCATGGCCATGTAGATACATCCCATCATGCAATAGGATGTGTGCTAGCACAACCCACAAGTGAAGGAAATCTAGATTTACCTATAGCATAGGCCAGCAAACAACTAAATGTGGTTGAACGAAACTATAAAACAATTGAAACAGAAGGCTTCGGCATGGTATATGTGGCAAAGAAGTTTAGAAACTATCTATTGGCCAACAAGTTCAAGTTTTTCACTGATCATCAAGCTTTATTATATTTGGTTGATAAACCTTGCAATACAAGATGCTTAGTAAGATGGTTCCTCTTACTAATGGAATATGACTTTGAAGTGGTTGTTAGGAAAGGTGGGACTCACCTTAGGGCAGATCAACATTCTTGTATCACTTCAGGAGAGTCACCCCAAGGAGTGTCTGATGAACTACTCGATGCTTATCTATTCAATTTAGAAGTTGTTCCTAAATGGGCAAATAAGTTGGTACCTTTCCTAACCATCAGATTCACAAATAAGAATGTGAAGACAAACAAAGAAGAAATTGTAAAATCACAAAAATGTCAAATATTTGAAGGAAGTATGTACAAACAAGATATAGAGGGTGTATTAGCTTGTGTCGAGGATGATGAACATAGCAGTTGGTTGCAACAAGCCCATGAAGTATTTCTAGGAAATCACTATTTCTAAACAATGAACATTGCAAAATCTTAAATGTTTAGGAATGTATTGGCCTAGTATGGAAAACGAAATACATGAGTGGATTAATAATTGTCCAATGTTCCAAGAAAGACTCCCTAGTGGAGTATGCTACCCTTTATCACGTGTCATTAATTCCTGAATGGGGTGCTCTATTGGTAGAATTTATGAGATCAAGAACACTACCCCAATGAGGCTAGTCTAGCAAGAAAACAAAGCATGGAAAAAGATGCTCAAGACTATGCCTTAGTAGGAGATAACCTATAATATCAAAGAGGCAAAGATGAATACTTAAGACTGTGCGTTCACGAATCACAGTATTTGAAAATCTTAGAAACTACACATAGCAGTGTTGCAGGTGGACACTTCATGCCTAATTGAGTAACTAAGACCATTCTATTCTCAGGAATTTGGTGGCCAACTCTTCATATGGATGCACATACCTATGTGAAGAAATGTGACACATGCCAATGTGCACAATATCCAATAAGAAAAGATGTGATGCCTTTGAGGCCAATGATGGGAGGATGCACATTTTCAAAGTGGGGTATAGACTTTGTAGGTCCTATTGACCCCCCAGATAGAAACTCCCATTATAGTACATTATTGTAGCCACATATTACATTACAAAGTGGGTAGAAGTAAAGTCCACGACAAAGAATGATGCTCAAATGATGGCTAAGTTTTTATTTGAGAACATGTTCACTAGATATGCGTTACCAATAGAGTTAGTAAGTGATAGAGGCACACACTTCTTGAACAAAGTCAATGAAAAAAATCTCGAAAAATTCATGGTAATACATAAGAAATCATCCCCCTATCATCCACAAGCTAAGAGATAAGCCGAGAGCACAAATAAGATCATGTGTAATGTATTGACAAAACTAGTAAATAATAAATTCTCTAATTGGGATAAACAACTTCATCATGCTTTTTGGGCTTATCGTGTTGCCTACAAAATGGTACTCAATGCCAACCCATTTTAGATGGTCTTTGAACAGGATGCTGTGTTACCATTAGACTTCCTGATCCCAACTTTAAAGGTAGCACAAGAGCACAAGTGGAATGGACACAAGGGTTGTCCTTTAGGATATTTGATCTAGAACGCTAATGTGAGACCAGACTACAAGCGGCATCAGGAATCTATGCTACAAAGAAAAGACAAAAGGCATACTTTATGCACACATCAGGGACAAAGGATTGAAAGAGGGAGACCTAATGTTGGTATATACACTAAAGCAACATGCTTATAAATTAGGAAAATGAGGATATGGACCCGTGATCATTAATAAAATCTCCACTAGTGGTGTGGCTCAATTGGCCACTCTAGAAAGTGACATCTTGCCAAGCTATATTAGTGGTTGTCGAGTCAAGCTATATCAAGAACCTCTTAGAGAGGATATGCTAAGGAGACTTCATTGCTAAGAATAAAAAAGAAGAAGAGTTGAGGGTTAGAGAAGAAGCACAAGCAAAGGCTAGAGAACATGTTAGGTGAAATCAATTAAGGTAATTAGGCCTAGATGTCAATCTCGAGGCCCCAAGATATAACATGGGCATGTGCTAGACATCAAGTGTGATTGCTTGTCGAATAATCGATTGATGTACCTTTGTGACCATAGAGTTATGACAAGGAAAGAATGTGAGGACTCTGAGAGCTTTGATTGACTCAGGTGCAACCACTAGTGCAGTTAGACTCTCATACTCCCAAGATCTACAATTGAACATCAATTCCATAGTCCCAATCCTATCTCATAGGATTGGGAGGTGTGGAGACCCCTTATTTGGGTGAGGTGAAGCTTCCCATCTACCTTCAAGATGTCCCAATGTCAGTCAAAATGCTAGTGTGTCAAGATGAGGACCTTAAGGGAACCAATTGTTTTGGGTCAATATTGGATCTATGACTATGCAGTCAACATAACCTAAGAAGTCAACTTCTACATGTTTGGGTAGATGAACAATGCATTACATTAGAATTAGAGAATTGCATTATCAGAAATCTAGGTATCACACATTCTCATAGTTCTTCTAAAACTAATATTAGAGAAAAAGATGTTATATGTGTCAAACGATCTATGATGCAGAAGGAGTCAATCATGAAAGAACAAGCTCAAAGGTGAGTGGTTCTGTCTCCTTTTTCAAAGACTAAGGCAACCACAATAGTTCAACCACAAAGGCAAGCAAAGTAGTACACCACAAGTGCTATATCAAATAGACAAACAAAGTTCAAGGAGGAAGTAGTTCCGAGCATGAAGCAAATTTGGGTACAAAAAGGAGAGTAACCACCAACCTTGCAACAACAATTCCCATCTAAGAAAGCCAACCATGCCAAAAGAAAGACCAGGCAATTAGGACAAGTTCAACCACATGGTATCCAATAAATTTGGGTGCCTAAGAGATTAGGTGCAGCTCAACAAAGGCACTTACCCATGTGGGTACCCAAGGCACTCATACATGCAAAAACCCCTATAATCTCCCTCACGAGAAAAGTCTGAACAAAGAAGCCAAGGAGAAGCAAGAGTCAAAACCAAGCATAGAAATTAAAACAAGATCAACTCACCTCTTCAACAATAGCAAGAAGACAATGAACAAGGGGGTGGGTTTGGAAGCCAAAAGCAACCATAGCCACCACTGAATCAAAGAGCCAACCACGAGGGATACAAAATTTAGGAAACCCTCCAAAGATGAATATGCCAAAAGCAATCTCTACCCAGGTGAACAGAGTTATAGAATGGATCCCTATAAGGATGAATGAATAGTTGCCATTCAACCATCAACTGCTTGCATCATTTCATGATCCACTCGATACCTCCAAACAAAGATTGCATCAATGTTTGCGAGTAACATCAAGAGCCTCGATGTGCAAAAACCATGTGCCCTTGGCATAACCACATCTTTTGCACCATTTAGGTCATGCGTTTCCACATTATGCATTAATATATGAAGTAATTCGATGGGGATGCACCACGATGCACTCTTCTTCTCGAGAGCTCCATGATGATATCCTTGGACTAGAGAATCGAGCTCCTAATGCCGCATAGAGTACTCCGCACAAAGGCTATAGAATACACAAAAAAACACAATATACAGGAAGCATGAAGACAAGATTCTTAGGTCTTACAAATGCAGGTGAACTTACAGTCTATGACTGACCATGCCACTATATGTTTTATTAAAGAACATATATAAAGAAGTATTTGGTGGCCATTTGGCCTTTCACATGGACACTAACAGTAATAATCTCCCATGAAAGGCCAATATGGCCAAAGTAATCATTGAAGAGAAAATAAAGAATGATAAAGAATACCTGTGTGTAACTATACAAAGTATACCTCCCACCTGATGGGCATGTTACACAATATACAAGTGATTGTGTAAGATCACGAATCAAGTAATCCCCATCAAGTGACAACAGTGTCGAAATCTATCATGTGGTAGAGCTTTAGTGAAAGCATCTGCAACATTATCTCAAGTGTGAACCTTCTCAAAATAATGCACTTAGTGGCTAAGCAATCTCTAATGAAGTGATACCTCACCTCCGTGTGCTTGGTCTTTGCATGATAGACTGGATTCTTAGCCAAAGCAATGACACTCTAACTCTTACTGAGCAAATGAGGTACATGCTGAGGTAAACCCATATCAGAAGAAAAATGAGAGAGACACAATGCTTCCTTACATGCCTCACTTGTTGCAACATACTCTACTTCTCTGGTGGAAACAGTTGTACATTCTTGAAGACAAGATCTCCAAGAGATCACCGCCAGCAAAATGAAAAATGTACCCTGATGTAGACTTAGGATTGTCTACACAACCAGCATAGTTAGAATCTGTGTAACCAACAATGGATGCTTTCCATCTACCTAAGCATAGAAACTTGTCCTTAGTGCCACTCAGGTATCTCAAAATCATCTTGAATGCTTCCCAATGTTTCTTGCCAGGATTACACATATATCTCCTCACAACTCCCATTGCAAATGCAATTTTTGGTATCGTAGCTACCATAACATACATGAGACTATCAATAGTAGACTGGTAGGGAATTCTAGCCATGAACTCCTTTTCCTCATTTGATTTGTGGCAATCATGCTTGCTCAATTTCATATATGTGGGTAAAGGTGTACTCAATGCCTTTGCACCCTGCATATTGAACCTATGAAGTACTTTGGATATCTACTCACTTTGAGACAAATATATGCATCTTTTACACTTATCACGAGTAATGCACATGCCAAGAATATGTTTGGCATCCCCAAATCCTTCTTATCAAATGTCTAACTCAACTTCTTTTTGAGAATTGACAAGTCATAAGAGGACTTCCCAGCAATCAACATATCATCAACATAAAGTATCAAGAATGTCAAGCTACCATTTGAGCATCTCTTTGTGTAGAGACAATGATCCTCATTGCTTTGAGAATAGCCTTGAGGCTTCATAAAAGCATCAAAATTTTGGTACCATTGTCTAGGGGACTGTTTAAGTCCATACAAGCTCTTCTTGAGCTTACAAACTAGAATTTCTTTGCCAGGAACTACATAACCCTCTGGTTGTTCTATATAGATCTCATGTTAAAATCTCCATGCAAGAAAGCAGTGTTCACATTCATTTGGACTAGCTCTAAGTCCTCCATTGCAATGAATCCAAGCAACATGCATAGGGTAGTCATCTTGACTAGTGGAGAGAAGATTTCCTTAAAATCAACACCATCTTGTTGCTTAAAACCCTTTGCAACAAGTCATGCTTTATACTTTAGAGAAGCACTATCTGATGTGAATTTTCTCTTATATACCTATTTACATGGTAAAGCTTTCGTGCCATTTGGAAAAGGTACTAAATCCCAAGTACCATTCTTGTGAATAGAATCCAACTTACTCTTCATGGCATGCTCCCACTTGACATGATCCTCTATCTACATAGCCTCTTTGTAGAGAAAAGGCTCACCGACATCTCTTAGCATAACAAAATCTAAACCTCAAACATATCTATTAGGTGGGTGTGAGACACGTGTAGAGCATCTCAATGGTTTTTGAATAGGAACATGTGCAAATTGATCTGATCAGACATTCTCTTGAACGTCCCTATGTGCAACATTTTTATGCATTCTAACTAGAGGACTAGTATCCTCAAACATCACTCCTCTCACTTCAATCTCCTTAATGGGCTATTTGCGCATCGTAGCCTCATTGAAAATGACATCACTACTTCCGATCATTGACCGTTGTCGAGTCGAACAAAGAAAAGAGGATGTGTACGAAAGAGCTCGGCTTAAATTCATATCCTATAAATGAGTCATCAACTTCTCCTTAACATATAAGTATCTAAAACTATAGCCTTTTCAACAATCAATTGTTTCTGGTTTTACTTGCTGAGTGTGCACTCTACATATCGTAATTATTTGTGATGCCATCAGGAGCAAGTTGAATATAATGTCAAAGCGCACATCACTCTTGACTTTTAACATTATGGCACATTCGCTTGCAAAAGTTGAGTGAATCTCATGGAAGGAAATCTCTTTCGTATGTGTTTAACAGTGTTCGGACAATTAATCATCGCATTATTATTATTATTATTATTATTATTATTATTATTATTATTATTATTATAATATTATTATTTTGTTTACGTATGAGCAGTAACTGAAATCATAAACTTCCGTTTTCTATCTTAAACATTAAGTACCCTTCAACATCACTTTAGGTAGGTTCAAGATATGATGAGTTAAACACCCTCTTTATCATAACCATGCTCAATTCTTTGCAAGACAAAACATGGTTCGCAGTACTAATCATACTTTCAGAAATCCCGATGAGACTTCATATCGATCCTTACAGTAGCATTGGCATATGAACGCTTCAAAGTTAAATGAAGATCATGAGAGAAGAGAATCCATGAAGTTCGGTGATGCATCCTTGGATATTTTCTACTCCAGAACGATTATGCATACCATGCAAAGATTGTTCACCGCATGTAGTTCTTTGTTCAGAAATAAAACTAATACGAGGAATCTTCTCCCTCATGTGCATAAAAAAAAATCCTAACATTCCCGCGCATATAAGTAAGCAGTAAAGTCCATCCCACTTTTATTACATTCAGCAGAATTGGTTCAAACACGCTGCTTTAAATGAAAACCTTATTGCATAAACTTAAAGCCATTCTTTACAGGTCTCTGACAAATGTCGGATGAAAGTAATCCTTCATAGTCATAAGTGAATGCCCTAACCAAAGGTTTCTTTCAAGTTCACATTAAGATATCTAGCTTAAAGAGGTCAACCAATACCCAAAAGCTGACTGTTACACTTCACTCCTCGTTTCAAACAGAAGGAAATCAAATACCATATTCGGAATAGAAAATGTTCGCTTTAGATCCATCATACAAACAATCCGTTCATAGGACTGTTCCGTTAATTGCTAGTTTCTACGCTTCTTTCAATGCACGAACAACCAGAGAAGTGACTCTATTCACTTGGAATAATATCAAGCTATGTATATCTTCCAAATTCTTGAGCTCTTCTGAGTTCTCATAGGTGCCCCCTAGGTCTGCCGGTGCTCAATAATCCGTCCGACTTCAACTTAAAAGCTTTGGGACACAAGTAACATTTGAGCGAGCATCCCTTGTATGAATTTGCATGAAATCTTGGTTCAACAGATTTAATTACAATAAAGAAGCGAGCATTTTCATATTTCAAATTAAACATGGTCATGCATTTCACAAAAAACCATACTTTTCCGACATAACTAGATGTTCAGAACAACTTTTCCTAAACGTGTTCTGCAAAATCCAGATGCAGAAGGTTAAAACTGGTACAGATATTGGAATCCAGAGTTTCAATACTGATTTGCATGCATCTTAACACGTTTTTCTAGCATTACAACCATTAATACAATTATTCAAGCTATGGTTCATCCGTAAATGATTCCAAATAAAGTTCAAACGATTAGATCACTGAGGCGCAGGGATGAGGGATCACACCGAGCAAGATGAAAAGAACCTTAATATAAGCTTAAGTTGAACTTCTTTTGACCGCGGAGCACTTCCCTTTTATGACTGAAAGCCGAAGCACTTGTTCTCCATTCCTTTGGCACTGGATCATAGTCATGATAGTCTGCTCTGTCCTCGACAACAGCTGCCAGTACTTCTCCTTCGTCACCGAGTCTTTCTTCGCCTTCCTGTTGTCCCTTATCGGATCCTCAACTAGACTTCCATTACAGCAGAGCTCTTTTTCTAAATCCTTCAGACATTGTATCTCCTCCCTCAGACATTGCACAGAGGTCAAACTTTTTCTGTTATAGTTGTATCTCCTCCCTCAGACATTGCACAGAGGTCTAACTTTTTCTACCATTTTGTTGTTGAATTTGAACTTGCGAGCAATTCAGAATCTTCTTTGTAAGCTTTCCTCCTAAATAACTCTACATGCACATAGTATAAGCAGCAGTCTTCGACAGTTGAATCTTGGTTCAATTTCCATAATTCACAAACAAAAATTAACTCTCGCAGCTCATGCTCTGATTCCCTCAAATTCTCCAAGCTCTGCCAGCGCATAGCTTCTTCCAAGATATTTCTTGAAGCTGCTGTTCCCCTGTTTTCTGATTCCAAAACTCCCTCCGATGAACACGAGAAAAAACCTGCTCTTTCCTTGCGCGCTTTTTTTTTATCTACAACGGCGACCGCCTCCCAGAGAGCTGCCTCTCGATTTCCATGTGTCAAAAAAATCCTTCCCTTCGTATTCCAATTCCGTCTATGGCATATGCGAGCCACATGTGCCCCCTTCTTTCCTTTTCTATTCCAAATCAATAAATTGATTTGACTTGCTTGCAAGAAGCGCAATACTAACACGGCCTTGAGACTTGATATAATCTGCCACTGCCTGCATTTCTTCCAATGAAATGTAGATGAATTTGCCTCTATCATCCATCACTCCTGAGAGACGACCTCCTCTAGAGTAATTATTCTGTCAATGACATCCTGTGTACGTATATGGAACTCGGCTGCAAGATCTTCTAACTGCACACACTTGTGCCTCTTGATGTACTCAATAAAGTCATGCAACACAATCAGTCCCTCCAGGATTGTTATCATAGTACGTCTTTCCTCGAGAGAAGAATCACGGCTCACCCATGCAAAATATTCCGTGCCACAGTCCAGAATGTAACATTTATTTGAACTCAGTAAGTCCCTGGTCTCGATTAAGGATTTCCTGCTCCTCATCCGGTTCCCTTCCAAGTTCTAGAACGCATGCACGTGAATTTTGACCATATAATTTTCCTTTCTTTATAGGATCATCCTGACCTGCATGCTCCACTTAAAGCACATTTATGCATATATAAATCTTTACATATACAAGTCCATCTATGCGCACATAAGTCACACTTAAATTACATGTACTCATATTTCATTATTTTTACTATATTGATACTCTCTATTTCAAAGCATTCAAACAACCGGAGTCATACTGTTCAATAACAATAAATAGAAAGAAAACATATCGAGCTCTTATGTGCAATCAGATCCACATAAAGGGATAGATTTTACCGGTATTAGATGTGTTGATAATGTCCATATCAAACATCACGCTCATAAAATCATTTTTATTAGGGCTTTGTTTGGTCTCTGTAATTTGATGTTCAAGGCTTGAATCCTAATCACGACGACATCCACCCCCTCCGAACCTGTGCATCCTCCGGATGTGCCAATTAACCTGCATACATACCAATAAATACGAACGAGTATCAAGTTGTCATAACATATAAACAGGACTCAAAGAAAATTTTAACTTAATGCATGAAATCTGAAAACACATTGAACTTGATATACATTAAGAGAAGAGAGGTAGACAAAAACACCTCATACAACATATCAGATTACACTAATGCACTTAGACTAGAAATCATATGAGTAAATCAAAAACTTCTTAGCTCTCTCGTTAACTCGACCCGGTCAGATCTAGTAGCCTATCCGAAGCATTTGCATATACCAGTCTTCACTAACTCGATTTATGAAACTCGCTTCTGGCTTCCCTATTGATCTTCTATCATCTGAAGCCCCTTCAGACCCTTTTCTTATTTTTCTCATATTTTTATTCTGTCTTTCTTTATTTTAATTCTTTATCCCAGCTCAACCTTTATATCTTTGCTTTTTATTTTTATTTATTTATTTTTCCACACTTTTCGGCCTATGTCGAAATCGGATGCGACTCGTGGACCTGACCACCCGGCCAGGTTTAGCCCACCCATCTACCGACCCGACATAGCGCACGATTCACAATGTCAGCCTCATACGAAATCAACGTCAGCTCGTGGCTCTGACCACCCGGTCAGAGTGACTCCACCCGCCTATCAACCCGTATGAGCGCGTAACAACATGTAGGTTAGGCCATACGACACAACTAGCGTCAGCTCGTGGCCCTGATCACCCGACCAAGGTAGTTCCACCCGCCTACTAGCTCATCGCAGCACCCAACAACACATACACATACATATAGATAGCTGGCTGGTATAAGAATTCTTTTCTCAAGATATAATCTGTCTGAAGATTAGGTCAGATGAGAGATCAAGAGTAGAAGTCGAAGTGTCTCACTCATCAAGTGCTCATAAACACTAGTATATACAAATACTTAGTCTAGGTCTTCCCTTCACCTTCCTAGGTCTTGCTCTCGAAAGTTCTAGTCCATCTTCTAACCTTACTCATATAATCCTGGCCCTTATACATTACATGTAATCTAATTAGTGGCACGAGATTTTTGTTCTGCTTAATTTTCCTTAATTATGCATTTATTTACATATCATATGCCCAAACCATGTAGTCTTTTCATATGGATATATATATATATACATACATACACATATATACATGAGAGGAAAAGAAACTGAAACAATAACATCTCACCAGTATAAAATCAGAAGCCGCTCGAGCTTGTCGCCTTTAATCATTCTTTTTTTTTTTTTTTTTTTTTAAATTTAACTTGAACTTGGTCATCCTGCATAAATTAGAGACTCATTTCACACGAATCTATATAAAAACAATTATTCAAAAAGGAAAATATTACCTGGCTTTATTTATATACATTGATGTTTATTTTCTTGCCGATCTCCGAGGATCTTCCCTGACTTTATTCTTCATAAAAAAAACCTAACTTGATTCAAAATAAACATTATTTACACATATCTTTAATATAACATTTTAATTTATCTTTAAGACGTCTCACCCCCTTCACGTTCCCTACGGAACAAGGCAAGCTGTTGTAAGAGTTCTGCATATTCTGCTAAGTCACGACTATATACAAGAAGTGCTGTTGGGTCCACTTCCATATATGACTCACGGTCATCTGAAGTATCATCTTCTCCATATGTTCGTGCCCTTCGATACCTGAGTATACTTCTTTCATTTGATGATGAAATCAAGGTCTCCCTAGTGATACGATCTTTAACAAACTCTTCTATAGGAATTATTTCTTCATTTTCAGGTGTAGGGAGCAAGTAAGTTGATATGAAAGAACTATCTAAGGTTCTCCCTTCAGGCACACTCCTTGACGTCTCTCTAAATCTTTCAGGAATGCTACCCTCAGGAATGGATGTATCATTGGAATCTTCACTGTCCATTCCAGATCCTAAGATAGTCAAGCAGTCCAATCAAACCTAAAAAAAACTTCCTATTAATAGTCTGATCACAAATCTCCGTCAGTACTCTGTAAGAAACAAAAATTAGTATTAATAGAAGTTCATGAATAAGTAAAACACATACATTTAATTTATTTGTCGCTTTTCTTATTTATTACATCTAGACAGATTCATATTTTGTTATTTGTCTACATGGTTTTATTATATACATACATATATATATATATGTTTATATATATATATATACATCATCTTACGATATAATTTATTTTAATCATTTTCCTTATTGATATCCTCATCTTTATCATTTTCACTTCCTTCCTCTTCACTTTCCTCTTCTTCGTCTTCATTTATTACCATCTCATAATTCTCATTCTCTCTTCTTTTAAAGAGCTTAACTCTCTTTCCAGCAATTAAATCCTTTAACTTGGTCCCATCTAATTCTCTAAGTGAGTATGTTCCATTATCAAAAACTTTACATACCACATAGGGACCAAACCATCTCTTAACCAGTTTTCTTCGAGCCTCATATTGAGTATTCAATGAGCTATCATAAACAAGTACCCAGTGTCCTTCCTTCAACCTTTTTGGCCTTAACCTGTGGGTCTTGTCAAATGCAATTTTATTTTTCTCTCTAGAAGCTCTAAGCTTAAATGCAGCTTCTTCTACCAGATTTTTTCCTCTTTCTAGTTGAAGAATCCGCACTGCTAGAAGATCTTCTCTTGACACCTCATCTTCCCAAGGCAAGGAAGTCCACGCTAAAGCATGTGACTCCGTCGGCAAAATAGGTTTTTGACAATACATCAATTCTGCTGGCATATATCCAGTAGTTCTAGTGTATGTCATCCTATCTGCCCAAAGGGCAAATGGAAGGTAATTTGGCCAATTCTTTATTTTCCCATCACAAGCCTTAGCCAAAGCTTTAATAATTGGAGGATGACCACGCTCAATTTTTCCATTAGCTTCAGGATTGTAAGCAGTGGTGAGTGATAATCAAATTCCATATTTTTTAAAGAAGTCTTTAGCTTCCTGAGCATCAAGCTCACCTTTATCGGCAACTATTTTCTCCACATAACCAAATCTACTAAACACGTCTTCTAGTAGAAACTTGCATACATTGCTTGTAGTTTTCGTCCTTAGAGCTCTTCCTTCAACATGATTTGTTAGGTCTTCCCTTGCTAATACGATATACCTCATCTGATGCACCCCTAATGGCATTGTAACTAAATCAACAACCCACTTATAGTGAATATTAAGAGGATATGTTGGATGTAATTCATCTCTGTGTCTAACATTGGAGTACATCTGGCAAGGTTTACAAGTGGCTACGTAGTTTTGGGTATCCACATACATCCCAGGCCACCAGTATCTTTCCCTTATCTTTTCATAAGTTCCTTGAAAGCCTTTATGACCGGCCCATAGTGAGCTATGCATTTCACGCATAATCCTTCCTCTCGATTCTTCACAACCTACAACTCGCTGGGGCATCTTTCCCATTCCAATCCTTCGCTTCCAGAGTAATCCATCTTTCAGGAAATAATTGCTTGACTTTCTTCGAATGGTACGAAATTTTTCTTTGCTCCAACTAAGGTCAGGACATTTCGTACTTAAATATCTCCCGATTTCCTTCCACTCATTTTCATATTCGTCTTCATTGAATCTTTATGTTATTCCTATTTGGATCTTGTAAGGTTCTTCTTTTATCCATCTGTTATCTTTCCCTCTTCCTAAGCTATTTTGCACTTCCTTTGAAGACTCAGTACAAATTCCAAGCCTTTCATTTTGACGCTTAGGCTCTTTTCTATTTAGTCCAGTAGATGCTTCATTTAGGCTTAGATTATGTACATGTGAAGCATAAAAGTCCAGACCTATCTCTTCATCATTAGAAGTCATCGAATCTTCATTTTCATATATAGCTCGTGATAGCATCTCAGCCACCACATTATTCCTTCCAGCTATATGAACAAACTCAGGGTTTAGCGACTTAATATATGCTATCCATCTTAACATGGCAATATCTGCAGTGGAACAATTCACGATCATTCCCAACAATGGTAAACAATCTGTTTCTACTACCACATTTGCCCCAATCAGATATTCTTTATCATTTTTTAGCGCAGTCACTATTCCCCAAAGCTCTCGCTTAATTTGAGGGTAACCTCTCTGGCGAACATTTAGAACTTTAGCTCCGAAACGAATTGCATATCTTTTTCCTTCATCATCCTCTTGGCCAATCGCCCAACCTATACCTGTCGGACTTGTATCTATGGTGATATAAATTTCTTTATTATCAGTATAATCAGCCTTTCTAAGCAATGGAGCTTCTGCAAGTGCTTTTTTTAATTTTCTCACAGCTTGAGTATGGATATCTTTCCATTGAAATCTTTGCCCTTTCCTAAGCAATTGATAAAGTGGGTCAGCAATATGGGCAAAATGGGGAATCCATACAACATAGAAAACACATGCCCCAAGAAATCTCCTCACTTCAGTGATCGAGGAGCAGACCTCTTTCATGTGTTGGATGGCATCTACTTTCTTTGGACATGGCTTCCTTCCTTTAGGTCCACATAAACTTCCTACAATTAAAACCTCTTGCACTCCAAATACTGATTTTTCAGCAGACAATGTCAAATGAACCTCTTCCAGCCGACTAAGAATGGATTCACAATCAGTTATGTGCTTTTTAACAAAATTCCTACATCCATCCTCATCAAGAGTCTCGTCTCTATCTCTTTCTTCACAGCCTTTAATAGGAACATCATCAATGAATGGCATAGTCATATGTGGAATAAAATCCCTAAGAACTTTATGCATACCATTCATCATATGTGCCACTGAGTTCGTGGCACCTTGCGGCAAAGTGCACATGCGCACAAGCCCAAGTGGCGTCCTCATAGTCGTCAAATCACGGCTTTCAAGAGCTAGATGGAATTGATCATATCCAGAGTGCAAATCTCCCATTGAATAAATAGATCTTCCTGCAAAAGCTTCTGCATATTCGTCTACAATAGGCCCAGTTCCCATATTTCTAATTGTCACTTTATTCACTGGCTGTAGATCTTGGATAAATCTTAATGACCCATTCTTTTTTGGTACAGTAAACCAACGGTTAGAATAAGGAGCACTTGATGGCTCAAGAATCCCCATTCTAATTTTGTCATTCAACAGATCAATTAGCTTTGAAATATGAGCTTTTGGTACTGGAATCGGTCTGAGATTCCAAGGTACATGTGGAATTGTGAAAATTATCATAGGTGTCACCACAGATGGATCTACACATCCAATTTCTTGGGCATTGAAAGAAAAAGCTTTTCCATGCTTAAATAACATCCGAGAGAATACATTCTTCTCTTTTTCGCTGAGGAAACCATCTTTCCCCAATTGAATTTGCTCGAGCGTTTCTTTAGTGAATTTATGGCCTATTTTTCTCTTATCTCTGAGAGGTGGCTGAGATTTAACATCATCCATAAGTTTATTACTATCTTCAGGAAGTGGAACTGCGACTGGCTTTATCTTTTTATCAATTGTTTTGTATTTTGTTTCAACGAAGACTTCTTTACCTATTTCATCTTGCTCAAACTTTGCTATTTCCTTACACATGGAAATAGAGTGCGTTTGAATCACATAATCACTCCTTTTTCCTTGAATTAACTCTTGCAGATCAAACAATGTGTCTGCAAAGGATATCTCATCAAAGACTCCAGAGATTTCCTCGTCGAAGTTAAGCACTCTACATCCATGAAAGTTTCTTTGAAGATCCGCTATGTATTGTTTTTCCCACTTTTTTAACTCAGAAAAAACACGAAACTGAAATGAATTTGTCGAAGAAAGTGCTATAAAACTTGATATAAACATATTTACATTCGGGATCTTTTCACCTTTCAAGCTTTCATAGTCCCGACTTATGAAAGCTTCCTTTAAAAACTTTGATCCTCGTATTCTTCAGGAATAGGTCTTGTCCGAAGAGAAGTTCTATTCCTGATATGATCTACACATACCGTCATGAATTGAACTGCCTTTTTCCCATCCTTACTACGGATTCGCGCATAAGCCGATCCATCTTCTAAGACTCTTGTTTCCATTCTTAAGGCAGTAATATATGGCTGCCCTAGAATCAATGAGTAACTAGAATGATCTTGTACGAAAAAATTTTGATAATCACTGACATCTCCAATTGTAACTAGAACCTGCGGGCATGCACCAAACAACTCCCCTGGCATCGAGTTCGCAGCCTTAATTCTCCAACCAGGCTGCATGTCTATTGGCCATTTCCCCTTCATATAGAGATCTTTGGACATCAAGTTAACTTCAGATCCATGATCAATAAGAGCGACAACTGGAGTGCTAATTTTCTCTAATCTTACCAACGTCTTAGTTGTGGCTCGAGCCAAATGATCTTTAGTGTAATAACTCGAAGGGGTTATGTCGGAAGGATTCTTCTCCAAGGATATTTCCTCATGCACGCACGGTTGAACATTAGTCTCAATTGGTTCAAATATATTTTTTAGCTCTTGAACTTGCGCTTGCACAGTATGAACATGAGTTTCTTCATCCATTCTTTCAATCTCTTGCATGTCAGCTATTGGTTGTCGTTTCCTTCTTAAGAGGTCAATTATTACTTCTAGAAATTCTCTTTTTGCTATTCCCAGTAACTCACCGAGTGTAAATTCGATTACACTATCGAGCACTCTTTTCTCGAGAACTTGTTTAAGATTTGTGGCTTGCTCTATGTGCGATTTTAGCATATATGCGGGATTTCTCACTCTTCCTTGTCCTTTTTTCACAGGTTGCATTTCTTGATCTTGAGGAGGAATATTATCGTGGGTAGAGACTGGCATCTCAGCAGAAGTAGGAATTTGAACTTGAGTCGGAATTTTATTTGGTTGGATTATTGTTGGTTGTGATGGTGGATCTATTTGAGTGGGTTGGTTTGTTTGTGTTGGATGGTTTTGGTTTGGTATTTGAGGTTGTTCATGTGAAGCTTCTACTTGACGCCTAGTTCTTCTTTTCTCCTCTTCACCCTCATTGGTTCTTCTTCGTTTCTCTTCCACTACTGCTTCATGCTCTACCGAAGAGCATAGGTATGTAACAACCGAGAGAGTATCTACAGGATCATCCCATCCACTTACCTCTCGGATTTCATTACTAGCTGTTTTTAAAATTTCATGATGCATCTTCCCGCGGTCTAAGGACTTTATTACTTTAGACCACGGTTCTAAATCATTGTTTTCGTCAACTACCTGACATGCATACGTATGCGATGTTGAAGCAACGTTTTCACAAGTGCCAGGGAAGAATATTCTCATTCCTCCCCGACCAAAATTAATGTTTACTTTTTCTCCAGTCTTAGAGTCATATATCATCTTTTCCTTAACAAATACCAAATTCTTTGCTAATGCTTCTTTGAAGCTCTCACATGAGTATCTGTTATGCTCCAAAGAGTCACACCAAATACATCTTTTAATTTCTGGAGCTTTTGGATTTTTAGGTGCCGGTGCTTGTAAAGATTGAGATTCAATCATCTGCTTCATACTTTGAATCGTAAGGTCACTAAACTTTTTAAACATATCTTCCATTGTATTAGTGGGCACAACATCCTTTGGTGTTGGTAGGTTTACCTGAGGGTTCTGTACAGGTTGTTGAACAGCCTGAGCTTGTTCTTCTTGCATATCATCATGCCAGCTCTGCATGAACTTAGACAAAGTTCTTTGCTTTTCTACATATCCTCTAACAGCTTCATCTACATTACCCCAGTCTTCGGTAAGACCAGACTCAGTTCCTATCTGCTGTAATTGTGGAAAAATTTCTTCTCGGGCTTTCGAATCTATAGCCCGGAGAAACAGGGATACCTTTTCTTGATCTATAGCCCTCCTATCATAATCAGATAAATCTGCAAATTGCTGATCAAACTCCCTTTTTATATCTAGAATAGATTGATCTTTTGGTTTATGTATCCACTTTAGAAATGTGGATCTAGTCACTTTATCTTCATCATCCAGTGCAAACATCCTTATGAGTAACATCTTGTATTGTGACCATCTTATTTGTCCTTCTATAACTAGTCGAGGTGCATCCACAACTAGTCGGTCACGCAAATAAAATTATGAAACGTATACAAAATTGTCAATTAATTCTTGATCACTTAATGGTGTTAGACCCGTACCAAGGTATCGTGCCTCCAATTCATATTCCTTGCAAAAACGAGTAACATTTTTACCACTGAAATATCCACTTCTTCTGACTACTCGCTCATGAAATGCCTGAATGGCACTTCGTCTTTTCTCATCCTGCTGAAAGCGCAGAAGTTGGGTTATAACATCCATCGTTACGTCGCCCATAAATGGTCAAGCACAATGAGCTCACTCAACTGCACCACTCTTTAAACTAGGATCAGGATCTCTACACTCTCCTCCTTTCACGTCGGGTTCACCAGGTATGTCGAGTCGAACAAAGAAAAGAGGATGTGTACGAAAGAGCTCGGCTTAAATTCATATCCTATAAATGAGTCATCAACTTCTCCTTAACATATAAGTATCTAAAACTATACCCTTTTCAACAATCAATTGTTTCTGGTTTTACTTGCTGAGTGTGCACTCTACATATCGTAATTATTTGTGATGCCATCAGGAGCAAGTTGAATATAATGTCAAAGCGCACATCACTCTTGACTTTTAACATTATGGCACATTCGCTTGCAAAAGTTGAGTGAATCTCATGGAAGGAAATCTCTTTCGTATGTGTTTAACAGTGTTCGGACAATTAATCATCGCATTATTATTATTATTATTATTATTATTATTATTAATATTATTATTTTGTTTAGGTATGAGCAGTAACTGAAATCATAAACTTCCGTTTTCTGTCTTAAACATTAAGTACCCTTCAACATCACTTTAGGTAGGTTCAAGATATGATGAGTTAAACACCCTCTTTATCATAACCATGCTCAATTCTTTGCAAGACAAAACATGGTTCGCAGTACTAATCATACTTTCAGAAATCACGATGAGACTTCATATCGATCCTTACAGTAGCATTGGCATATGAACGCTTCAAAGTTAAATGAAGATCATGAGAGAAGAGAATCCATGAAGTTCGGTGATGCATCCTTGGATATTTTCTACTCCAGAACGATTATGCATACCATGCAAAGATTGTTCACCGCATGTAGTTCTTTGTCCAGAAATAAAACTAATACGAGGAATCTTCTCCCTCATGTGCATAAAAAAAATTCCTAACATTCCCGCGCATATAAGTAAGCAGTAAAGTCCATCCCACTTTTATTACATTCAGCAGAATTGGTTCAAACACGCTGCTTTAAATGAAAACCTTATTGCATAAACTTAAAGCCATTCTTTACAGGTCTCTGACAAATGTCGGATGAAAGTAATCCTTCATAGTCATAAGTGAATGCCCTAACCAAAGGTTTCTTTCAAGTTCACATTAAGATATCTAGCTTAAAGAGGTCAACCAGTACCCAAAAGCTGACTGTTACACTTCACTCCTCGTTTCAAACAGAAGGAAATCAAATACCATATTCGGAATAGAAAATGTTCGCTTCAGATCCATCATACAAACAATCCGTTCATAGAACTGTTCCGTTAATTGCTAGTTTCTACGCTTCTTTCAATGCACGAACAACCAGAGAAGTGACTCTATTCACTTTGAATAATATCAAGCTATGTATATCTTCCAAATTCTTGAGCTCTTCTGAGTTCTCATAGGTGCCCCCTAGGTCTGCCGATGCTCAATAATCCGTCCGACTTCAACTTAAAAGCTTTGGGACACAAGTAACATTTGAGCGAGCATCCCTTGTATGAATTTGCATGAAATCTTGGTTCAACAGATTTAATTACAATAAAGAAGCGAGCATTTTCATATTTCAAATTAAACATGGTCATGCATTTACTTTCTTTCCTTCACAGCGGCGTCACAAAAAACCATACTTTTCCGACATAACTAGATGTTCAGAACAACTTTTCCTAAACGTGTTCTGCAAAATCCAGATGCAGAAGGTTAAAACTGGTACAGATATTGGAATCCAGAGTTTCAATACTGATTTGCATGCATCTTAACACGTTTTTCTAGCATTACAACCATTAATACAATTATTCAAGCTATGGTTCATCCGTAAATGATTCCAAATAAAGTTCAAACGATTAGATCACTGAGGCGTAGGGATGAGGGATCACACCGAGCAAGATGAAAAGAACCTTAATATAAGCTTAAGTTGAACTTCTTTCGACCGCAGAGCACTTCCCTTTTATGACTGAAAGCCGAAGCACTTGTTCTCCATTCCTTTGGCACTGGATCATAGTCATGATAGTCTGCTCTGTCCTCGACAACAGCTGCCAGTACTTCTCCTTCGTCACCGAGTCTTTCTTCGCCTTCCTGTTGTCCCTTATCGGATCCTCAACTAGACTTCCATTACAGCAGAGCTCTTTTTCTAAATCCTTCAGACATTGTATCTCCTCCCTCAGACATTGCACAGAGGTCAAACTTTTTCTGTTATAGTTGTATCTCCTCCCTCAGACATTGCACAGAGGTCTAACTTTTTCTACCATTTTGTTGTTGAATTCGAACTTGCGAGCAATTCAGAATCTTCTTTGTAAGCTTTCCTCCTAAATAACTCTACATGCACATAGTATAAGCAGCAGTCTTCGACAATTGAATCTTGGTTCAATTTCCATAATTCACAAACAAAAATTATCTCTCGCAGCTCATGCTCTGATTCCCTCAAATTCTCCAAGCTCTGCCAGCGCGTAGCTTCTTCCAAGATATTTCTTGAAGCTGCTGTTCCCCTGTTTTCTGATTCCAAAACTCCCTCTGATGAACACGAGAAAAAACCTGCTCTTTCCTTGCGCGCTTTTTTTTTTATCTGCAACGGCGACCGCCTCCCAGAGAGCTGCCTCTCGATTTCCATGTGTCAAAAAAATCCTTCCCTTCGTATTCCAATTCCGTCTATGGCATATGCGAGCCACATGTGCCCCCTTCTTTCCTTTTCTATTCCAAATCAATAAATTGATTTGACTTGCTTGCAAGAAGCGCAATACTAACACGGCCTTGAGACTTGATATAATCTGCCACTGCCTGCATTTCTTCCAATGAAATGTAGATGAATTTGCCTCTATCATCCATCACTCCTGAGAGACGACCTCCTCTAGAGTAATTATTCTGTCAATGACATCCTGTGTACGTATATGGAACTCGGCTGCAAGATCTTCTAACTGCACACACTTGTGCCTCTTGATGTACTCAATAAAGTCATGCAACACAATCAGTCCCTCCAGGATTGTTATCATAGTACGTCTTTCCTCGAGAGAAGAATCACGGCCCACCCATGCAAAATATTCCGTGCCACAGTCCAGAATGTAACATTTATTTGAACTCAGTAAGTCCCTGGTCCCGATTAAGGATTTCCTGCTCCTCATCCGGTTCCCTTCCAAGTTCTAGAACGCATGCACGTGAATTTTGACCATATAATTTTCCTTTCTTTATAGGATCATCCTGACCTGCATGCTCCACTTAAAGCACATTTATGCATATATAAATCTTTACATATACAAGTCCATCTATGCGCACATAAGTCACACTTAAATTACATGTACTCATATTTCATTATTTTTATTATATTGATACTCTCTATTTCAAAGCATTCAAACAACCGGAGTCATACTGTTCAATAACAATAAATAGAAAGAAAACATATCGAGCTCTTATGTGCAATCAGATCCACATAAAGGGATAGATTTTACCGGTATTAGATGTGTTGATAATGTCCATATCGAACATCACGCTCATAAAATCATTTTTATTAGGGCTTTGTTTGGTCTCTGTAATTTGATGTTCAAGGCTTGAATCCTAATCACGACGACACCGTGTTTAAGGATCCCATACGGGATATCCAAAATTAATCTTCTCGACCATATCCAAGAAAAATACATTGCTTTGACTTATGGTCCAACTTTTGTCTTAGACTCTTGGGTATATGAACATATGCTTCACACCCAAAAACTTGAAGATGATCATAATATGGTGGCTTTCGTGTCCATAATTCTTGTGCCATTTTTAGACCTTTGATAGTACTAGGTGAAAGGTTAATCACATGAACTGTAGTCAATACTACTTCTGTCCAAAAGCCTTATGAGAGGTTTACATGGTGCAACATACAAACTACTCTATTTTGAATAGTTCTATTCATTCTTTCAACTACACCATTCTGTACTGGGGTATAAGGAGCTATAAACTCTCTACGAATCCCTCTAGATTGACAGAAAAGGTAGAATTCATGTGAGGTATACTCACCCCCATTATCTAAATGTAAAGCCTTAAGCTTAGTTATTTTTTCAATGTCAACTGAAGCAAGCCATTTTTTGAAAGTAGAGAATACCTCATCCTTTAATTTGATAGTATATACCCATAATTTTCTAGTAGAATCATCTATGAAAGTGATCAAGTAAAGAGAACCACCTAAGGACCTAGTGGGCATAGAGCCGCGCACATCAATATGAACAAGATGTGAAGGCTGAATTGAAGAGTCAATGTGCATTCTATACACATTTCTGGTTTGCTTTCCATATTGACAATGCTCACAAATAGAAAAATCAGAGAAAGATAACACAAGCAAGTAGCCAAAACAAGAAACATTTTCCATTCCACTATGAGATATATGGCCCAAACGACCATGCCAAATACAAGTCATAGCTGTTTAGTAATAGCTAACAAGTGTTCTTTCTATGATAAAAACAAAGGATAAAGTGAGCCAACTTTGCTTCCTTTTGCAATAACCATATTGCACTTTGATATACAAAAGGACTGAGCATAGAAGACCACCTTGTAACCAAGGTCATCAAGTTGACCAATTGACATCAAACTGCATGATAACTGAGGTACATGGCGTACATTATGCATAGTAAATTTTGAACCATCAATGAAACACAACCACATCTCTAATCCCAACAACATCACACAGGTAAGAGTCACCAAGTCTCATGGTACCAAGAGACTTTGCTGCATAATTAGAGAACCATTCTCCATGTGGTGTCACATCGAAAGAAGCACCAAAATCTAGTAGCCACGTGTGTGAAAGACAATCAGCCATAAGAGCCTCAGTTGGCACAGTACTATCAAGTGTCAACACATCAGTATCATCAAGAAATAGCTATAATTTCTTCAATCTTCATAGTCGAAGTACATGGTGCATGTAACTGCTTAACATGCCCATCAACATTCTGTCCTTTACCTTTAGCATTCTTTAATGCATAATAGTCTTTCTTCATATGTCGTTTCTTATGACAATAATGGCATTCGATATCCCTCTTCCTTGATTTACTTCTACTCTTATTTTGTTGACTATTCTTTTCCTTGTTCTTGCTCCTACCATGTTGCTGATTCTTTCCTTGGTAAGAATCACAAAAATTATATGCATCTCCACTGTGAGTGCCAACCATAGATTTTCTACAAATATCCTCACTCAAGAGAGTTCCACATATGTCATCATAGATGAGTTTACCATCAGGTGCACTATTGCGAATAGCTATGCAAAACGTATCCCATGATGATGGCAGGGTGCATAACAACAATACTCCTTTCATTTCATTATCCATATCCATTTTCTAAGCCTGTAATTGGGAGAATATAGCATCAAACTCATTTAGATGAGCAGCAACACTATCTCTGTCCTTCATGCAAAGGTCATATAAGTTTCTCATCAGATACACTTTATTTGGTGCCACATCTTTTTCATATGTATTGAATAATTCCTTCCAAAGCTCCTCTGCACTTTCAAAGTCTAATACTATAAAGTAAACAATATCTACCATGTGCAAGTGAATGGTAGGACTGGCCATTTCATCTAACTCATCCCATTTACTAGCTTCTATTGCCTCCTTTGAATCAGCACATCTTTAATCTCATTCTTCCATAGATCAAAGTTTGTGCCATCAAATTTTCAAATCTCAAAATGTTCTTTGCCCTGCAAGTTATAGCTCCTCCTCAAAACACTGGCACTAGACCCTGATCCACCAGATGTGCTTGAGACCTCTGATGCCATGATGGTAGAGAACTGAATAGAATGATAATGGAGCTAGAAGAGTCAAAACACCAATGAATAAGTGTATCAAGGAGTAAATCGACCACTATACAACTGACAAAACCAAAAATCTAGAAACATTTTGCTAGAGTATCCTTTGCAAAATGAGCATATGGCCAGTGTCAAAATATCATAAAACTACAAGTACTGACATGTTTACCTGCAAAGTGAATCACTAACTCCACTGCATATAATAAGTTACCCAATAGAAGCCAACTAGGCTTATCGAGCACCTCTGAACAACTATCATACATCTCCTATGGTGACGCTGGGTAAGTCTTCCACCTCCATCACCAAAGAGACCCCAACATCTCGGTGTCTCCTAGTTAAGAAAACCTCACCAGGACCCTCTTTATCAAACGTAAAAGGATTTATGCAAAAATGTAACAGCTATATCAAGTACATAAGCAGTATCCACAGAAGCATACATGGTGTGTATGTGCTCAATATATGCAATAAAATGACACTAAAAGGCTCAATGCACAACCCAAAAAACACCTGCAAGTGTTTGTCAACTCTGATGTTTTAGGCTAAAAAAAGTGCATAAATTTGCAGTGGTTGCTCCCACCAAAACTCAAAAATATTTTGAGAAACTTGTGTTTTTACGAGTGTGGATGAAAACACAGCCCCAAGGATTGATATTTATTGTTGGAGAAGTACAAGAAAAAGTCTTCTAGATATTCTTGGACTTGTGTGAAGAGAACTCTATGTGAAAGTACTCCAAAATGGCTTAGTCTTTCCCCTTCTTGAGACACCACAAGAGTGTAGCTTAGTGGCAAGAGACTGCCATGGTTAAGCAAGCTTTGGGGGGAACAATACTAGGATGGGTGACCTCTCGGAAAGTACCGGGAACCTCTATCTTCCTTAATCATTGAGGTCCTCCCTTGCATGCAGCCAAGCATGACTTCAATGACTCGGATGACAAGGTATGCCAAGGTCTATGCCTTGGTCCCCACCTTAGTCATAAGCCTTGGAGAAAGTTAAGGGGGGAGGAGGGGGGTGCTCGCTTCGCTCGCACAAAAGCAACAAAGCTTTTGCATCGAATTTCTTTGATACCAATGAAGTAATTCAATGGCGATGCACCACGATGTGCTCTCCTTCTCGAGATCTCCACGACAATATCCTCGGAGTAGAAAACCGAGCTCCTAAGGTTGCACACAGTACTTCGCACAAACATCTAGAATACACAAAAAAAAGCAGTGCACAGGGAGCATGAAGATGGACTTCTTAGGTTTTACGAATGCCATCAAACTTACAGTCTCTTATTGACCAAGCCACTATATTTTTTATTAAAGAACATATACAAAGAAGTTTCTATTGGAGTTACATGTCTATGGAAGCATGCAAACAACACAAGGAAGAAGAAGAAGCTTGGAGCACAACACACAATAATGAATGTATTACCATTAGAATGTACAAAGATAAGTAGCTCGTTAGGGAAATATGCGTATATACAAGCCAGGGGAAAAAAACCTCTTAAAGAGGGAAAAAAGTGCCCCGGTGGTCCTAGAGTGTCCACACACATCACTATATATCAACAAATCCCCCCTAGGAGTGATGCGGTGAACAAGGAGCTAGCACTCATGTATAAGGAAGTCCCAAGCTATGTGGAAATCACTCCACAAAAGGAAGTAAGCCCAAAGCTTTGTGGAAAGCTTAAAAATT
Source organism: Ceratopteris richardii (assembly GCA_020310875.1). Taxonomy (NCBI): domain Eukaryota; kingdom Viridiplantae; phylum Streptophyta; class Polypodiopsida; order Polypodiales; family Pteridaceae; genus Ceratopteris; species Ceratopteris richardii. The sequence continues at coordinate 75,139,372 of CM035426.1, forward strand.
CTCCCTAGGTAGAGCCTTTGTGAAAAGGTGTGCAATGTTCTCCTACATGGGCAGATATGCCAAGCTGATCTCCCTAGTAGAGAACCTCCCCCTGACATAATGATAATGCACCTCAATGTGCTTAGGGCAAGCATGGAACACAGGGTTCCTTGCAACTCCCAATGCACTCTGACTATCAGTGAAGATGGTGGTGGCAGAAGACTGACCAACACCCAAATCAGCCATAAGTCGTCTAAGCCACACACACTCATTAGTCACTATGAAAGATGCCCTATACTTAGCCTCACAACTGGAAGTGGTCGCAGTAGGATGCTTCTTGCTCAACCAAGATATACATGAGCTACCAAGCATGAAGCAAAAGCCACTAGTGGACACACGAGTGTCATAGCAACCAACCCACTCAGAGTCAGAAAAAGCATGCCAATTTGGCGATAGTGATCCCCCCTTGGGATAAAACAACCCAAGTAGCCGAGTACCACTCAAGTAGCGAAAGATGCGCTTAACCGCCTACCAATGCTTGACTTCTAGGCAATGCATAAACTTGCTCATCTAAGAGACATCAAATCGAATATCTGGTTGACTAATGCATATGTAACTCAAGCATCCAACAACCTACTGATAGAGAACCGCATCAAATGCATCTCCATCATTATGAAGACTCAATCGTGAACTTGTCTCCATAGGAGTGGTAGTAAGCTTATAGACTTCAAGGACAAAATGCTCCAATAATGTATCAATATATTTTGTTTGACACAAAGCCATTCCACCATCAACTTGCATAAATTGAATGCCCAAAAAGTGATGCAAATGCCCCAAATCAGACATCTCAAATGAGGCATGCAAATCAGCCTTAAAATCAGCAACATGCATGTCATCAGGACCAGTGAGCAACATGTCATCAACATATACCACAATGATCAGAAACACATCATTAGCACACTAAACATACAAGGTGCTTTAAGTTGGACTATTCTTGAGACCATGTGCAATCAGATAGGCATGTATCTTTTCATACCAAGCATGTGGTGCTTGCTTTCAACCATATAATGTCTTCTTTAACTTGCACACCTAGTTTTCATGCCCTTTTTGCACAAAGCCACGGGGCTGAAAAACATACACTTCTTCATGCAAAGTCATCATTTAGAAATGTTTTTTTAATGTCCAACTGATGTACATTCCAACCATGATGTGTTGCAAGTGCACAGATGCTATGAATAGTAGTCGTTCGACAAATAAGAGCAAAGGTTTCATCAAAATCAATGCCTCTTTCATGTGCATAACCCTTTGCAACAAGCCTAGCCTTATACTTGTCAATTGTTCCATCACGTTTACACTTTCAGCTTGTACTCCCACTTCGTGTCAATGGCCTTCTTGCCCAAAGGCAAGTCACATAAAGACCAAGTACCATTTTTCATTATAGCATCATATTCAGATTGCATAGCAGCCATCCAATTTTTTGAAAAAGGCTCATTCTCATCACAGAGACTAGACACAACCATAGCATAGAAATCTGATGCAAAAGAGGCACTAGGAGAGCCTGATCAAGTATGATATGATAGAGGTGCATCTAATTTTCTATCATGCAAGGTCTGCACTAGCCATGTTGGCATAGTTTTTGCCTGCTCAATATCAGCTCTCTCATCAACAAGTGCATCATGTAAATCTCCATAAAAAATGGGATGATCTGCATCATCATATGAAACCTGCAAAGGTTGAGAAGTTGCCTCTTTAGGACCAGCACTAGACTATCCACTTATAAAAAGAGGCAGCAAAGTATCATACATGTCTTTGGAGCTAACAAATGTCTCCTTTGTACATCAAAGCAGTTCCTGAATAACATCTTCCATAAAAACAACATCACGGCTAACCAGAATGCATTTAGTCTATGGATGATGCAAATGATAGCCTTTACTTTCAAAACTGTACCCAACAAAAATCTATTTTACTGCTTTATTATCCAATTTTTTGCGATGTTGTTCAGGGACTAATGCATATGCCAGACAACCAAAAACATGTAGATGAGCAACAGATGGCTTTCGATCATGCTAAGCCTCATATGGAGTGATAGACTGTAGTGCTTTAGTGGGACACCTATTAAGTACATATACTGCACACATAACAACCTCAAGCCAGAAACTATGTGGTAAAGCCTGGCTCTTGACCATACACCTCACCATCTCCATGAGTGACCTATTCTTCTAGAGTGCAACTCCATTCTGTTGAGGTGTATATGGCATTGTACACTAGTGTTTTATCCTACATTCAACCAAAAATGCATTAAAGTCAAAAGACATATACCCCCCCCCCTCCCCCGATCAGAATGAAGGGTGCCCATTTTACATGCTAACACATTTTTAGCAAGAACCAAAACCTGTTTGAAGCACATAAACACTTCGGACTTTGCTTTCAATGGATATAGCCATGCATGCTTGGAGAAGTCATCAATGAAAGTCATGAAGTAGAGATAATTTCCGAAAGAGGGTGTTTGTATAGGAGCACAAACATCACCATGTACAAGCTGCAATTTCTGAGTAGCCCGAAGTGATCCATCTTTTGGAAACAAAGAACGCTGCATTTTGCCCAAAATACAGCCTTGGCATACATGTTTACGGGGTGCCTCAAGTTTGGGCAAAGAGGACACCATTTCAGATTTCTATAGGTGTAGGAAACTAGGAAAATTCAGATGACCAAAGCGTGCATGCCAAAGCTTTGCATCTGACATAGCTTGAGAATCATGTATTGCACATGCCAAATCATTTACAGATCTTTCATAGTGTACGAGTTTATATAGCCCACGACATAAAATGCCAAAAGCAATAATGACATTGCCATTTGACAGATCATGAACTGTACATCTGTCATCAACAAATTTCACAACCAAGTCAATCTTGGATAATGCAGAAACTAATAACAAATTTTCTTGATCCCTAGCACAAACAAAGCATCTGACAAAGTGAAAGAACTACCATCAGTAGTAGTCAAAATGATTTTACCAACTCCCATAACAGGATAGGAGGAGTTATTGGCGTACGTAATAGTATTCTCTATAGGGGCAGGTTCGAGTGAAGAGAAGAAACTGTGCTGTGAGGTAATATGTTTGGTAGCCCCACTATCAAAGTACCAAACATCTGAGTCTACTACAGACATGCACTGCTCATGAGAAGATGGGTCAAAACTACAAACAGTAGTAAACACCCATTCTTCTTCCTACACAAGATTAGCAGACTCTATTTTTGGTGTACAGGCCTCTGCAACAACCATTCCAGCGTCCTTTTTCTTTGCCTCTTTTGCAGCCAGTTTTGGACAGTTCTTTATGATATGATCATTCCCTTTATAGTACTTGCAAAAAAATTCCTGCTTTTGTGATTTCTTCTCATCTTTATCTTCCTTCTTCAAATGTGCAACATTTGCAGATTTTTGCTTACTAGTAGAAGAGCTCCATTTTCCTTTGCGCTTCTGACTAGTCAGGAAATCTTGAACTGCAACATGCATAATAGACCTGATTTGCCTAGAGTGATCTTCTTGCAACAGAATAGAAACTAATTCCTCAAATGACAAGGTATTTGGATTGCCTTTCATCATCAACCAAAGAATAGAATCAGGAAGACCATTCAAAACAGTCTACACAAGTGAGCTATCTAGTATAACCTCATCAACAGAAATCAACTGTTCTTTCAAACCTATAATCTTTGTCATAAAATTGTCCATAGAATCACGTTCATTCATGTGCTCACTCTCCAACTGTTTTTGGAGGTAAGCAACATGAGCCTCATTCCTATCCTGGTACAATGTGGTAAGTGTGATTTGTCCTGCGACATGAGTAGAGGAGACTTTCATATATCATCATGGGCTACTTCCACTATTGTAGGACTTGGATGGATAGAGTATGGGCATTTCAAGGGACACTCTACCATGAGGTGAGCTTTTGAACTTAGCATTTTTAAGTTGTTGTTTATGAACATAATGCCAAATTGTTTGATTTCATAAATGTGCTTTGTTGCATGACTACAAATATAGATGCTTTGATCCCTTTAGTTTTATGTATGGCACTAATGTGCCACAGTTCTGTATTTGGTTCATGTCTGGAAGTGGTTTGCCATAGTTTTTTACATGGTTCATTTATGGCATTGTTCTATTATGTATTTGAGTACTCTTTATGACTCTATTTTGGTTGTATATGATGGGCACATATCCGTTTTATACTCCTACATGTCTCTTTTATGTTTGACAATGTGTTTTGTTTTATCCAATCTTGTTTTGGTTTTCGGCCATGCAAGCACATGGTCCCATCCTGCACGTTAAAGCTTCACATCGATGAACAGATTCATTCTAAACACCCATCAAAACATATGTGGAGAATTATAGAAAGAAAAAGGGCAAAGAAAATGTTCAAAGTGGAGTATGAGTATGGAAGAGGAGAAGGAGTGGGTCTACCATCTTTTCTGAATTGAGATCCCTTAGGTTCTTCACTGATTTTTATCCAAAATACTTGTAGAATGGCCTATTTTTTGCATAAAAATCTAATTTTCTCATAAAAAAAGTTTATGTTTTAAAATTACAGTATTAATTGAGCTTCAATAGCATAGATAATATATTCATACCCACTTTTTTAATTTTTTGACTTTGTTTTGGCTTCCAAACAACCTCTCAAAACTAGTTTTTAACTTAGGTTTCACATCACAATTTGGATAGAGCTCTTCTAGAATTATAAGAGTGAAAGAGATCTCATTTTTTAGAGCTATCTTGTTGAACCTAGAACTCATATGAGCTTTGTAATCAATACTTAAGAAATAGAGAGATTATTGAAGCACTTGCTTCATGTCTACTCATGGTTGTGTGTGCGTGCATATGTGTGTCGGTCCATACATATGTGTTTCACATCTCTCTTAATGTGTATGCATGTACTTCCATCTAGCAACATGCCATCTTCATACCACCAATTGTCGCTCTATGAATTACATCCTTTCTTTGTGGTGTGTGGATAGGCATATTTCAATTTGGTATGTTGGTTGTGTGTGTAGGTCTACAATGACAACACACACTTTTCACACATAAAAGTATTGCTATGTAGCAATGTTGTGTCTATATGAACATTAGGGTGAAAAACGACAAAAAAGGAGTTGTTTGCTAATGATGGATTATGGAAATTGACAAATAGAGTCTTTCCACATGTACAAGAATATAACATTGTTGTCTCCTTTAACCATATGAAATTCTTTTTTTAAGACAATATGCTCTAAGAGCACTGCTAAAATGATGAAGATTCTTGTATTCAGTGTATAATTTTTTGGTTTGATGCAAAATAAGATATTTTTGCACACCACACAATGCATATTTTTTAATTTTCAAGAACGAATTGATTTTTGAAGATACAAAATATTTTTGGGTTCACAAAATTCCATGTTCATTCGGCGACCAAATTTACATCAAATCAAAAGTTTCCACATGTACAAAGCCTTTTTATCTATAAATACTGGCAAAGTTTGTGAATGTCGGTTTTCTTGATTTGAGCATTCTTCTTCTCAATTCCAATGGCTTCTTCTTCTTGTCGTCCTTCCAATCATGTAACCTCATGTGAGGTTTACAACAGAAGAGAGGATTCTTTGTGGAAACACTACAAGAAATACGGGCGTATAGCGATCTTTAAGGCGACACAATTTCGTCGCTATAAAATTGCAAAATGCATCGTAATGAGTGTCGCGCACAGACCGTCGATTAAACGATGAGCCAAACGACGTTTTTTGCGACTTGTGGCATGACGGGGTCTGCGACGCTTCCATAGAGCGTCGCTAACATGACGATTTTAAAAAGCCTCGCATAAGCGATGCTTTTTTACATTGCATAAGCGATGCTTTTTGGCGTCGCATAAGTGACGCTTTTTGGTGTCGCATAAGCGACACTAAGACATGTCGCTTATGCGACACCAAATCGAAGCATAGCATCACTTACACAACAGTCTGTTGATGGAAAAAAATGAAAACATTGGAGGCTCTTCGATCGGCATTTCCATGCATCTGATCGAAGAGCTCTTCAACGTTCACAATTGCGCTGCGCTTACGAGCTGAAGCAAGTATATGTAGAATTGTTGTTTTGCCTAAGCTCTCTCTTATTGTCTCCCTCTGTCTCTGTTTCTTTCTTTCTACATCTTTCTCTCTTTGAATTCTCTCTCTCTCTCTCTCTTTATTGCAGGTTATTCAAGAAGCTAACCAAGCAAAAAGTATGGCTAACTATTGTAAGTACAATTTCTATTCTTTGTATATCATTTGAATTGTGTTATTTTCATTAGATAGCATACTCACACTTATTGATATGCACTTATACACTTACACATGATGAAGATGCACTTTCACACATATACACATATACACATGCACATACACACACATATATACACACAGATACATGTGCACATACACTTAGACATACACACATATACACATGCATATGCACAAACATTTCTACAACCACATAAAAAGACTTACATGCATGCATTATTGCATATATATATATATATACACATACACACATTAACATATACGCAAATACATGTATATACACATCCACATGCATGCACATGGATGCAAATGGAAATGCACCTACATACACATGCATGTTTCATATATATGTGTATACATACACACACATATACACATGCACACACACATGCACACACACATGCACATACCTACATATACATGCACATGCACACATATACACATAGAGTAACACATATACATGCACATACATATACACACATATACACATGTACATGCACATACTCATACACACATATACACTTACACATGCACATGCACATACATACATATACACACACATACACATGCACATACATACATATAATAACAAAGAAGAATGCTGAATCTAAAGCTTACTTGGAATCCTGCACTTGGTTTTATTTTACGGACGTCCTTATGCATGAACAGTAGCCACATAATGCCTTAATTCATAAAAAATGTTATTATGAAATTATTATTGTAATTAATACACATGTACCATATGATCTCATTACATAAATTTGTAATTAATGTTTTCCAACAAACTTTAAAATTACTCTTACAAGTCTCATTGCCAGCGGAGTGCTTCTGTCATGGGAGCTGGACATAAGACCAAAACATACAAAGGCCTTCATTCTCCTTCCTTTGGGGCTAGCCGTCGTCCTGCATCACCACTCTCGTTCTTGAACCTTCCGACGGAGGAGCTTGCTGCTGTGATTTTTGGCTATCACCATGCGACTTACAATGAATGCGTCACACAGCTTCTGTTTGGTATACTTTATCTATCTTCTTACTTTCTATCACATATATACGTCTCTCCCTTTAAACCATAATGCATCATATCATGGTTTGGATTTCTCATTTTGAGATTCCACTCTGCTTTTGATAGTATGTTTTTCCACGTCCTGGTCATATGGACACCATTTCCTTCTGTGCCCTTATCTCTCTCTCTCTCTCTCTCTCTCTCTCTCCCTCCCTCCACATATTACTGTATGTTCATGTGTGTGCATATTTTTGGTATGGCTTTCGTGCGAATGCAAAGAAGAATGCAGAATCTAAAGCTTACTTGGAATCTTGGACTTGGTTTTATTTTAGAGACATCCTTATGCATGAATAGTAGCTTGATCATTAGCTTTTGTGCATGTCCAAGCCTTCGAGCTTCTCATATCAGCTATGTAAAGAATGTCTGACCAGGAATGCCACTATTTTTGTTTAATATGCATGGTATTGTTGAGGTAGACAACTATGGAGAGATGAACATCAATCCATATGCTCGGACTGATGGGAAGCAGAAGACACAGTTTCTAGCTCACGTTCTTTTCTTAGATTTAATAATCTCAGATATTACATTAGGTCTCTATTTGAGGCGTAATGAGGTTTTTTTTACATGTAGGCACGCGTATGGGTGAGATGTCAATGTGCACCATTGACAGAAAGCATATACAAGGGAGCATTAGGAGCGAATTATGTGAATTATTCACAGGATAAAATCCTATTTGAGTTAAATCATGTGCAGACAGATAAGCTTATATCTCTTTTCATGAGAAACTCGTTGAGTGTCAGTAGACAGGTGGTGGGTTTACAACGTGGGTCCATGTCAGGGGAGAAAGGAGAAGATGTTGACGGTTGCAGGCTCGAATGTTCACTAATATGTGGGCTTTTGGACAGCATATTAAAATCAAACCCATTGATTCTTTACGTAAAACAGAGGATTCTAGTATTGTTGCTTCTTTCAAGCAAGTATCACATGCTAGCTCAAAAGACACGAACCTTATAGATAGCAAACTTGGTTACGTAGGAACTATTGTTGGTATCTACAAAATTTCATTTCGTATATTCAAACAGGTAGAAAAAAGTTTATATTTTTTATGATAGAGTTAGTTATTTTTTCAAGCACCTAATAATTGGTTTTTGTTGTTGTATATTTTTTAAGCAATATGAACTTCTTCAAGAAGTTTTTTATATGTTCTGATTTCATCTGTTAAGTACATGTCTTTCAAGCCAACATTGAACCCTGTTTCGAAAAACCATTCATGGAGAACATTTTGAAGGCATGTTAGGAATTGAAGAGTAGTTTCAGTCCCTTTTTGATAGCAAGGACTTGGGACAATTCCCGTATGGAAATCGGTTAACCATTTATTGCCAACAGGACACTGCATTATCTCGTTGTCATGCACAACTACACTGGTTAAATATGTGTACTCTACACCAGGGGGAAAGGACATATTTAAGACTTGTATCCTTACCCACAAAGGAGATTTTATACCCAGTGCCTTAATTATTGTAGGCCTGGGAGCAGGAGAGTCACAATACATATTTAACATTTGAATTTCATGTTTTAGCAGCCAAAAATGATTTTCTAAAATCAAATGGCTTGAAAGGATGCCATCCTAAGATAATTTCAGTAAAGCTTGGCCTCCTTGGGTAGATATTAACTGATGACTTAAATCCAACAATTCAGAAATCTGAGCCTTCTCTCTCTCTCGCTCTCTCTCTCTCTCTCTCTCCCTCTCTCTCTCTCTCTCGTTCTCTTCTTGCTCTCGCATGTTAATCCTGGCACAAATGTGCGGGAGAAATCGAACTTTTTTTTTATGTGTGTGTATGTGTCTATGTGTATGTATGTGTCTATGTGTGTATGTGTATGCATGTATGTATGCATATGTGTGTGTATGCACGTGTATATGTGTGTATGCATCATTATGTGTGTATGTGTCTATGTGTGTATGTTTGTGTGTGTGTATATGTGTGTGTATGTGTATGTGTTGCAATAAAAATGCATGATTTCTTCAAGTTTAAAATAGTATTTTATGAACTAAAGAAAAAATAGGGGCTAACAAGCATTTTGATGATGGTACGTAACTCTATCATGGTCTTAACTGGTAACATTCCAAGTGTGAAACAGTGAAGATGTCTCTGAATCTGCAGTGCTACCCTTGCTGGATCAGTTTTCCTCTTTATTGTGTTCGAAGAAATGGCAAGAATGGATGTGATCTATGCCTTTCAAAGATGTGTTGGATCATCTTAGAAGGGTCTCCTAGAAAATGAGAAGGGAAAACAAATCATGATGATCGGACTTCCTAGAGTTTTCTTTGTTTTGTCTTGCCTCAAAAACCAATTATGTTTTAAACATTACATTAAAATCAAAACTATAAGAAGAGATCATAATTGTCAAAGATTACCTTTAGCAATTCAATGGGATTACTCTTTGTTGGTGCAGACTAGCGAAATGCATAACTATAAGCTGGTTCAATCAATGATGTCACGGCCAGTACACCAACAGGCTCTGAACCAAGGCCAAGACTCTACAGATCCTTTGATTTCCAGTCTGCCTCTTCGATGTTCTCCAAAACTTCATCATTGAATTGTATTACATGATTGTCTGTTTGTGTCCGAACATAACCATCATATGCTAAATACACTTCCCTTAACCCATACATACATTTTCGAAAAAGTTCTCTAGGTCCCTCAGCTCCATAACCTTTTCCAGGTTTTCGGGAAGACACTAAATGGTAAAGGAATTCTTTGGAGCTTAAACCATCTAAAAATCAAGAATGAATTATTGCCAAACCATCATGAAAGTCAGAAAAGAACAACTCCTCTCCATTTACAGACTCTAAACCTAAGCATGCACACTGTTGTATCAAGTTTGATAATGATCCTTTGCTTCCACCCCTTATCATTACCATCATGGAATTGGATGGACAGTTATGCCTCTCAACAACGGTTGGTATTTCTCCAAGAACACGTTGAAATTCACAAATTGCTGATCTTCTAGCATTGATTTCTTCAACTAAGCTAAGACAATTTTCTTGGTAACCATAGTCAAGGATATCACTATGACATGGATTGATAAAAGTTCTTGGAATGAGTTCCTCTTTTCCTGACAAGACTAATCGGATCTGCCTTTCCAAAGTGAGAACTCTCTGAGAAGACAATCTGCCATCATCTACAGCAATATGAACTTCTTCAAGAAGTTTTTTATATGTTCTGATTTCATATGTATAGTACATGTCTTTCAAGCCAACACTGAACCCTGTTTGGAAAAGCCATTCATGCAGAACATTTTGAAGGCATGTTAGGAACTGAAGAGCAGTTTCAGTCCCTTTTTGATAGCAAAGACTTGGGACAGTTCGCGTAAGGAAATCTGTTAACCATTTATTGCCAAGAGGACACTGCATTATCTCGCTGTCATGCACAACTACATTGCCTAAATATGTGTACTCTACACCAGGGGGAAAGGTCATATTTAAGACCTGTATCCCTATGTGAATGCATGTGTATGTGTGTGAATGCATCATTATGTGTGTATGTGTGTATGCATCTGTATGTGTGTATACATGTGTATGTGTGTGAATGCATCATTATGTGTGTATGTGTCTATGTGTGTATGTGTGTGTGTATATGTGTGTGTATGTGTGTGCGTGTCTATGTGTATGTGTGTGTGTGTCTATGAGTGTGTATCTGTTTATGTGTGTGTATGTGTGTATGTGTCTATGTGTGTATGTGTCTATGTGTGTATGTGTATGCATGTATGTATGCATATGTGTGTGTATGTGTGCATATGCATTATGTATGCATATGTGTGTATGCATTATGTATGTGTATGTATGCATGTGCATTATGTATGCATATGCATTATGTATGCATATGCATTATGTATGCATATGCATTATGTATGCATATGCATTATGTATGCATATGCATTATGTATGCATATGCATTATGTATGCATATGCATTATGTATGTGTATGTATGCATGTGCATTATGTAGCATATGTATGTGTATGCATGTAAGTATGTATGTATGTATGCATATGCATATGCATTATGTATGCATATGCATATGCATTATGTATGCATATGTATGCATGTATGTGTATGTGTGTGCATGTCTCTCTATGTGTGTGTGTATGTGTGTGTGTGTATGTGTGTGCATGTGTGTGCATGTGTGTGTATGTGTATGTGTATATGTGTGTGCATGTGTATGCATTATGTATGTGTATGTCTACATGTGCATTATGTATGCATATGTGTGTGTATGCATATATGTGTGTGTGCATGTATATGTGTGTGTATGCATGTATATGTGTGTGTGCATGTATATGTGTGTGTATGCATGTATATGTGTGTGTGCATGTATATGTGTGTGTGTATGCTTATGGACTATATTCATATTGGCATTAATTTTTTTGTTTAATTTTAACATTCTCATGAGGTTTCTTTTGTGCAATCATTATACAGGAACTTCCATGAGTAAATTCTAGGTGACTGAAGAATAAAAACCAAGACATTATTAGATAATATATCTCCCATTTTTAGAAGCGTTTTTTCATACTTCCATTGATTTTTCTTTGCAGGATGGTAACTAAGAATGTGATTGATTACGTCACTTCAATTATGCCTTTTTATGGACTATATTCATATTGGCATTTTTTGGTTTAATTTCAACACTCTAATGAGGTTTCAATTGTGCAATGATTAAACAGGAACTTGGATATGAGTAAATTCTAGATGAACAATACTTTTACTTTTCAATAAATTGTTTCAATTAAGGTATTTGAGTCTATCCAAGGTGCACATTAGAAATTATCCATGCTTGTTTGGCCTCAAGGTATGCATGAGAAAGTCTCCATCATGCACATGACTAGGAATATTAAAGAGGGTGGAGAACGTGGTGCAAATTCCGATTCAAGTGATATTCAGAATATGTAGAGCATGAAGTTGCGTCATATTACAGTGTAGATGAGATTAAAGAAGATGATTGATTCAAGCGACTAGGGCAATCTGAGCTTGTCGGATCGTCCTTATCCTTTGAATCAGTCGTGTATTACAAACTACCGAAACATGCTTCAAAATGTGAATTTTGCATTAAGCTTTGACTGATGAGCAATACTACTTTCCACCTCAACTCATCTTATGCATAGTTGCCTTACGAGGATGCTATGTAAAAATGGAAAAGATTGGATGACACGACTGATACAAAGTGATATGACCCATCCAAAATTCTCCGATTGCGCATATCGCTTGTATTGGTCGTGTCATAAAAACTTCTCTATCCTCTTCACATTTAAATTTTCCGCAAGAATAAATAAAAAAAACACACAAAATACAAACGTTTTGATGACATGACCAATTCAAGAGATTAGGACAATCAGACATGTCCGACTGCCATTATCGCTTGAATTGATTGTCTACCAAATTTTTCCTGTTCCTCTTCACGTACAAAAATTATGCTTGAACCATGCAATGAAGTCACTTTTGCTTTGTTCTCAAGAGGATCAATTCAACATTATATTACCCAAGGCATATAAATATAGTTACAATGACCATCTTCCAGATGAGTACTCGCATAATAACATAGAATTTGTACATAAATAAATCTTCCAGCATATGTTGGTTACACATTAGATTACAATCTTACATTCAAAAAATATATTGTTTCACCCTTCTTTTCTGTCATTTTGGGAGCCCTCATCTCTGTGCTGCTTGTGGCCCTTTTTGGAGCCGTCACCTCTACTCTTATTCTTTGTCACATGCTTCAATGGGGAGTGAACAAGAAACCCTTTCTTCTTTTCTTCACACTTCTTTTTATCTGGTGGTGGTGGAGGTGAGTCTGGATCATAAGGGAGGCTGCATGTTTCGTAATGCCATTTATTGCTCTCTCCCTGATCAAGATGACCCATGCATCTGGATAGTTTGATAAGTATAACTCAGGACTATCAAACCTTCTTTTGAAGAACCTTACTGCATTTGCAATCACTCTCCAGCCACATGAGGTGTTGTCTTTCTATAATGGCATATGTATTTGAATGTATCCAAACCTTTTTTCTTCATTCAATTCAAGAATTCTTGGAAAGTTCTGATCAATATTCATTTTGAGAAGCTTTAGCAGCACTGCAAGGTAAACTTAAAATCAAAATGGATGGCAAGACCTTAAAATAGAACACAATAAAATGTATGGAAAGGCTTACACTTTGTAGTTTCCATGTTGTGATTGGAGAGAATTCATGAAAAGTGCTTGATTTTCATTGAAGTCAATGATAATAAGACTCTAGTGGCCCCTATCAATGAGTGGCATGTAAAAACAACTTCTCTATTGAAAAAGATGTTACTTATTTCAAAATAGACATGAAACTTTCTCAGAAGTCCCTTCTTCTCATAAATCTACCATTTTATTTCATCTCTGGTAAGGAATTTATTCCACTCTATTACATTCAAGAACTCTTCAACCTAAGCAAAGACTACTCCCTTGCTGCTATAGCTGAGTCAGAGGAAGTTGTAAGAAGATTTATCAATGAGAAGATAGAAAGAAAAGAAGAATTTATGTGTCTAGATTTAGCATTGTCAAATGAAGAATTCAAAGATTCATCAAAAGCTCTTTCAAGTTGCTTTGAAGGAGCTATTTTAGAGAAGCCAACACTTGCTGATGAAGACTTTGATTGGCATCAGAAGGATCTAGGTATATACTCATTTGGGTGCCACTATTCATTTTTGGACATTATTAAGGACAAAGGAACCATATCTATTGACTCAAAAGAGGTCAATGAGGAGGAAGATGAGGTAAAAGTATGTAAAACAAAGTTTCTTGTGATGTGTTAGAGCCGATGGATTCAAGCGATTAGGGTCATCAAAGAATATCCGATGAGTCTTATCGCTTGAATCGATCATGTCTATGACTTGCATGCAATATTCATAATTTACATCTTTTTTTGTGTATTACCACTCTATCAACATTAATTAAATGTTTCTATAAAGTCGAGGGTGAGAAATCAAACACAACCTACGCAAGCGATTAGGCCCATTCGATATTCTCTGATGACCCTAATCACTTGAATCAGTTGTGTCTCATGCTTTGTTTGTGTTTGTGTTTTTAGTTATTTCTATGGCTTTAAAAGTTTCCTTGGACTTCTCTTGACCTAGATTTTTGATTTTTTCCACAGTTAGCTATATTGGATGAAGACAACTACCTTGGAAGGGGAAGGAACAAGGAAAACCATAGAGGAGAAAGGAAAGACAAAGGTGGATATTCATTCAGTGATCCACTATCTTCGCAAATTGAATCCATAATTATTTTGTGTTATTCATAAGCACTATAGTGAAGATCCCGATTTTTAAAGGGCTATATTTTGTGTTCTTCATAAACACTATAGTGAAGATCTAGATATGGTGTAAAGGGCTTTCTGTACCAGGTTTTGGAATGAGGAAGCAGAGATTTTTAGTATTACATTATATCTTGAATCTCTAGATCGAGGTATTATGTGTCATTCCTAGATGATTGTAGTAGATGGACAATACTATATTTTATGAAGCATAAAGATGAAATGTTCTAATGTTTCAAGAAATATCTAACACTTGTAGAAAATAAAACAGGTAAAACTTTGAAGAGGCTAAGGTGAGATGGAGGGTGATAATGTTTCTCTCATGAATTCGATTGTTATCTCCAAGAGAGAGGAGATAACAACTAGGTATAATTGAGAGCAAAATGAAGTAGCAAAGAGAAAAAATAGAACCATGCTAGAGGCTACATGATCAATGCTAAATGAGAAGAATTTGCCAAACTATTTATGGGTAGAAGCTCTATCCATAGCCACATATCTTATCAATAGACTCCCATCAAAAGCATTGGATGGGATGACACCTTATGAAAAATAGAATGGAAGAAGACCTTGTTGGAGTTAAACATCTACGGAAGCACGCAAACAACACAAGGAAGAAGAAGAAGCTTGGAGCGCAACACACAAGAATGAATGTATTACTAGAGAATGTACAAAGATTAGTAGCCCATTAGGGCAATAGCCGTATATACAAGCCGGGGGAAAAAAACCTCCTAAAGAGGGAAAAAAGTGCCCCGGCGGACGTAGTGTGTTCACACACATCACTACCTAAATATATCAACAAACCCCCCCTGGGAGTGATGCGGTGAACAAGGAGCTGGCACTCATGTATAAGGAAGTGCCAAGCTATGTGGAAATCACTCCACAAAAGGAAGTAAGCCCAAAGCTTTGCGGAAAGCTTCAAACTTCTCCCTAGGCAGAGCCTTCGTGAAAAGGTCTGCAATGTTCCCCTGCGTGGGCACATATGCCAAGTTGATCTCCCCAGCAGAGAACCTCTCCCTGACGTAGTGATAATGCACCTCAATGTGCTTAGTGCGAGCATGGAACACAGGGTTCCACGCAACTACCAATGCGCTCTGACTATGAGTGAAGATGGTGGTGGCAGAAGACTGGCCAACACCCAAATCATCCATAAGGTGTCTGAGCCACACACACTCAATAGTCGCTGTGAAAGCTACCCTATACTCAGCCTCACAACTAGAAGTGGCCACAGTAGGCTGCTTCTTGCTCAACCAAGATATACACGAGCTACCAAGCATGAAGCAAAAACCACTGGTGGATACACGAGTGTCATAGCAACCAGCCCAATCTGAGTAAAAAAAAGCATGCAAATCTAGCAGTAGTGATCCCCCCTTGGGATAAAACAACCCAAGTAGCCGAGTACCACTCAAGTAGCGAAAGATGCGCTTAACCACCTTCCAATGCGTGACTCCTAGGCAATGCATAAACTTGCTCATTTGTGAGATAGCAAACTGAATATCTAGCCGAGTAATGCATAAGTAAATCAAGCATCCAACAGCATGCCGATAGAGAATAGCATCAAATGCATCTCTAGCATCATGACGACTCAATTGTAAACCTGTCTGCATAGGAGTGGCGATACGCTTATAGTCTTCAAGGCCAAAATGCTGCAATAATGTGTCAATATATTTTGTTTAACACAAAGCCATTCCACCATCAACTTGCATAAACTCAATGCCCAAATAGTGATGCAAATGCCCCAAATCAGACATCTCAAATGAGGCATGCAAATCAGGCTTGAAATCAGTAATATGCTTCTCAACAGGACCAGTGAGCAGCATGTCGTCAACATAGACAACAATGATCAGAAGCACATCATTAGCACGCTTAACATATAAGGTGCTTTCAGTTGGACTGTTCTCAAAACCATGTGCAACCAGATAGGCATGTATCTTGTCATACCAAGCACGTGGTGCTTGCTTTAAACCATCTAATGCCTTTTTTAACCTACACACCTGGTTTTCGTGCCCTTTCTGCACAAAGCCACGGGGCTGAAAAACATACACTTCTTCATGCAAGTCACCAATCAAAAATGTTGTTTTAATGTCCAACTAATGTACATTCCAACCGTGATGGGTTGCAAGTGCACAAATGCTCCGAACAGTAGTCATACGGCATGTAGGTGCAAAGGTCTCATCAAAATCAATGCCTCTTTCCTGCGCATAACCCTTTGCAACAAGCCTAGCCTTATACCTATCAATTGTACCATCAGGTTTACGCTTCAGCTTGTATACCCACTTAGTGCCAATGGCCTTCTTGCCAGGAGGCAAGTCACATAAAGACCATATACCATTCTTCATTATCGCATCATATTCAGATTGCATAGCAGCCATCCCATTTTTCTGAATTCTGTGCTTCATCAAAAGAAACAGGTTGATTCTCATCACAGAGACTAGACACAGCCATAGCATAGCAATCTGATGCAAAGGAGGCACTATGAGAGCCTGAAAGAGTACGATATGACAAATTTGCATCTAATTTGCTGTCACGCAAAGTCTGCACCAGCCATTTTGGCATAGTTTTTGCCTGCTCAATATCAGCTCTCTCATCAACAAGTGCATCATGTAAATCTGGATCAGAAATGGAATGATCTGCATCATCATATGAAACCTGCAAAGGCTGAAAAGTTGTCTCATTAGGACCAGCACTAGACTATCCACCTGTAAAAAGAGGCATCGAAGTATCATACATGTCTTTGGAGCTAACACATGTCTCCTTAGTACATGAAAGCAATGGCTGAATAGCATCTTCCACAAAGACAACATCACGGCTAACCAAAATGCGTTTAATCTGTGGATGATATAGACGATAGCCTTTACTTTCATAATTGTACCCAACAAAAATACATTTTACTGCCTTATCATCCAATTTTTTGCGATGTTGTTCAGGCACTAGTGCATATGCCAAAGAACCAAAACATGTAGATGAACAACAGATGGCTTGCGATCATGCCAAGCCTCATATGGAGTGATAGACTATCGCACTTTAGTGGGACACCTGTTCAGTACATATGTTGCACACATGATAGCCTCAAGCGAGAAACTATGTGGTAAAGCCTATCTCTTGACCATGCACCTCGCCATCTCCATGAGTGACCTCTTCTTTTGTTCAGCAACTCCATTCTGTTGAGGTGTATATGGCACTGTACACTGGTGTTTTATCCCATGTTCACCCAGAAATGCATTAAAATCAGAAGACATATATTCCCCCCCTCGATCAGAACAGAGGGTGCTCATTTTACATGCTGAAAGATTTTTAGCCAAAACCAAAAACTGTTTAAAGCACATGAACACTTCGGACTTTACTTTGAGTGGATATACCCATGCATGCCTTGAAAAATCATCAATGAAAGTCACGAAGTAAAGGTTATTTCCAAAAGAGGGTGTCTGCATAGGACCACATACATCACTATGTACAAGCTGCAATTTTTGTGTAGCCTGAACTGAACCATCTTTTGGAAAGGAGGAACGCTGCATTTTGCCCAAAATACAGCCTTCACAAACATTCTTCTTGATCCCTGGCACAAATAAAGCATCTGACAAAGTGAAAGAACTACCATTAGCAGTAGCTAGAATGATTTTACCAACTCCCATAACAGGATAAGAGGAGTTGTTGGCGCATGTGAGAGTATTCCCTGTAGGGGCAGGCTCAAGTGAAAAGAAGAAACTACGCTACGAGGTAATATGTTTGGTCGCCCCACTGTCAAAGTACCAAACATCTGAGTCTACTGCAGACATGCATTGATCATGAGAAGATGGGTCAAAACTGCAAACAGTAGTAAACGCCCATTCTTCTTCCTGCACAAGATTTGCAGACTCTATTTTTGGTGTAGAGGCCTCTGCAACAACCAATCCAGCCTCTTTCTTCTTTGCCTCTTTAGCAGCCAGTTTTGGAAAGTTCTTTATGATATGATCATTTCCTTTACAATACTTACAAAACAATTTTTTCTTTTCTGATTTCTTCTCATCTTTATCTTCCTTCTTCGAATATGCAGAATTAGGAGATTTCTTCTTACTAGTTGAAGAGCTCCATTTTCCTTTACCCTTTTGACTAGCCAAGAAAGCTTGATCTGCAACTCGCATAATGGACCTGTTCTGCTTGGACTGATCTTCCTGCAACAGAATAGAGACTAACTCCTCAAATGCAAGGCATTTGGATTGCCTTTCATCATCAACCGAAGAGTAGAAGCAAAACTCAGATATGAATCAGGAAGACCATTCAGAACGGTCTACACAAGTGAGCTATCTGGTATAACCTCATCAGCAAAAATCAACTGTTCCTTCAAGTCTTGGATCTTTGTTAGAAAATTGTCCATAGAATCACCTTCATTCATGTGCTCACTCTCCAACTATTTTCGAAGGTAAGCAAGACGAGCCTCATTCCTAGCCTGGTACAATGTGGTAAGTGTATCCCAAGCATCCTTTGCTATTTTGCAAGAGAAAATGTGAGGAATAATAGCATGTTTGACAGACAAAGCTATCAATGCATGTGCTTGAGCATCTCTGCCATCCCAACGAATTTGCTCTGTAGTAGGTGCAACAGAAACAACAGCACGAACAGGAATCTGCAAAATATCATCTTCGACACCATCTCCGTCAGCTTCAGCACCTGTATTTGCAGTACTTGTAGTCGCAGGTGTAACAGGACGTGTTTCAACACCCTGCACAATGTTTCACAGTCCTTTTGCAACCAATATATGTCGCATCATATAAGCCCATAATGGGTAGTTGGTACCATCCAACTTATCCTCAACAGCCAACATACAGAATACATCACCACTTTCAACAATGGCCAGTGACTAAAATACCTTGATGCACAAAATTGACTGTATCTCAAAAAGTTGAACAAAACTGGCCCAATGAATTCTGCTAGACTTGTAGCAGACTTTGAGATGCTTATACTGGCGAACAGAAACTGATATATACCTTTGGCACAAAAAGATGAAATAGCCTGCACAAGCACTGTGATAGTGCATTTGGAGGCTGAAACGAGCTCAGATCGCAATTTCGGCACCACACAACAAACCTGTTTTGATCTTTGAAACACCCTCAGTATGCTCACAAAATTTCGTGCGAATCTGAGACTGCAACCAGAGGAGTGTCGACGACGCCCTAGATGAAGCGATGACCGGCTCTGATGCCAATTATTGGAGTTAAACGTCTACGGAAGCACGCGAACAACACAAGGAAGAAGAAGAAGCTTGGAGCACATCACACAAGAGTGAATGTATTACTAGAGAATGTACAAAGATTAGTAGCCCATTAGGGCAATAGGCGTATATACAAGCCGAGGGAAAAAAACCTCCTAAAGAGGGAAAAAAGTGCCCCGGCGGACCTAGTATGTTCACACACATCACTACCTATATATATCAACAGACCTAGCCTTGATCATTGCGAGATCTTTGGATGCATAGCATATGCACACATACCTTCACAAATCAGAGGCAAATTAGATCCAAAGGCAGAGAAATGCATCTTTATTGTCTATGAGCCTAATCAAAAATTTTATAGGCTATATAATCTAGGGAATAAAGGTTTTATTGTAAGTAGAGATGTTGTGTTTGATGAAAACAAATCTTGGTTTGAGGATGATTGCAGAAAAATCAAACTACCCTATGACCTAGAGGAAGACTTTCAAACATTGTCAAAGAGGAATTAGTATACACTTGAAGCATCAAGTGATTCTAAAGATTACTAGAAGACTCCAAGAAGGGAAATCAACTCATGGAACTCCAACAAACCATAAGACAGTCTAGTAGAGAGGAAAGGAAGCCATAAAGGTATGGTTATGACACTTCTTTGGTCACTAAACATTCAATATACATAGCACATGACTCGATTTCTCTAGAACCATCAACATATGAAGAAGCCAAGAAGAAACCAGAATGGAGGGATGCCATGGAGGAAGACATAGAATCTTTGCAAAAAATTCAGCCTTCGAAATCGATACCCAAAAGAGCATCTATGAAGGTCATTGTCTCAAGATGGAGTTACGAGGTAAAGAAGAAATTTAATGGCTCAATTAACATGTACAAAGCAAGGCTTGTAGCCAAAGGGTTTGCACAAACCCAATAAATTAATTATGAAGAAACACTCTTACTTGTGGCAAAAATGCATACATTTAGAGTACTTATGCGTGTTGCATCCTCTAAGAATTGGAAGATACATCAAATGGATGTTAAAAATGCTTTTCCAAATGGTTAGATTTTAGAGGAGGTATATATGGATCAATGTCTTGGTTTTGAAGATCAAACATCCCTTGAACATGTGTGAAGATTGAGGAAAGCCTTTTCTGGCTTCAAGCAAGCTCCCACAGCATGGAATCATAGACTTGTCACTTACTCATAGGATAAAGGTTTTATGGTAAGCAAGGCTTCCCTCTTTGTCAAGAGGAACCATTGAGAGGTCATATACCTTTGTGTATATGTGGATGACATAATCATTACAGGTAATGATGTAGATGGAATTAGGAAAATCGAAGCCCAAATAGAGGAAGAGTTCAAGATTAGTGATATTGGTTTACTCACATACATCCTAGGTTTGGAAGCGGTATATAAAGAAGAAGGTACGTTCCTAACTTAGAGAAAGTACATTAGAGATATGCTCACAAAGTTCAAGATGGAAAATACAAAGGTTATAGGCAGACCCATGGAGGTAGAATTGAAGCTAAGTGCTCATGAAGGTAAGTTAATTGAAGATGTTACTAGCTATCAAAGCTTTTTTGGAAGCTTGAATTATGCTACTCTAACTAGAGTAGATATCTGCTACGGATTTAGTGTGCTAAGTCACTTCATGCACACTTGAAGGAAGCCTCACATGGAAGCAGCCAAGAGAATTCTGAAGTACTTTAAGGGCACAATCATTGAAGGGCTATACCAACCTTATACATATGATATAGATGTTAAACTTTTTTCTTATGCATATTGGGTAGGCTGTAAAGGTGATAGGAGAATTACATCAAGTTATCTTACTTTATGTAGATATAAAGTTGATTTCTTGGTCTTCTAAGAAGCAACCTACAATTTCTCTTTCATCAATAGAAATATAGTACTTGATAATGCTACACAAGAAGTCATGTGGATTAGGACCCTTTACTTAGATTTAGGGTTAAGCTCTTGAACTCCACATATATTAAGAGGCAACATTATTTCATTACATCTTGCTACCAACATTATTTCATTACATATTTGGAGACAACATTATTTCACTATCATTATGTCATGGAAAAGATAATGATTAAGGAGATACAACTTTCATATGTATCTAAACATAAAAATGTATAGATATGATGAGAAAAGCATTGGATGGAAGCAAATGAAACAAGTGCAAATCAATGATTGCTTAGCAGGAAATCATGAAGGATTGAAGAATCAAGCATATTAGGCTTGAGGGGGAGATGTTGGTGACATTAGCAAGCCCAAGTGCATTGCTAAAGACTTAGGAATACACATCCATTTATCCCTTCACAAGAGAGAACTACATGTGATTATGCTAGACATTTTTGGGGATAATTACTTTGGATAAACATAAATGTCAAAAGAAGATGGAATCTCCTAGATTTTGGAGAGTTAAGCCATGAATTTTTTGGTGAGGGAGTCAAATCCATTATGTTCCTAAAGTGTAAAAATTTAGATGAGGGAAAATTCAAATTCAAACTCAAAATATGAGTATAAATAGACATACTTTTAGTCATAGGAAAGATTTTCCATTCCACTATGTGACATATGGCCCAAACGGCCATGCCAAATACAAGTCATAGTTTGTTAAGTAACAGCTAACAAGTGTTCTTTCTGTGATACAACTAAAGGATAAAGTGAGCCAACTTTGATTCCTTTTGCAATAACCATATTGCTGATTGATATTGAAAGGGACTGCACATACAAGACCACCTTGTAACCCAGGTCATCAAGTTGACTAAATAACATCAAATTGCATGATAAATGAGGTACATGGCATACATTATATATAGTAAATTTTAAAACATCAATGAATTCATCCATGTTAATAGGTTTCTTTGGGATTCCATTTATTGGCTTCCATTGCCTCCTCTAAATCAGCACATCTTTAATTTGATTCTTCCATAGAGCAAAGTGTGTGCCATCAAATTTTCAGATCTCATAATGGTCTTTGCCCTGCAAGTTATAGGTCCTCCTCAGAACATTGGCACTACACCCTGACCGATGAGACATCCCTCAGACCTCTCATGCCATCATGGTAGAGAACTGAATTGAATGATAATGGAGCTAGAAGAGTCCAAACAAGACTAAGACTCAAAGAAGGATGAAGAAGTGTTAGATTCTAGGAGAGCATTTAGAAGTCTTCACAGAAAAATGAATTATTGAACACTAATGACCAACAAAAAGGATAAGGTGAGAATAAATGTGCTCACACCAAAGATTTTATCAAGGAGTAAATCAATCACTATATAGTTGGCAAAAGTAAAAAATCTATAAAAATTTTGCTAGAGTATCTTCTGCCAAATGAGCATTCATTAAACTAGAAATACAGAAATGTTTACTTGCATAGTAAATGATTCACTCCATTGCATATATTTACTTACCCAAAAGAAGCCAACTAGGCTTATCAAGGACCTATGAACAACTATCATACATCTCTGATGGCGATGCTAGGTAAGTCTTCCACCTGCATCACCAAAGAGACCCTAACATCTCGGTGTCTCCCAGTTATGAAGACCTCATCACAACCCTCTTTATCAAACATAAAAGGCTTTATGAAAATATGTAACCTCTATATCAATGACCACATCGACGTACATAAGCGGTATGCACAAAAGTGTACACAATGTGTATGTGCTCAATATCTGTAGTAAAATGGCATTGAAAAGCTGAATTCATTGCCTAAACACTGGCCAACAACACCTAGAAGTGTCTATCAACTCCCTTCTCTAAGCTCAAAAAACCTCCATAGACTTGTAGTGGCTACTCCCACCACAACTAAAACCTTTCAAGAAACTTGTAGATTAACTAGTGTCGCTGAAAACAGAGCCCAAAAGGTGAACATTTGTTGTCAAAGAAGTAGAAAGAATAGTCTTCTTGATGTTCTCAGACCTCTTTGGAGAGAACTAGGCACGAAAGTACTGCAAAATGGCTCCAAAAAGCACCCCAAAAATGCTTCAAAGATAGGCTATGAAAGCAATGAATGAATCTTTGAGGGCCCAGAACTTGTTGAAGATAATGTGAAGCTTAGTCTTTCCCCTTCTTCAAGCACCAAAAGAGTGTAGCTTAGGGGCAACAGATTGTCATGATTAAGCGAGCTCGAGGGGGAGCAATACTGGGATGGGTGAGCTCTTAGGAAGTACCGAGAACCTCCTTCCTTGATCGTTGAGGTCCTCCATCACGTGCATCCAAATCCACTAGCATTGAATTTGGTGAATCAAATGACAAGTTATGCCAAGGTCTATGCGTTGGTTGTTGCCTTAATCGTAATCCTTGGAGAAAGCCTTAGGTGGATGGGCAGGTGCTCGCTTTGCTCGTGCAAAATGAACAAACATTTTGCGTCAACACGCTCTGATATGAGTGAAGTATGTGTATGGAAATGCACCATAGTGTGCTCTCCTTATCGAGAGCTCCATGAGGATATCCTCATAGTAGAAAACGGATCTCCAAGGGCTAGACGGTACCCCACACAGAGGGTATAGAATATGTCGAAAAATACAGTACACAGAAAGCACAAACACAGGCTTCTCAGGTGTTACAAATGTGGTCAAACATACAGTCTATGGCTGACCAAGCCACTATATGGTTTATTAAAGAACATATACAAAAGTGTTTGACAGCCATTTGGCCTTTCACATGGATGCTAATAGTAACAGATTTCACTACTTTATCATCCAATTTTCTCCGTTATTGTTCAAGCACTAGTGCATATGCTAGATAGCTGAAGACATGTGGGTGAGCAACACATGGCTTGCAACCATGGGAAGCCTCATATGGAGTGAGATACTACAATGCGTTGGTGGGATACCCTATTATGACCATATGCTACACACATAGATCTTTGTCAAGAAAATATCCATTGAATCTCCTTCATTAGTATGCTCACTCTCCAATTGTTTTTGTAAAAAACAAAAGCCTCATTTGTTTCCTAGTACAATGTTGTAAAAGTATCCCAATCATCTTTTATTATCTTGTATGAGTTGATTTCAAGGATAATGGCACATTTGATAGACAAAGCTATCAATGCATGTGCTTATGCATCTCTCATATCCCAACTATTTTTCTCTATAGTGGGTGCAAGAAGAACCACAACACGACTAGGAAATTGAAGATCATCATCTTCAACACCATCTACATCACCTTCAGTAATTGCATTTGTATGTGTAGTAGGACATTTTTCAATACCTTGTACAATATTCCATAGGCCTTTTACTACTAATACATGACACATCATGTATGCCCACAACTCTTATTTAGTACCATCCAATTTATCCTCAACAACCAAAATATGAAATACATCATTTCTTTCAAGCATGGCCAGTGACTAAATACCTTAATGCAAAAAATCAACTCTATCTCAAAAGATTTAACAAAGATACACTGTTAAGGTCTAGCATATGTGTAGTAGACTTTGAGGCACTTATACTAGTGAACTAAATCATGTACATGTTTGGTAAAAAAGAACAAAATTTCTTGGATACTGGTGACAATAATGCATTTGGAGGCCAAAACAAGCTAAAATTGAAATTATGATTCCACAAAACAAGGTTTTATGAAAGCCCTAATTTCCTCGTATATGCTCACCAATTTTTGTGCATTCTAAGACTATGAGTGAAGGGGTATGGACAATGCCCAAGGAAATTGAGGACTTGCTCTGACACCAATTGTTGGGGTTTATGGTCTACAAAAGCACATGAACACCACAAGAAAAAAGAAGATGTTTGGAGAAACACAGAATACTTAATGTATTACCAAGTGAATGTACAAAGATAAGTGACACTTGTCCTAATGAGAAGCATATGTCTAAATTTAAGGCTCATGGCATGCATCTCTTAAGATGTCCAATTTGGGTTATTTGCATAATTATTCGGGCTTCCAATTTATGCGGGTTAATGGGGGAATAGCTTTGTGTCAAAAAAATATATTGACACATTATTGCATTGTCTTGGCCTTGACAATTGCAAACATATTTCCACTACCATGGAAACATCTTTATGGTTGAGTCTTCATGATGTTGGAGATGCATTTGATGTTGTTATCTAAGAACAAGTTGTTGGATGCTTGATTTACTTATGCATAACTCTACTTGATATTTAGTTTTTTGTCTCTCATATGAGCATGTTTATGCATTGCCTAGATATTAAGACAAGCACTTCAGCACATCTTTGGTACTTCAGTGATAACCGGCTACTTCGATTGTTTTATCCT
This sequence comes from Ceratopteris richardii, assembly GCA_020310875.1. NCBI lineage: Eukaryota > Viridiplantae > Streptophyta > Polypodiopsida > Polypodiales > Pteridaceae > Ceratopteris > Ceratopteris richardii. The sequence continues at coordinate 75,165,406 of CM035426.1, forward strand.
AAGGGGGATCATTATGGCCACATTTACATGCTTTTTTGTACTCAATCTGGGTTGGTTTCTATGACACTCATGTGTCCACTAGTAGTTTTTTGATTTATGCATGGCGGATCATACATTCTTGGTTGAGCAAAAAGTAGCCTACTATGACACTTCTAATTGTGAGGCTGAGTATAGGGTAGCTTTCACAATAATTGTTGAATGTGTGTGGCTAAGATGCCCTTTTGAATGATTTGGGTGTTGTTTAGTCATCTACCACCACCATCTCTGCTAACAATAAAAAAACATTCGTAGTTCCAAGGAAGCTTGTGTTCCATACCTGCAGAAAGCACATTGAGGTGCACTATCATGATGTCATGTAGAGATTCTCTACTATAAAGATCAATTCAGCTTATGGGCCCACACATAATAATGTTGTAGACCATTTTGCAAAGGTTTTACCTGTGGAGAAGTTTGAAGCTTTTTGCAAAGTTTTGGACAGATGTCATTTTGTGGATTGATTTCTTTCCATATAGCTTAGTGCTTCCTTATACATGAGGTCCATCTCCTTGCTCACTGCATCAATCCTAGGGGGGATTCGTTTATATATTTTCTTAGTGATGTGTGTGATGACACTTACAACCATCGAGGAACTTTTTTCCCTCTTTCGGAAATTTTTCCCCTGACTTGCATGTATGCCTATAACTCTAATGGGTCACTTATCTTTGTACATTCAACTATTCATACATTTTGTATTGTCTTGACATTCTCAAAGGTTCTTGTTCTTCCTTGCATTGTTTGTGTGCTTTTAAAGTCCTTGACCTCCAACACAAACTAGCATGTGATCTTCAAGAATGTAGCTCTAGTTTCAAAATAGCTTTCCACACTAATTGACATAGACATTGAGTTCTTTGTACACGCCACTGATAAAATGTTTTACATGTAGCTTCACTTTTGTTTTAGTTCTTCTTTCCTCACTCTTTGAATTTTCTTCTATCCAGAAATGTATGCCTATTTTTCTGTTGTTGCAACTCAAAAATGAAAGTTTCAATCTAGATAGAGCAAGAGAAAGGAATAACATATACGATCGCTTCTCATAGGGATTGAAGAGAATTGAGGGAAATCTATGGAATTTTGGGAATAACAATGCAAAGACTTCATTAGTCATTGAGATAGTCATTAATATATAGTGCAGAAAAGGATCATAAGAAAACATTGAAAATGTGACAAGGCCAAAAAGAATGGCTAGGGATAGAGGGAGGGGTATTCGAATGTTGAAGCACAAAATTTTCCGTGAGGTGGCAATCAAAAAGTATTGGAACCCTATCTTGTGTGAATTAGATATCTTGTGGCAAAAAATGATTGGAGTACAAGTATCTAGAGAGAGGCCTACACTTAATCTAAATTGCACCATAGTATGTGCACCATAATGCACATACCTCAAATAGAGGTAAACACATCTCCATTGTGAAACTTAAGGATAGCCCCAATCTCATAAATGAGGGGAAGGTTTAGGGTATGCCCATACTAGGTGGCATGAGACACAAAACATTCTTGTATGTCACCATTGCAATTTTCACACAGGATAGTATGGAAATTTCAAAGAAAAACCTTAACACAAATTCCATTATATTGCGTAGATAAACTAGCCAATGAACGTGATATTTTTCGTCCAATAGTGTTTTTTTCAGGGGAAGGCTCGACTCAAATTATGTACTGTATTCATCATTGAAAAAGATATGGGGCATCCTCTTCATTGAAAAAATGTTGTACACATCTCTCAAGCCCCATATCTTTTGCATCTTTTTGAATAATTACCCTACAAGATTACCCTACAAGATTGTATTACTACTTTTGCATATTTGTCTCTGATAAATCTTCTTTTATTTTAAAGTGGTGAGTAAATTCACCTTCTTTTATTTCTCACATCATGCAAAACTCTCCAAACATGATCCATCCTATTTTTATTCTTTCCATGTATAATTTATTTTTCTTCAATGGATCACAATCACTCTTGGTGCCCTCATTTTGCCCATATTTCATTTTTTTATTTATCACATAATTTGACTTTCTTTAAGAGGGCACACATTAAGATATTAAAAATTCTAATTCTAGTCTCCAAAATGATGTAATCTATGTATTTAGAGATTACTATACCATAGTGACAGTATCGTGCACCTGAAAACTTCACATGAATGCACACATTCATTCTAGACACCCATCAAAACATATGTGGAGGATGAAAGAAAGAAAAAGGGCAAAGAAAATGGTCAAAGGAGAGTATGAGCATGGAAGAGAGAAAGAAGTGGGTCTACCATTTCTCCCAACTGAGATTCCTCCTCAACGAAGGTTCTTCACCATTTTGTATCCAAAATACTTGTAGAAAGGCCTATTTTTTCTCATAAACAAGTCTATGTCTTAAGACTACATTAGTACTCGAGCTTCAATAGCATAGAAAATATATTCACACCTAGTTTTTTAAATTTTTTGGCTCTGTTTTGGCTTCCAAACAGCCTCTCAGCACTAATTTTTAACTTACGTTGCACATCACAATGTCAATAGAGCTCTTCTAGAATTATAAAAGCGAACGAGCCCTCATTAATGAGAGCTATCTTGTTGACTCTAGAACTCATATGAGCTTTGTAATCAATACTTAAGCAATAGAGAGATTCTTGCAGCACTTGCTTCTAGTCTACTCATGGTTGTATGTGCGTGCATATCTGTGTCGGTTTATACACATGTGTTTCCCATCTCTATCAATGTGGATGCATGTACTTCCATCTAGGAGCATGTAGTCTTCATACCACCAATTGTCGCTCTACAAATTACATCATTTCTTTGTGGTGTGGAGATAGTCCTATTTGATGTTAGTATGTTGGTTGTGTGTTTAGGTCTACAATGCGAACACATACTTTTCACACATGCAAGTATTCTTATCTACCGATGGTGTGTCTATATGAATGGCAATGAAAGTGAAACTTGGCATGCGCATGTTTACATGCATGTAGCCATGGCCATCCTCTTTGACCAATAGTTCCCTCAATTACCAAATAAAATAATTGAGGTAGACACTCTGCACCTCCTCATCTGAGAGTACAAGAAAATTTTTGAAATAGAAATTTTTTGCCATCTCGTGTAAAACTATCTTCATGTGGTTTTGATTGAACCCAAGACCTCCTCCCTCCCATTCTTGAGACTTGATCATTACAATGATCTTATCAACTGTTCAGAAATCCATAAGTTCTTAAGATTGTCAAGCTATTTTATAACAAAAGGCCTTCACATTGTGATGTACCTATATTCCCAACTAGAGAGAGAGATCTATAAATAACTTGTTTCTTCAACCTCTTACAAGCCCAATTCAGCCTTCTCATAGTTACATAGGATTGAAAGAAGTCTAGAAAAAACCATATTCTGATATCAATCTTTCTAATTATATAGCTCGCAAAGCACATAGAAGAGTGTTCCTCATGTGTTCTGAACCTGCTTGAAGATTGTAAATGACCAGCAACTTTAGCGACCAAGCTTCATGAAGATTTGGAGACAACAAACACAAATGTGATGTTTTACCTGTACTTTTGATTTCCTCTATCTATTTCCACTGCTTGAACCTTCTCTTGTATCAAAATAGACGCGTATTGTGTAGTTGGAATTCAAAAATGAAAAGAACAAGCTGGACAGTGAAGAGCAAGCCATTGTTAAAGCTTAGGAAAAACAAAATGAAAAATGATAAAGGGTCGCCCAAATCTCATAAAGGAAAGCAAGGTTTACATGGCCTGTTCGGCAATTCCGACTTGAGAAAGAGTCTTTACAGATTAGCAAACCTAATGACGAACCTTGCAGCCTTGAACTTTTGCAACCTAATCTCAAACTGTGTTGGCGATGGTCGTTTCTTCTTCGTCGATTGATGGAGCAGAAGGAGAGGAAACGTTCACATCGCCATTCAGTGACGGCGTGGAAAAGCGTCTGTATTCTGCAGGAAAGTGGATTAGGTCCAACCTGCAGGATGAGAAAGTGCAAAGTGTGGAGTCTGATTCTTTCAGAAAAGAGTTGAGGAAGGGCGTTCTGAGTCCTAACCGTCAACACGCCATGACCCTGCAAATACCTTCAAGTTCGAGCATTAGCCAAATGTAAGATGGGCGCCGACACTCTAGGAAGCCGTGATTGTTTCTTCTTCTCTGAAGCTGTGTGGGTATTGTTTGATCCTCGTGTAGAGCTAGCATCGCAACTCGCAAAGTCGGCCTCGCTAGGGAGATTGGTAATGTGCTTCGGAGTATGGATACCATTTTGAAGACAATCAGGTTACAGGTATCAAGATCATTCGCCGTTTCTGAAAGAGGCAGAGAAGTTCTCTGTCTGCGCTGCTCGCCCTTCTCCTCTAAATGGATTTCCAGCCTCGTCAGGACGATGCAAACCTGCACGCAAGCTTCGATGATCCTCAGGGCATGAATGTGAGGTTTGTTTCCATCTGTATACAGACATGAATCAGCGTCATGTACTGTTGCTACGCGCATTACAATGTATAATGTGAGGGTCGCAAGGATGCCTCAGAAAACGAATGGCCATAGGATGACAACCCAGAACGCCCGTGCGGAGGATATGTCTTGTAATCCTACATAGAGGGAGGCGAAGGGGCTCCTAAGACTTCTAGCCCACCCATGTTCCCAAATTCCTCCATCAGCCGGACGTAAGACCTTGCTATGCTGGACAGCTGCAATCGTTTGCTCTTCCCCGTCGCTCTTAGGAACTTCTTTGATCCTCCTGCAGAACCTCAATCATCACTCGGGCTGTCGATATGACTTGGAGAACTAGGAGAATGCATTCCCGAGGACGAAAATGATGATGACGAATGTGATCTACAGATGACGAGCTCTTCCGGCACATTACGTGTGGGAAGGAACTCTTTTTTCCTGCGTTGTTCGGAGTTTTGCTCACAGGATGTGGCGGGTACGAGACGATCTAGTGAGGCAGAAATCCGAACATTGGCTTGAACGATCCTCAGCGGATGGCTTGAACGTTGGCGTTCTGAGTCCTAACCTTCAGCATGCCCCTGACCCTGCAAATAGCTCCAAGTTCCAGCATCAGCCAAATGTAAGGAGGGTGCCGACATTCTACGAAGCCGTGATTGTTTCTTCTTCTCTGAAGCTGTGTGGGTATTGTTTGATCCTCGTGTAGAGTTAGCATCCCATCTCGCAAAGTCGACCTCGCTTTGGGGATTGGTAATGTGCTTCGCAGTGTGGATACCATTTCGAAGACAATCAGGTTACAGGAATCAAGATCATCTTTCTAGGAAGCCGTGATTAATTCTTCTTCTCTGAAGCTGTGTGAGTATTGTTTGATCCTCGTGTAGAGTCAACCTCGCTTGGGGGATTGGTAATGTGCTTCGAAGTATGGATACCATTTTGAAGACAATCAGGTTACAGGTATTAAGATCATTCACAGTGTCTGCAGGTCTCTGTCTGCGCTGCTCGCCCTTCTCCTCTAAATAGATTTCCAGCACCATCAGGACAATGTATATTTTAGAGAGATAAATCTGTACGCAAGCGTCGATGATCCTCAGGGCATGAATGTGAGGTTTATTTCCATCCGTGAACAGACATGATGCAACGTCGTGTGCTGTTTCTACGTACATTAGAATGTATAATGTGAGGGTGGCAAAGATGCGTCAGAAAACGAATGGCCAGACGATGCCAACCCCGAACATCCGTGCGGAGGATGTGTCTGGTAATCCTACAGATAGGGAGGCGAAGGGGCTCCTAAGACTTCAAGCCCACCCATGTTCGCAAATTCCTCCATCAGCCGGACGTAAAACCTTGCCATGCTGAACAGCCGCAATCGTTTGCTCTTCCGCCTCGCTCTGAGGAGCTTCTTTGATCCTCCTGCAGAACCTCGATCATCACTCGGGCTGTCGATATGACGTGAAGAACTAGGAGAATGCGTTCCCGAGGACCAAAATGATGATGACGAATGCGATGTACAGATGACGAGCTCTTCCGGCACATCAGGGAGTGTGGGAAAGAAATTCTTGTTGCTGCGTTGTTCGGATTTTTGCTCACAGGATGTGGCGCGTACGAGACGATCTAGTGAGGCAGAAATCTGAACATTGGCTTGAACGATCCTCAGGGGTTGACGTCTTTCAGCTATGCACAATGATGCATCAAGCTCATCTTCCACTAAGTGAAGAGGCATTGTTCGACGAACAGCTGTTGATCTCAGAAGCATTTTCCTAAAATTGAGAGAGAGAGAGAGAGAGAGAGAGAGAGAGAGAGCTTACAGAACCATCTGTGCATAATTTTATAGGCAAAGAGCAGGAAAATTTGCCAACTTGGAGTTTTGAGGATCAAATCCTCATGGACCACGGTGACGCAGTATTTCGCAGTTTAAGAATCACGTCATGGTTGCCCAGCAAGAAGATCCATCATCCATGCAAGATCGTGGAGTCAACTTGCAAACTGCACAGAGTCTCAAAAAAACAAATATGTTGACTCTTTGGACATTAAACATTAACTCGATATTTAAGAGTGGACGTCAATGGCTGTTTTATACAGACCACGCGGTTAACACAGTTAACAGCTTGTACAAACCACCGTGACGTCACGTCAATGGTTGTTTTATACAAGTTTTTTTTTTTATTTTTTTATTTTATACAAGTTGCACTCTAACAGACCAGGACTTTGAAGTTTGGGGCCCGCTGCTTGCCCAATTGGCAAATTGCAATGTCCATTTTCATATGTGCATTGTGAACTGTACAGTGTGGTCCGTGGATTCTGGAATGGCCGCCGGCATGCCATCATCCATGGTGAATCATTATATATATATGCCATGGTTTATATATATATATATATATATATATATATATATATATATATATATATATATATATATATATATATATATATATGGAATCAGGATGCCCTCGTTTTTAAATGGGGAATCCCTTGGTATGCCTTGGGTTTCTGTATGGGCATCAAAGGATAGGATGCCCTAGCATGCATTTGATGCCCATTTAAGGATAGGATGCCCTAGCATGCATTTGATGGCCATTTGGGCATCAAATTTAAGGCATGGCTGGAGGTTGAACCCCAGCTCCTTGATGGACATTCACTTGACACTGCCTTTTGAAGCAGGTTGAACAAATGTCTTCGGGTATCTCTTGTTAATGGCCTTCATGCTGGGTTCGAGTCATTGGAAACTAATCTCATTCTATTTGCTCTTAAGCTGCTTCTATTTTAGTGGGCTTTCCGGCTCTCTAATCTTGACTTTGCCATGTGTCTAACTCTTGTTTTGTGAGATACAGAGGTCCCATTGGTATTTTACTCTTTTTCATTTGTACTTTCAATGAATTCTAGATTATTCCATAGAGATTAGACCTGAGGCCTGAACTTTCTTTAACACTAATTCTATACTGGGACACTTGAGTGTCTTGAGACACTTAATTGTCTTGGTTTTACACCAACTTCCTTGATTTTTCTTGGATACACACTTGGCATTTTGATGGCATATTCCAACTTGGATTTGATAGTCCACATCATGTACTTTTAGAGAAAATATAATCTTTAATATTTTTCAACTTCATATGTGTTAGTAGATGAAGAAAAAATTGGGAGTTTTTAAAAACTCAACTTTTAGCATAACTAAAAAAATAACTCGATTCTTACATTTTTTTTTGAGAGAACAGGAAAATTGGAATTATTGATGGAAGTACGGATGTATAGAGGGCAAGATCCCCCACTTAAGATTACAATACCTCATAAAGGAGAGGGGTCCAGCACAGGATAGAGAATAAGAGAGCTTGTCAAAGGGCAATATAACCAGAAGGACATGACCAAAACAACCAATAGGACTAAGTACAAAGCTGGACCATCATAAATCTGGTACTAGAATACATCTAGAGTAGGGAGTCTCTCCATTTGTTGGGAGGGGTAAGTTTGAGGTGGGCAGAGAGCTGAAAGTTGTCAGGGGGAGCATCTTTGGTAGCAATCGACATTGCAGGCCTAAAGATGTGAATCCTTTGAAGAAGGTTAGATGAAGAGATTTGAATTTCCTGTTGAAGACTATTTGGCATCTGGATTTCTAGATGAACCATAAAATTTATCTCCTCCACAGATTCCAGAGTACAAAATCCAAGTTGTTGCAAGTGCCAAGGAGAGCATCTTTGTAGCTCAAGGTGATCTTTAGTCCTTGACAGATGGGTAAAAGGACATTCCAAAATGAGAGAACATGCTTACAACTTAGAAATAAGTGGGGGAGATCCTCCACATTGCCACAAAACATATAAAGACCATTAGGAATTCCAATTTTCATGGCTTTGGAGCCGCACCACACACCATCATTGAGGATCAACCACATAAGAAAAGAGTGCTTGATGTTGTGTGGAATGCTCCAAAGGCTTAAAACCTATGTTGCCATTGCTGAGCATTCCAAGAAAAATTCCGCCTGGAGTTCAATGTGTGGAGAATTAGGTTCACAGATCCCATGCACTTCTTAAATTTACATAGCATGTCCTGGGCAATATTGTCCTTCAATTTGAGAGGTCTTCTCTGAGTGCAGCTATCAACTCTTTGGATCAGCATTTCCTTGTGGTGAAATAGAACCTCTAAACAAGCAGTAGACAAATCAGAGCTCACAGTGATTTGATCATCAGACATAATTTCGTCACCAGCATAAAGATTAGCCCAATTAGATAAACCCTGTTTGCAACATTTATGCTCTTCAATACTCAAATTACCATTGCACCATAGAGAAATCTAGCCTATCAATATACTTTCTTGCATAAAAAAACTACTATGAAGAAAGAACTTATCATTAGGAATACAGATTTTTTTAACGTTCATCCAAGAAAACCATAACTTAAAAGTAAGAGAACTGCCAACAGGGGAGTAAGAGTGAGGGGAAACAATAATATCCCAAAGGTTGTGGTGTTTCCAAGACGTACTCATCTAAATAGAATTTATCAACATTTCTCTTAACAAGGACAGCCCAAAAGTAATTGAAATCTATGGATCTGACAATCCATTTGGCTGCCAAATATTTGGCCATTTTAATGGGGCAATAGATTCCCAACCCACCTTCTTTTGTAGGTAGGCAACAGATACTCCATGCACCTTTAGGGATTTTGTTATGCTGGAGGTTACCACCCCATAAGAATCTCCTAGACAAGGCAAAAACATAGTTGATGTGTCTTTTGTTGGGCATCCAACAAGAGAGGAAGTAGATCAGGGAAGGAAGAACGTAATGATTGCAGACAAAAACCCTCTGAGAGAGGAAGGACTGACAAGCATACCAGCTGAAGATCTTTTTCTTGAACTTATTCATAATCCACTCCCACCTTTGGCTGATGGAGGCCTGAAAACCCATGGGAATGTCTAAAATTCTAAAAATTTCACCATCTTTGATGACCTCATACCCCAACGAGGTAATAGAATGAGGGACAAAGCTATTGGAAGATGTGAAGATAGTTTTTTGGTGATTGATGTGGCCACTGGCCAAGCAAAAGGTATTCAAACAATTTGCCAGATTTATCATCAACTTTGACAATGATGTTGATATCATCAGCAAAGGCCTCCAAGCAAAGTTGGTTATCACTTTCGACAATAGAAATACCTTCCATTTCCTTATTATTCAAGGCATATTTGATGAGCCAACCAAGGGCATCGCTAGCTATGGTTAAAAGAAGGGGGGCAAGAGGGTAGCCCTAACTGATGGACCTCCTCAGCCTAAAAGGAGAGGAGAGGGAACCATTGAAGGAAATTTTGGAGTAAGCATGACCAAAAAGGGTGTTGATAGCTCTGATAAAGGACTTTCCAACCCGAATATCATGAAGGGACTGGAGGAAAAAATCCCACTCAATCCTATCATAAGCTTTGTTAAAATCAATTTTCAGAAAATAGTAAGGCTGATTAGAGTCTTGAGCATAATCCATCCCTTCCCAAAGAGAGATGATGGCATCACAAATGAATCTACCTTTTATCAAACCTTTTTATTTAGGAAGGATCATGTCCTTCATGAGAAGGCGAAGTCTTCTAGCAGGAGTGGAAGCAAAAATCTTATAAATAGTGGTCAAGCAAGTGATAGGCCTCCAATTATTCATGTCTTCTTTAGATCCACTTTTATGAATCAACTTTATGAACCCAATGTTGATTTCAATAGGAAGAGTGCCTTTACTAAAAGATTCTTTCTAGATCAAGCGAATGAAAGGAGTGAGAAAGTCATCAAGAGCAATGAAAAACGCATTTGGAAGGACATCAAGGCTATAAGTTTTGCAGGGTTTCAATTTACCTATGGTTTCTTTAATCTCATCGATAGTGAAGGGCAGGTCCAGCATGTCAACCAGGCTTGTAGGAATAATTTTAGTCCTTTTGAGAGTGATAGTGGCTCTGGCACTGCGGATATCCTCCCCCCACTTGGGACAACTAGAGAAAACATCAGTAAAGAAGTGAGTGGCCTCTTGCAAATTCTCCTCACACTCAACCTGAATTTTTCATCAACAATTGAATGAAGTCCTTACTCTTCTTCTTTTTGAGCATAGAGAACATGTGCTTATTAGGTCTGTCTAGGCTCCCTGCCCAAAGTTCTCTTGAAGCAGAGAGAATACCACTAGCCTCAAGGTACTCCTCATCTTTCAATCTATCCTGAAGAAATAAAATCTTATCCATTTTATTAGGATCTTGGGAAGAATGAAGCATATCCAACTCTCTAGTGATGGAATGTCTTCTTCTAGCTCTTAAGTTTCTCTTAAGATTTTTATAATAGGTGAAGAGGGCTTGAACTTCCCTAATAGACCTAGAATAAGCCATAGCCAGGCTTCTACAAGAAGCAAAGAAGTGTTTGAATATGGCTTTGACTTTTTCAACAACACAAGGCATGTGCAAAAGAGAAGTGTCAAGATGATGCCAACCTGATCTGAAGTAGTGACTATCATGATTGAGGTCAATAATCAAAGGAAAGTGGTCAAAGATACTAATGGAATGATCTATTTTAGCCAAGGTTTCCTAAAACTGTTGGGAATAGTGGATGTTCAAGTGGCATTTGTCGAGCCGAGCAGCTAGGAAGTTAGACCCCCTCGGCTTGTTGTTCCAAGTGAAAGTGGACTAGGTAGAAAGCCATTCTTGAATAGAGAGAATGCTCCCTTTTTTGTTAAACCTATCACTAAGGCAGGTAACCATGTTGAATTCTCCAACAATATTGATGGGACCATCCATACTACTAAGCTCCTCCCAGCATTTAGTTCTAAGGGAAGAAGTATTAGAGGCATACAAGAAAATAAAGGTGCAATCAAAAGGTTTCTTGATTCTCACACCAATCCATTGATGGGAGCGGCTAGACTTAGTTTCTTGGACCAAGTGGGAAATGGAGTGAGCAGCACCTATAGTAGCACCCTCAAAACATTGAGGGTGTTGGGTAGAGAACTAAGCATGGTTCTTGGACACTAGTAAGATGGGTCTTAAGTTTAAAATCCGAGACTTTCAATTCTTGAAGACAAATAATGTCAAGCAGAAGGGACAAATCATAAAGCCACTTGGAGAAACACTTGGCCCGAACAGGGTTAGACAAACCTTTGATATTATAAGAAATCAGATTGAGGTTTTTAGAGATGATGAGACATAGAATAAAAACCTTAATCAAAACAACATCATTTTCTAATATTTTTCGTTAGCTTGTTGAGAGAAACAGAGTTTCTCAAAATGTCTCTTCTCATGAGTTTAGAGAAACTTTCCTTTCTCTTGGCTTTGGAAACATGTTGACTGGATGGGGCAAAATTTTCCTTTTGATTAGACAGCGGTTTCTCACATGTAAGTCAAGCCTGCAGTAAAAAATGAATTTCACATTCATCAAAGTTAGAGAGCTCATTAGCAACTCTATTGTCATCAGAGGAAGGGAGAGCGTTAGTGCAAAAGGGGGGATTAATTTTTTGAGTACCCATGTTCCATTGGTGAGTACGAAGATTTTGTTTCCTGTTTGTAACCATCATCCATCCTTCATTGTGGTCTTGGTATTGTCTAGCTCCACCCGGGTTAGCAACATGTTCTCTTATGTCTTTTGGAGAGTGGGGAGACTTCTCGGCACAATCTTGATTAATGGGATGTCCCTCAATTATTGTCGACTCACCTGCAAGAGGATTGAAGACATCCTCTAACAAAGCATCAAAAGCATTAGACCAATTTTTAGCTTTTTTCTTTTCCTTGACTTGAAGTTCTTTTTGGTTGCTAATAGGGATGACACCTTTTACCCCTTGTTACTAGTCTTGAGACTTAGGCTCAGAGGCATGAGTTTCTTCCTTAAGAAGAGGGCAATCTCTAGTCCAGTGTCCTTGATGATAGCACTTGTAGCAGGCATTAGGGAGTTTACGATAGATTACCTTTTGTTCGTGCAAGCAAATACCATCAGAATCTGAATTTTAAGAGATTTTCTACTAGTTTTACTAATATCCATTGCAAGGAGAACCTGAGGGTCCCATTTGAGGTTAATATTACCTCAAGACTTCTGACCAAGGACTTTACCCAATAGGGAGCATAGCCCATCTGTCCAAGGGTAGAATTCCACTGGGAGGTTGGGGAATTCTACCCAGACAGGGACTTTGGTAGGCTTAGGACCCTTTGGATTAAATCCGGGGTACCACCTGAAGAACGAGATTGGGATGGATTTGATAATCCATTGCCCCTTAGTTATGACTCTCAATCCACTCTTCGAATTGTCGAAAAAAAAAGAAATATCCATTGGGAAGGTACTGAATCTGTTTTGCATGTAAACCTCAATTTTCTTAGTTTTTTTTAATCCAATACCTAAGAGTTTCCAAGAGGGGTCTCGGTCCATGGCTCAAGGCTATGACAACCCTATCATAAAGCTGACTTTGCCACTATCTAAGCACACAGCTATCTATTATCAGGGTGGAATCGTCCGTGAAACTAACTTTGCTAATGTTTTCCTTAACATAACAATCGGGAATAATACCCAGCGATGCCTTGCCCTTGAGATCATTTGGGAAGCATGACATACCTAGCGTGTTGAGAAACCTAGAAGAACCATTGTTACTAGAAAGTACCTCAACGAGTGAACAAAGATGATCAGTAGCAGGGTGGACCGAGGGGCCCTCTCCAGATAGCAGAATACAAGCATCACTGGAAGCAATGTCATTGATAATCGGAGAAGATAGGAAACTATCATTCGGTACGATTGGAGTGCTAGGGACTTGTGATGGATGCCAAATAACATTTTGTCCTGTAGCTTCAAAACCCGGTCACTGTTAGGTCGCCTGATGAGTCCATATCCCCCCCCCCCTTGAGAGGGAGAGCGAGGTACCCCTGTCGTGATAGAGGAGGCTAGGATTGATGAGCCCTTCAAGCTGATACAGAATGGACAATGATAGAAGTCTCTACATGCATGAAGGGAGCACAAAAAGATGCCAAGAAAAAACCCTAGCCACAGAGCTGGTTTCCACCACTCTCCATCCTCAATTCTAACATTTTGACAAGCTCGATATGGTTTAGGAAATGTACAACGATTGATGGATTTTGGCAGTGTACAACAAGTGTTTGGGGATCTCCTTAGAAGGTTGAACACTTCAAAATGTGAAAAACATGGACTCAAAACTTGTCTTCTCTATTTCAATGCCATTTATCACAACTTTTGATGAATGGCTCACTGGAATGTGTGTGTGTTTGAGATTGAAGATAATTTGCAAGTTATCAATGGATAACATTCATGCTAAGTGAATGCACATTTCTATTCAAATTTAGAAGTCTTCCAATTTGAAATGGTAGCCATTGCATTTGGTGTTGAATTTCATGCTGAATTGGCAAAGCGCATATTTCCATGTTTATGAAAAGAACATAGTTCCAAAGGTATAATAAAAACTCATGATGCAAAATAATAATTATTTAAATGCTACTCTAAATGTAAAACATTCCAAAACATGTTTCCATGCATGTGGATGTTATTAATCCTGCCAAAGAACATGTGTAGTAGGAAATGGTGATTGTGAGGAGAGTGAAAACATTTGCAAACATATGTCATTGGAAAAACAAAGATTGCATCCATGATCTAAATGATGAAATCTTTTCAAGTGATCCTGATCAATATTATGATATCCAAGATTATATCAAAGATGTTTGAGCATTATTTGGAGTATGTGTGGATGTGTGCATGGGATTGTGTGTTTATGCATATAACAACTACCAAAAAAGTAATTCTACTAAATATATTAAAACTATATTTTTCTTGGACTCTATGTGTATGTGACTCTTGTTTCTTGGTAGGAACTAGTTCTTTTTATTGGATACCAAGCTAAATGTGTATAGTTTGGCATTATTTGAATTGGATGTTAATATTTGTTTGTGGATATACTCGTTCATGTCCACACAAATATCTAATTCTTTTTAGTGTACATACATGTGAAAAACTTGGTTGATTTTCACATATTGGTAGTTCCCTTATGTGTATACCTTGTTTGATGTTTTATTGTCTTAGTTCATGTGAAGAAATTGGATCTCTTCCATATACTTTATTATGTGTCCACAATTTGTTCATGATTGTATATGTAGAATTTGATTGATGCCCACATAGTTGAGGATTCTCCATTGTGTCCAAAGATGTGGAAATTTTGGTGGATGTCCATAAATTATTTATCCTTGTATGTTTAAACTTTGGTTTGTTATGTAATACATTTTTTGGCTGGTAGCTTTAATGTTTACACCTTGGATGATGTCCATAAATTCTTTTGAGTCATACATGTAAGCTTTAGTTTTTGTTTTTGGTAACTAGAATCATATTAGTTGATGTTACATGTGTATACCTCGGTTGTTGTCTTCATGTCTTGTTTTATTGGTGGCATTTGTACAAGTTTATGGATTTCCATAAGTTGGTTCGAATCGTGTAGAACTAGCTATTATTTTTGGTGTACAAAGTGAAAATAATTGATTTTATTTGACTTGAGAATGAATTTTCTAAGTGGTTTTGAGGTTCATATTATGTACTCTATGTTTCAAGGAACGTGCGAAAATATTTTCTTCCATATAATGGATTTTCTTCTTCTGATAAGAAACACATTTGCTTAAGCATTTTCATCCTATTCACTACCATGACATCGTGATAGGCTATTGACATGAACACAAAACACGATTTAATTTATGTTGTAATTTTTCATTAACCTTTTAATTTTATAATTAATCTTTGTGATAAAGGATTTTCTCGAATTCGTTTTGTAGGAGGCATGTAATTTTTGGAAAATTGTCAAAAAAGGACACTTAAGTGTCCTATTTAGCACCAAAATAGTATTAAATTGAAATAAAATGCAACAAATCATGAATCCATCATTAAAAAACATATGTGGAGAGAAAATTTGAGAGTGAAAAGACAATATCAGATGCATAGCCATTGGCAAACTAGGGATGGTCAAGGATAGTAGTGCCCACTACTCACATCCATGTTCGGTATGCATCATCATAAATAGGAAATAATGAATCTTTCAGTATTCAGACATCACTAATTGAACATACACAAGTTAAGGACTTGTTGGAGACTCAAATTCTTTAAGTTACAATGATCATGGTTTGGTTAAATCTTACGAATTATAGTCTTCATTATTTTATTCTTAAATATCTTTCTTTTGAAATTACAACGAGTTTGCAAAGAAACGCATTCTTATGTATGCACTTGGATGAAGAGCTTTGAAATTTTGTAGTTTGTAAGTTGTTGAAATAGAGAGAGGCCCTACAACATATCGAGGGAATACCGACGGTCAGTGTACCGACGTGCAGCTCTTGGTGTCACTATACCCCTCGGGAAATTTGGGAAAGCTGTGTTGCTTCAGAATCACAGCCGCGTTGCCTCAGAATCACATCATCGGTATAAGCGTCGGTATATGCGTTGGTATACGTGTCGGTAATTTGCTGAAACTACCGACGCTTATACCGACGCATATATCGACGCTCTCTTTTTAACTGGGCCCGAACCCAAAATTCGTCATTCTGAGCGTTTCGAATGTAGAACTTCTCCTTTCGGGTTCGTGCGTGCCAATAGCAGAGCAGAACTCTGTTTGTCATCCTCTCTCTCTCTCTCTCCCTCTCTCCCTCCCTTCCCTCTCTCTCTGTCTCTCCCTCTCTCTCTCTCCCTCCCTCTCTCTCACTATCTCTCTCTCTCTCTCCATCTCTCTCTCTCTCCCTCTCTCTCTCTCTCACTCTCTCTCCGTCTCTCTCCCTCTTTCTCCCTCCCTCTCTCTCTCTCTCTCCCCCCTCTCTCTCTATCTCTCTTTATATAGACCTCTATCTTTATAGATCTGAAGTTCTGGTTTTGCTAATATGTTGTTTGTTTGGTTTTCCAAGAGAATTTCGCATCAAAGCTTTGAAAATTCGACGAAGAAGCACTTCAAGTGGACTTACAAAAATTACATCAATGTAAGTCTAACATATATCACTCTTTTATCTTTCTTTAAATTTTTGTTTTCTAATATCTTCTCTCTTTATATTTTTGTTTTGTAATATCTTATCTCTTTATTTTTGTTTGACAGAGAGAGAGAGAGCGAGAGAGAGGGATATGCATATGCATACATGCATGCATATGCATACATGCATGAATGCACATGCATACATGCATGCATGCATATGCATACATGCATATGTATACATGAATGCATATGCATACATGCATGCATGCATACATGCATACATGCATATGCATACATGCATGAATGCACATGCATACATGCATGAATGCACATGCATACATGCATGAATGCATATGCATACATGCATGCATGCATATGCATACATGCATATGCATACATGCATACATGCATATGCATACATGAATGCATATGCATACATGAATGCATATGCATACATGCATGAATGCACATGCATACATGCATGAATGCACATGCATACATGCATGAATGCACATGCATACATGCATGCATGCATGCATGCATACATGCATACATGCATGCATACATGCATACATGCATATGGATACATGCATACATACATACATGCATATGCATACATGCATGAATGCACATGCATACATGCATGAATGCACATGCATACATGCATGAATGCATATGCATACATGCATGCATGCATATGCATACGTGCATGTGCATGCATGCATATGCATACATGCATATGCATACATGCATGCATGCATATGCATACATACATGCATGCATATGCCTACATGCATGCATATGCCTACATGCATGCATGCATGCATACATGCATATGCATACATGCATACATGCATATGCATACATGAATGCATACATGCATACATGCATGAATGCACATGCATACACGCATGAATGCACATGCATACATGCATGAATGCACATGGATATATACATGCATACATGCATATGCATACATGCATACATGCATATGCATACATGCATGAATGCACATGCATACACGCATGAATGCACATGCATACATGCATGAATGAACATGCGTACATGCATGCATGCATATGCATACATGCATGTGCATGCATGCATATGCATACATGCATGTGCATGCATGCATATGCATACATGCATGTGCATGCATGCATATGCATACATGAATGCATATGCATACATGAATGCATATGCATACATGCATGCATGCATGCATATGCATACATGAATGCATATGCATACATGCATACATGAATGCATACGCATACATGAATGCATACGCATACATGAATGCATATGCATACATGCATGCATAGCATGCATGTATGCATATGCATTCATGTATGCATATGCATTCATGCATGTATGCATGTGCATTCATGCATGTATGCATGTGCATTCATGCATGTATGCATGTGCATTCATGCATGTATGCATGTGTATGCATGCATGTATGCATATGCATTCATGTATGCATATGCATACATGCATATGCATTCATGTATGCATATGCATACATGCATGCATGCATGCATATGCATACATGAATGCATATGCATACATGAATGCATATGCATACATGAATGCATATGCATACATGAATGCATATGCATACATGCATGCATACACATGCATACATGCATGAATGCACATGCATACATGAATGCATATGCATACATGAATGCACATGTATGCATATGCATACATGAATGCATATGCATACATGCATGCATACATGCATGCATGCATACATGCATGCATGCATACATGCATACATGCATACATGGATACATGCATACATGCATGCATAGGCATACATGCATGAATGCACATGCATACATGCATGAATGCACATGCATACATGCATGAATGCACATGCATACATGCATGAATGCACATGCATACATGCATGCATGCATATGCATACATGCATGCATGCATATGCATACATGAATGCAAATGCATACATGAATGCATATGCATACATGCATGCATACACATGCATACATGCATGAATGCATATGCATACATGCATGCATGCATGCATGAATGCATATGTATACATGCATGCATGCATGCATGCATATACATACATGAATGCATATGCATACATGAATGTATATGCATACATGCATGCATGCATATGCATACATGAATGCATATGCAACATGAATGCATATGCATACATGCATGAATACACATGCATACATGCATGAATGCACATGCATGCATGCATGAATGCATATGCATATATGCATGAATGCATATGCATATATGCATGAATGCATATGCATACATGAATGCATATGCATACATGAATGCATATGCATACATGCATGCATATGCATACATGCATGCATACATGCATGCATGCATATGCATACATGCATGCATGCATATGCATACATGCATGAATGCACATGCATACATGCATGAATGCACATGCATACATGCATGAATGCACAGTCATACATGCATGAATGCACATGCATACATGCATGTGCATGCATGCATATGCATACATGCATGTGCATGCATGCATATGCATACATGCATGTGCATGCATGCATATGCATACATGCATGCATGCATACATGCATACATGCATGCATGCATGCATACGTGCATACATGCATGCATGCATGCATACATGCATACATGCATATGCATACATGCATACATGCATATGCATACATGAATGCATATGCATACATGAATGCATATGCATACATGAATGCATATGCATACATGAATGCATATGCATACATGCATGCATACATACATACATACATGAATGCATATGCATACATGCATGCATACATACATGCATATGCATACATGAATGCATATTCATGTATGCATGCATGCATATGCATACATGCATGCATACATGTATGTATGCATGCATGTATGCATATGTATGCAAGCATGCATGCATATGTATACATGCATGCATATGTATACATGCATGCATATGTAAGCAAGCATATATATACAAGCATGCATGTGTAAGCAAGCATGCATATGTAAGCAAGTAAGCATATGCATACATGCATCCATATGTATATAAGCATGCATATGTAAGCAAGCAAGCATATGTAAATGTATGTATACAAGCAAGCATATGCATACAAGCATATACAAGGAAGCATATGTATATGTATATGTATGCACGTATACATATACAAGCATATGTATACGTGAATGCATATGTATACAAGCATATGTATACGTGAATGCATATGTATACAAGCATATGTATACATTAATGTATATGTATACAAGCTTAAGCATGCATATATATACATTGGAAGAGATGAGATCTTCATATTGCAGCAGATGGGATCTCCACGTACACCATGGGGTGCACACGATCACGAAGAATCAAAGGTATATCTTATCCGTAATTGAGCTCTAGTTATGGATGCGGCGGGGAAGTCAATGCGATAACGTATACGACAACTCTGGTCGATCGAATTCGGTCATTCAGTAATGTTAAAATGGACCGAACAGGATAGAGACTCTAGAAATCATATCACACAATGCATATATGAAGAGTACCAGCTAGCACCTGGCAATCCTGTTGTGAGTTCCGATTGGATACAACATACAGCACGCGAGGTGATGTCGCATCGACGATCGGAAGCTCGCGATGCTTTCAAAGCAGGCTTACCGAAGCCTGTATGGCTAGACGCCAAAGAATGGGAATCAATTCAGGATGAGCATCAACATACTCCTGATCGGTATCGTCAACAAAGAGATGCGGCGGCCACACGGTTAGATACGGTTGGAACGTCGCATTTAGGTAGCGGCGGATACGACAGTATGCGCTACCAATTTGTAAGTATGATGTTAATTATTGAAGTTGTTTGTGTTAAGTATATTATGTATATTCATCTAACATTTTGCATATTTACTATAGGAGTTGGCAGTGGGTCGTCCTCCAACGCGAGCAGAAGAATCATATGGATATCGACATGGATTGACTGCACTGTTACAAGACTTAGAGGGACGCGGTGCAATCGTCTCATGGGAGAATATTCTTGATTAGGTAAAGTTATATCTTGGTTTCGTGTTTCTAGTTGTTGTTTATAAATGTCATGTTAATTGGTTTTATTTTATACATATGTTTTGTTGCAGGATTGTAGGTGTAAATATTTTGATCAATGCCACAATTTTGTATCACACTCGCATACGACAATCATGAACCATAATTTTGTATTCGATTCTTATATGGAAGTGTTTTGTCACATTGCCACAATTTTGTATTACACTCCTATGTGGCAATGATGTACCATAATTTTGTATTCCATTCCTATATGGAAGTGCTTTGCCACACTTATGTACATTTTTCATTTATGGAATATACGACTTTCTGTACATGAATCATTGTTCATTTTTACTCATATAAGTTTATGTTTTGGTTGTCATTAGAGTACATAACACATGTACTCAGTTGGGTAGAGTGTATTGTCTTTTGCTAAACAACATCATGCTGTAGCAAAAGACAACACACTCTGCCCAAAAAACTTTGTGCAGGTATGGTCGTCGGTATACGCGTCGGTAGCTCTTGTATGGTCGTCGGTATATGCGCCGGTACTCCCAGCGGCCCGTCGGTATAAGCGCCGATATAGGCGTCAGTATTTCCGACCCGTATACCGACGAGTATACCAACGCTTATACCGATGCCATACCGGCGCTTTAATTTTGACGCTTGTACCGACTGCTACACCGACGTCGCGAAGAAATCTCGCCCGTTCATTTGCCTCAGTAGCAGCCTCGGTATACCCTCCATATGTTGTAGTGAGGATCATGCAAAGGCCAAAGCCCGTAATATGTGAGAGAGGAAACCATTTTCCAGTATGAGCAGAAATAAGAATCCAACACTTATGAGAGCACACCATTAGAAGAGATAAAATGAGTGTCATTTGCAAGCATGATAAAAAATGAGCAGTAGATACTTAGGAGAGCACACCATTTGGAAGTACGAGTGCAAAAATCTTATGACCACAACATTTGGGAGTGTGGGTAGAAATGAGCACCCAATACTTATAAGAGCACACCATTTGTAAGTACGAATGGAAATGAGCACCCAACACTCATTAGAGCACACGATTTGCAAATATGAATGCACAACACTTCTGAGATCATACTATTTGCAATTATGAGCGTAAATGAGCACCCAACACTTATGAGAGCACACCATTTACATGACACATTTGATTAGAAAAAAAATATATTATATCACCTAATCCAGAGAAATGACTAGCAACCATTACAAGATGACATGGGGACCCACACCTAACGATAGGGATTGAGGTAGCATTGCAGCATTACAAAGAAGCCATATAGGAAGTCAAATGTTTTACAAGGTTTTCTCATAGTTGCATATAATTTTTCTCCACATGGTAAATTCTCCAAGCACTCTAACCCCCTTGATAGCTCACCAAGCTTCATGCCATTCTAAGCTCTAACGAGAGGGGTGTCGACGATGCCCTAGATCAAGTAGAGACCTGCTCTGATACCAATTTTTGGAGTTTGAGGTATGCGGGAACACACAAACAATACAAGGAACAAGAAGAAGCTTGGAGCACAACACACAATATTGAATGTATTACCAACTGAATGTACAAAGATAAGTAACCCATTAGGGTTATATATGTATAAACAAGTAGGGAGGGAAAAACCTCCTACATAGGTGAAAAAGTGCCCCGGTAGTCCTATGTGCATTTACACACACCACTATCCAAATACATCAACAATCTAAATGGTGTTGAAAATGATGATCTTCGATTTCCTAGTCATGTTGTGGTTCCTGTTGCACCTACTTTAGAGAAACTTAGTTGGGATGTTAGAGATGCATAGGCACATGCATTGATAACTTTGTTCTCAAATGTGCCATTATCCCTCAGATTCACTCCAACATAATAAAAGATGATTGGAGTACTCTTACAACATTATACTTGGCAAGAAATGGAGATTCTTTTGCTTACCTTTGAAAATAGTTGGACAGTGAGCATATGAATGAAGAAGATTCAATGGACATATTTTTTAAAAAGATCTATGTGAGTAGCATATCGTCTTAATAGGTATCCCACCAAATCTTTATAGTATCTCACTCCACATGAGGCTTGGCATGGTCACAAAACATCTGCTAGCTTGCATGACTTCAATCGTCTGGCATATGCATTAGTGCTTGAACAACAACAGAGAAAATCGATTGATAAAGTAGATAAATGTACTTATTTTGGATAGAGTTCCAAAAAGGAAAGGCTATCCTCTGTATCATTTATAGAGGAAATGCATTTTGGTTAGCCATGGTGTTGTTTTTGTGGAGCATGCAATCTAGCCCTTACTTTCATGTACCAAGGAGACATTGGTTCTCTCAAAGGATGTGTATGACACCTTGCTACCTCTTTTTACATGTGGATAGTCATGTGCTGGTCCAAATGAGGCAACTTCTCAAGCTTTACATGTTTCAAATGATGATGTAGATCATTTCATTTCTAATGTAGATTTACATGATGAACTTCTTGATGCGAGGGCTTCTAAAAATAGTAAAAAACTATGCTAAATCACTCGTGTAGACTATGAGAGATAGCAAATTAGATGCATCGTTGTCCTATCATACTCTCAAGCTCTCATAGTGCTTCTCTTGCATAATATTGTTTTGAAATGGCTATCTCTAGTCTTTGTGATGAGAATGAGCCTATTTCTTTTGATGAACACAAAATTTGAAAAATTGGATGGTTGATATGCGATTGAAATATGATGCTGTTATCAAGAATGGTACTTGCTCTTTACGTGATTTTCCTCCAAGAAAAATGGGTATTCAAGCTAAAACGTAAGTCTAATGGAATAATTGATAGGTAGAAGGCTAGGCCTATTTCCAAATCTTAAGCTCAAGACAAAGGCATTGATTTTGATGAAGCTATTGCTCCCACGTGTCTAATGACTATCATTCATAACATTTGTGCACTTCTAGCTCATCATGGTTGGAATGTAGATTAGTTAGGCATAAAAACTACATTTCAAAATGGTGATTTACATGAAGATGTGTATGTATTTCAGCTTGAACAAAGCAAGGTAGGCATGGTATTACAAGATACATGGCTACTTGCTAGCACATGATTTTGAGAATATTCAATTGAGAGCACCTACTTTGTTAATTGTATAGATGATATAATTCTGATCATTGTTGTTTATGTTGATAATATGTTAGTCACTTGTCCTAATGAGAAGCATATCTTTAAATTTAAGGCTGATGTCATGCCTCTTTTGAGATGTTAGATTTGGTTCATTTGCATCATAATATAGGCTTTCGCTGAGAAAAAAGTAGCCTACTATGGCACTTCTAGTTATGAGGCTGAGTATAGGGTAGCTTTCCCAATGATTGTTCAATGTGTCTGGCTCATATGCCATTTTGGATGATTTAGGTGTTGGTTAGTCATCTACCACCACCATCTTTACTGAAAATCAAAGAACAATTGTAGTTGTAAGGAACCCTATGTTCCATATTTGTAGAAAGCACATTGAGGTGCACACTATCATGATGTCATGGAGAGATTATGTACAAGAGAGATTAGATTTTTTATGGGCCCACACAGGATAATGTTGTAGACCTTTTCACAAAGGCTCTGGCTAGGGAGAAGTTTGAAGCTTTTTGCAAAGCTTTGAACATATGTCCTTTTGTGGATTGATTTCTTTCCACATAGCTTAGTGCTTCCTTACACATGAGGTCCATCTCCTTGTTCATTGCATCATTCCTAGGGGGTTTTTTTCGTATCTATTTTTGTAGAGATGTGTGTGATCACACTTACAACCATTGGGGAACTTTTTTCCCTGTTTAGGAGTTTTTTAACTTGACTTGTATAGATTCCTATAACTCTAATGGGTCACATTCCTCTGTACATTCAATTGGTAGTACATTTTGTATTATGTTGTTCTCCAAGCTTCTTATTCTTCCTTGCATTGTTTGTGTGCTTCCATAGTCCTTGAACTCCAAAAAGAACTAGCATGTGGTCTTCAAGAACCTAGTTGTAGTCTCAGAATAGTTGTCCACACCAATTGACATAGAAATTGAGTTGTTGTCGTAAGCTATGTTTGAGAATGATCTCTAGATCCAAATATTCACCTAATGATTTAAGTGTGGTACATTTCATACAAATAAATTCTTAGGGGGGAAATGTTTGGGTAGATAGGAATGAAATCCATTGTGGATCTTTACTTTGCATGGAAGCTCTAAATTGCAATTTATTCTTTTGTAATCTTCTAAAATCGTGTATAGGCCATAGCACTAATGATTAATCTTTGGTGTAAAGCTTGCACCAAAAACTATATTTTGGGCGTTGAGAAGCACCAAATGACCTTTGGAAAAGAACTTTGGTTCACATTTTGCATTTTTGGCTATTGATATACATGTCTTTATACTATACAAGGTGCTTCTTGGGACTTGATGATCAATGTGTCATTGTTCCAAGAACTTTATAAATGTAGATTTTTTACCTTCAGCTTGCCACTAGCAAGGGACATGGGATTGACTACTTCTCTACTCATAATTCAAATAGAGTGAAAGCCATGCCATAGTATTATGTTTGCCCATCCATTTGAGGTTGGTATGGTGACAGAACATTGAGTGGCTAATATCTTAAATAGATCCTCCCATATGAGAATAAAATAATGGCCATCCTAGCCAAATACGATGTCAAGAGCTAGTGCATGATACATGAACACATGCTAATAGAGAATTTAGGCCACTCAAAGTGCCATGAGAGATGGGTTGATTGGGATATATTGTCCTTGTTTGCAAAAAATTATACAACCACAAAGAGGATGGTTCCTTGAGATCTTAGTAGATCAACTATGCAACCAATGCAAACTATGTCCCAAGGTCACTCTTGAGTGGGCATATTGACCAAAGTGCTTACTAGGCTTATTCACACAACTTTCATGGGTTGGCAAGTTGGGCATGTTTTTTCATGTTGAACTATATCTTCATAAATGGTAGGTTAGATGGTCCTTTCCGCTTAGATGATGATAGGTGTCATGGACAAAGGAAATCATCCTAAACCTCATATTCCATGTGACCTTCTATATCCCGTGATTGGTTTAGAATTTGGACAAATCAATGCTTCCATCATGTCCAAAATGTGCTAAAACTGTAAGATCGATTGCCTACTTGCTTGGTTCTAATATCCAAAGGTTGTTTTGAATGGATAACATCATCAATTATTAATCGCCATTGATGAATTGCCCATGAACACCAATATAAGGAGGGGCTGTCCCCATACATACTTAGTCTTGCTAATGCTAGTCTTGGCACCTCAAGCAGTCTTGATCACCAAGTGAATAGTTTTGAAGTTCCAATTCCAGTTCTTGTCTTGTTCCTTTTTCTAGTGGTGATTAGTCTAGTTCTTTGAAAGCTAGCCTTGTCCTCTTGTAATGTCACACTACAACACATCAAAGGCATACCGATGATCGGCATACCGACGGTCACGGGTTGGCATCGGTATGACCATCAAAACATTTTGGAAAACCGACTAGGCAGTGGATGCGTCGGTCAGGGAAAAGAATAAGAGCCCCTTCTTAGTAGAGAAGTATATAAATTTGGGCGAATATTCATGCAAACTTTCATTGGAACTATAGAAATATTTGGCGAATATTCTTGATATTTTTCTATGGAACCATAGCAGTTTAGAGTCTTTAGAAGTGAGGTCCCTTCAACCTCAGCATGATCAAGACTGATCCGAACTCTAAAAAATATGAGAATACGGAGACATCTTTATCTCCCATTTAATCCCATATGCAAGGGATTAGATGATCTTATTGACAGCATATGTCTCTCCTTAATTGTCCCATATCACAAAAAGCAAAAGAGAACTCCCCTCGAGGAGGGGAGGAATCTGTTCTTTTATTCCTCTTCATGCTTGCACATGAGAGAGAGAGAGAGAGGGAAAGAGAGAGATGGCGCTCTTCATTGAGAGAGCACGCACGCTTGCTGGAAATGAAAGCAAAGCACTCATTTTGAAGGTGTGCTAAAAAATCCCTCATATATGGGATATATGACTTTCAAATCCTGTAGGATCTCTTCATGCATGTGCACAAGAGGGAGAGGAACTCATCATTAAGAGAGCTCCCCAAGCGTGGAAGGAAAGAAGGAGAGTTCTCCTTTTATGGGTGATCTTGGGAATGCATCAAATGTGGGATTAGTTCCATCAAATTCTACCCGCATGTGAGCTCCACGAAGGATAAGGAGGGAGAGTGAGGGAGAGGGAGGGAGGAGAAGAATCACCCCCCAAATAGACATGTACCTATTTGGAAAAATTATACCATACATATGAGAAGTACCTTATAATAGTGGCAAATATATCCACATTGAAGGCATCTAATCTATAATTTTTTGTGCTAATATAAGATCCTACAAAATCATTAGATTAGCCTTTTTTTTAATTGCAAAAAAATCACCATTTGGCTATAAATCGCCCTTAATATTTTCCATGGCGTCGGTACAGCTGTGTTGGTATGAGCATCGATATAAGCATCGGTAATTTACTAGAAACTACCGATGCCCATACCGATGCTCATACCGATGCCCTGTTTTAACCGGGCCCTAGAGCAAAAATTTGACATTCCGGGCATTTTGAAACTAGATCTTCTACTGTCGACTTTGTGCACGCGAACAACCTATCTCTGTTTCTCACTCTTTCTCTCTCTCTCTCTCTCTCTCTCTCTCCCTCTCTCTCTCTCTCCCCCCTCCCCCTCTCTCTCTTTCTCTAAGCACACCTCTATTTTTCTAGATCTCAAGTTTTGGTAAGTATATCGCACATACTGTAGCACTATTTTTTCTTTGTTTATGTTTTTCCTTTTCTAATATCTTCTCTCTTAGGTTTTGCAAGAGATTTTGGGATCAACTCTTTGGAAATTCGATGAAGGACAACTCCAAGTGGATTTTGACCACAATGATTCAAACAATTACATCGATGTAAGTGATTGTTTTGTTTCCGATTGACATAGAGAGAGAGAGAGAAACATCTACATAAACTTACACACTCACATATGTATAAACACATTAATATATACATACACACTCACATATACACACACACTGACATATGTACAAATGCATACACATATATGCATATCCATACACACATGCATATGCATGTGTGTATGCATACACACATGCATATACACACACATGCATATGCACACACACATGCATATGCACACACACATGCATATGCACACACACATGTATATGCATACACACATGCATATGCATACACACATGCATAAGCACACACACATGCATATGCATACACATGCATATGCATACAAATGCATATGCATACACATACATATGCATACACACATGCATATGCATACACACATGCATATGCATATGCATACAAACATGCATATCCATACACATGCATATGCATACACACATGCATATGCATACACACATGCATATGCACACGCACATGCATCTGCACACACACATGCATCTGAATACAAACATACACATGCACACACACATGCATATGCACACACACATGCATATGCACACACACATGCATACGCACACACACAGATGCATATGCACACATAGATGCATATGCACACACACATGCATATGCACACACACATGCATAAGCACACACACATGCATAAGCACACACACATGCATATGCATACACATGCATATGCATACACATGCATATGCATACACATGCATATGCATACACATGCATATGCATACACATGCATATGCATACACACATGCATATGCATGCACACATGTATATGCACACACACATGCATATGCACACACACACATGCATATGCACACACACATGCATATGCATACAGACATGCATATGCACACAAAAATGCATATGCATACAAACATGCATATGCACACACAGATGCATATGCATACAAACATGCATATGCACACAAAAATGCATATGCACACACACATGCATATGCATGTGTGTATGCATACACACATGCATATGCATACACACATGCATATGCATACACATGCATATGCATACAAACATGCATATGCATACACACATGCATATGCATGTGTGTATGCATACACACATGCATATGCATACACACATGCATATGCATACACACATGCATATGCATACACACATGCATATGCATATACACATGCATATGCACACACACATGCATATGCACACACACATGCATATGCATACACACATGCATATGCATACAAACATGCATATGCATACACACATGCATATGCATACACACATGCATATGCATACACACATGCATATGCATACACACATGCATATGCATACACACATGCATATGCATACACACATTCATACAAACATGTATATGCATACAAACATGCATATACACAGACACATGCATATGCACACACACATGCATATGCACACACACATGCATATGCATACACACATGCATATGCATACACACATGCATATGCATACACACATGCATATGCATACAAACATGCATATGCACACACACATGCATAAGTGCACACACATGCGTATGCACACACACATGCATATGCACACACACATGCATATTCATACACATGCATATGCATACACATGCATATGCATACACACATGCATATGCATACAAACATGCATATGCACACACAAATGCATATGCACACACATGCATATGCACACATACATGCATATGCATACACACCTGCATATGCATACAAACATGCATATGCATGTGTGTATGCATACACACGTGCATATGCATACACACATGCATACAAACATGCATATGCACACACACATGCGTATGCACACACACATGGATATGCACACACACACATGCATATGCACACATGCATATGCACACACACATGCATATGCATACAAACATGCATATGCACACACACATGCATATGCACACACACACACATGCATATGCACACACACATACATATGCATACAAACATGCATATGCATACATACATGCGCATACACATGCATATACATACACACATGCATATGCATACACATGCATTTTAACATCTCCACATTGGATGAGATGGGTCCAAGATATATCACATACGTAATGGAGCTCCAGTCATGGATGCAGTCGGAAAGTCCATGCATCAGTGCAGTCAACAACTTTGCTCCATAGAGTTTGGACATTGTGTAATATTAAAATGGAGCAAACAGGATAAGGATTCCAGAAATTATGTCACACAATCGATATATGAAGAGTACTTGCCAGCATCTGGGCATCCTATTGTGAGTTGGGAATGGATTAAGCATACGGCACGCGAGGTGATGTCTCATCGATGGTCGGAAGCTCGCAATGCTTTCAGAGTAGGCTTACCAAAGCCTGTATGGTTAGATGTTAAAGAGTGGGAATCTTTTCAAGATGAGCAGCAACATACTCCTGATCGATATTATCAACAAGGAGATGTCATAGGCACACGTTTAGATAGGGTTGGAACGTCGCATTCAGGTAGCGGTAGATACGGTAGTATGTGCTACCAATTTGTAAGTATCATTTAAATTATTGAATTTGTTTGTGTTAAGCACATCATGTATATTCATCTAACATTTTGCATATTTATTATAGCAGTTGGGAGTGGGTCGTCCTCTGATGCGAACCGAAGAAGCTTATGGATATCGTCATGGATTGGTTGCACTCTTGCAGGACTTAGAGGGACGTGGTGCAATCATTTCATGGGAGAATATATGATTAGGTAAACTTATAGCTTGGTTTCGTATTTTTAGTTATTTTTTATAAATGTCATGTCAATTTGTCTTATTTTACACATATGCTTTGTTGCAATGTAAGTGTAAATGTTTTGATCCCCTTGCATATATGTATGGTAGTGCTTTGCCACAATTTTGTACTACAATCCTATGTGGCAATGATGTACCATAATTTTGTATTCGATTCCTATACGGAAGTGCTTTGTCACATTGCCACAATCTTGTATTACACTCCTATGTGGCAATGATGTACCATAATTTTGTATTCAATTCCTATATGGAAGTGCTTTGTCACATTTTGTATTCGGTTCCTATATGGAAGTGCTTTGTCACACTCTTGTACATCCTTCATTTATGGAATATACAACTTTTTGTACATGATTCATGGTTCATTTTTGCTCATATAAAATCATGTTTTGATTGCCATTAGTGTACATAACACATGTACTCAGTTTAGAGTTGGGAAGAGTGTGTTTTCTTTTGCTAAACAACATCATGTTATAGCAAAAGACAACACACTCTGCCCAAAAACATTTGTGCAGATATGGTCGTTGGTATGGGCATCGATACACCCAAAAAGTCGTTGGTATGTGCATCAGTACACCGAGTATGGGCATCGGTATAGGCGTCGGTATAAGCATCGGTAATATTGCTGCTTAGCGTTAAGTTTTTGACGCGCATACCAACTGCAACACCGACGTCATGGGAAAACTATGCCCGTTCATTTTCCTCAATAACATCCTCGGTATACCCTTGAAATGTTGTAGTGTCATAGTATAAGATCTTGTCTAGTTATTTCTTATATCTAGTTCATCTCCATGAAGGGAGTTCTTGTAATTCAAAGATCTTGCTTCATACCTATGACCACAGGTTGTGGGATTTTTCGTGTCATCTGTAGTTGAGATTTCTATACATATAAGTCTCAAGTTGTGGGACTTCTTGTAGCAGTTATATATTCTTGTATTAATCCCTATGTGGGTGATCTTGTAATCGAAAGTGAAATTTTGAAATCTTATCTAATCTAGTTTGAGGGTGCAATCTAGTGCTCCCCTGACATTTTGCAACGTGTGACCTACTTTGATACAAATTATTGGAGTTTGAGGTTTGTGAAAGCACACGAATAGCACAAGGAAGAAGAAGAATCTTGGAGTACAACACACACTCCACATAATATTGAATGTATTAGCAAGAGAATTTACAAAGATAAGTGACCTCTGAGGGTGATAGGCATGTATACAAGCCGATGGAAATAAACCTCCTACAAAGTTAAAAAAGTGACCTATTGATCCTAGTGTGTGAAAGCACATGAATAGCACAAGGAAGAAGAAGAATCTTGGAGTACAACACACACTCCACACAATACTTCATCCTCTTTGAACTTAGCCTTTTTAGGGTGTTACCTCTTTGGTTCACTAGAAGAGCTAAGTACTTTTGGAAACATGAAAATACTTCATCCTAATTATGCTTCATGAAATACAAGATAGTCCATCTACTACAATCATGTATGTTGGGTAGTCCAAGTACACTATAATCTCTATTGATTTGTTTAAGGGCTCTTTCTCCAATGTGGGCTAGCCTCTCATGCCAAACCTCTAGCTCAAATAGGGTTTGATTGTCATGGTTGAATAAGCCAATTCTTAGTGTCTTGGCGTTCACAAATAAACAACCTTCTTGTCTTTTCTCCCATTTCTATAATCTTGAATCCCTGACATGGGGCTTCAACATAAGATCCATGTTTAGTAAATTTGGGTCGACACTATGTGCCTCCTCATGTGAGAGTACAAGAAAATGTTTGAAGTAGATATTTTCCACCATATCATGAACAAATATGTCCGTCTGGTTTCGATTCAAACCAAGACCGCATCTTTCCCATTCTTGAGAATTAATCACTACAGTGCATAAGTTCCTAATGTTATTCTAATTTCAAATTTGTCAAGCTCCCAACTAGAGACAAACGTGTAAATAACTTGTTCCTTCAGCCTCTAACAAACCCTACGATCCTTCTTATAGTAATTTAGGGTTGAAAGAAGTCTACAAAAAACCATAATGTGATACCAGTCTGTATAAGTGGTGCACATGCATTTGTTTTCAAAGCTTAGTATTGTAAATAAAATATTTGCATAGCTTGCAAAGCACAATAGAAGAGTACTCCTCAGGTGTCCTAAACCTGCTTGAGGATTGTACATGACCAGCAACTTTAGCGACCATTATACCTGATGTGATGTTTTACCTGTACTTCCATTTTGTCTTTCAGTTTGCTTGTTCCTTTTCTTATATAAAAACAGACGCTTATTTTGTAGTCGGAATTCAAAAATGAAAAGAGCAAGCTGTACACGGGAAAAGCAAGGGATAGCATAGTACATGTTAGGGAAGGCTTACATTGTCTGTTGGGCAATTCGGACTTGAGAAAGAGACTTTGCCAATTAACAAACCTAACGATCAACCTTGCAGCCTTGAACTTTTGCAACCTAATGTCAAGCTGTCTTGGCTGAAGAACATAATCTACAACATATTACATTATCATCCACACCTTCTAAGCGCAATTTGTGTTTTTCTACAGAATTACAATCCTTCAATCTGCAGACCTTCCTCAATGAATGTATTGCGTACAACAATACATTCGTCTTTCATCCCGCACACACGTCTCCGGCTTATCCACATACAGATCGCGTGCTTACCTCTGAGGATAGAAAGCGTGAGGAGTCAGGAAGTCGAATATGCTTAACCTGATGGATGAGAGTGTTCGATGCAGTGTGGAGTCTTTAATAATCAAATGAGTTAAGATGGGGCTGCTCGCCCTTCTTGTCTAACTAGATTTCCACAACCATCAGGACGATGTAACTCTGTACGCAACTATCGATAATCCTCAGGGCACGAATGTGAGGTTTTTCTTCCATCTGTGAACAGACATGAATCAACTGCTGTTGCTACGCGCCAGACGATGATAACTCACAAGGCCCGTACGGAGGATGTGTCTTGTAATCCTACAGAGAGGGAGGCGAAGGGGCTCCTAAGACTTCAAGCCCACCCATGTTCCCAAACTCCTGCATCAGCCGGATGTAAGACCTTGCCATACTGAACAGCTGCAATCGTTTGCTCTTCCGCGTCGCTCTGAGGAACTTCTTTGATCCTCCTGCAGAACCTCGATAATCACTCGGGCTGTCGATATGACTTGAAGAACTAGCAGAATGCATTCCCGAGGACGAAAATGACGATGACGAATGTGATCTACAGATGGCGAGCTCTTCAGGCACATCAGGAAGTGTGGGAAGGAATTTTTTATTCCTGCGTTGTCCGGATTTTCGCTCACAGGATGTGGCGGTTACCAGACGATCTAGTGAGGCAGAAATCTGTACATTGGCTTGAACGATCCTCAGGGGATGACGTTGGCGTTCCCCTTCAGCTATGCACAATGATGCATCAAGCTCATCTTCCACTAATTGAAGTGGCATTGTTCGACGAAAAGCTGTTGATCTCAGAATCATTTTCCTAAAATTGAGAGAGAGAGAGAGAGAGAGAGAGAGAGAGAGAGAGAGAGAGGATCTGTGGATAATTTTATAGCCCAAGCGCCGGTTTGTCAACTTGGAGTTTTGAGGATCAAATCCTGCTCTCCAGAAGTCCACTTGCACTTTCGTACTTTCTGGTTTTAAACTCCCGAGTGAGTTGCAACTTGCAAGTCGTTTGCTGCAGAGACTCTAACAAAAAATGATATGTTGACTTGCTGAGCATTAAATATTAGGCTCTATAGTTTTGAGTTGAAGTCAAATCTTTATGAAAACATAGAGAAGAAATGAATTAATGGTGCACTCTTACATTTGTGCAGGTTCAGTTACAACACAGGCTGAAGATTGACACAAAAACAACAAAATGCTCATGAGCACTGAGCCATAATGAGCTCTCCAGTTATTTGGTGTAACATTATAAAGAAGAAGTCCCAGTTTGCTGGCCTACTGGTTGGGCCTCTCGCCTCTTGAGGCGGGGGCAAGGGTTCAACCCCCTGGCAGCAACATGTAAGGGACATGTATATTTTGGAATGATGTTGCATGTGGCTGAGGTGCCACTGTTTGTCCACCCTCACGGTAGTTGTGACTGCCGTTTAACCCAATCTTGTAAACCCCTGTTCTTGTGGGATAAGGGGGCTCCCATGGGTATTATGCCCTTCCTTGTACAATTGCGATTTCAAAGTTAAAGTCAAGGGGAGTAGGCCTCGACCGAACCTCCATTAAAAAAAACATTATAAAAAAGCTCATTAGCTCTATCAACAACATCAATGCTATAGTTTTATGAATAGCTTCAATGATAGCTGTAATGCTCCACACTTTGGACATATGTGCAGATGCTCATACTCATTCCGAAAGAGGATGCAATCAATCGGACAAGCATGAATCTTAGTACAATCCATTCCAATGGACTGTAAAAGTTTTTTTGCAATGATCTCCATGTGTTGGAGGCATGTCATTGTCTTCTGGAAAAAATTGATCTTTAAGAAGCCTGCAATACATTAGGGCGAAAAACAGCCGAAAAGGGGCCGTTTGCTAATGACGGATTAAGGAAATCGACAAATTGTACATGAATATAACATTGTTGTCTCCTTTAACTGTATGAAGAAATTCTTTTTTTAAGACAATATGCTCTAAAAGCACCACGAAAGTGATGAAGATTCTTGTATTCAGTGCACAATTTTTTGGTTTGATGCAAAAAAAGATATTTTTGCACACCACACAATGCATATTCTTAAAGTTCCAAGAAGGAAATGATTTCTAAAGATACGAAATATTTTTGGGTTCACGAAATTCCATGGTCATTCAACGACAAGGTTTACATGAAATCAAAAGTTTCCACGTGTACAAAGCCTTTTTATCTATAAATACTGGCAAAGTTTGTGAATTCCGGTTTCTAGCTTTAAGCATTCTTCTTCTTCTCGATTCTAATGGCTTCTTCTTCTCGTCGTCCTTCCAATCGTGTAACCACATGTGAGGTTACAACAGAAGAGAGGATTCTTTGTGGAAACCTTTTCTGTGAAGTTAAATGAATGAGTAACTATGCTTCCTAGCTATAGAGGTTCCCATAAAGTCAAGCGCGCTAAAAGTAATGACACAAGAAACCATTACGCATAGGCGATCGCCTATGCGTTGGCCCACGTGATGCTTAGTTTCAAATTGAAGAGATGTTGTTGGTTTGCAAGAGTACATGTGTACAACGCTAAGGACCTTGTTCTAGAAAATCATCTCCAATTGCCTTTGTACTACAAGTGAAGTTTTACAATGCTTTTCTATCATTTGAATTGTTTTTGTATAACAACATAAATGTTTTTGTATTGCAGATATTTTTCCTTCCAATATTCTAGAGTGGCAACCTTTTGAATGTTTAATAGGAACATCTAGAGTGAATATGCAGAACTTATGTATGCAGAAAAATCTGTTCAATTTTTCAATAGCATAAAGTTATTTGTCCATTTTGTAGATTATCAGGTGCCATCAAGGAGGAGCTTTTATGGAAATCTTGTACATCTACCTGCTCCTTGCATCTCTTTATTACATTGGGATGCTCCTGATCATTCAACAGAAGGTGGAAAGGAAAGCTTGGACTCTGGATAGCCTTGGACTCAGAGGAGAGCTGTCAAGAATTTGAGTTAGAAGTACTAATTCATCTAGATTTCCAATCTAGGAAAATAATTGTCACAACAAATTGGAAACTCACAAATGTAAGGGAACTCCTAGAATACCTTGGTGAGGCATCATCACATTTGAGATTCTCAATTGATGATGCAATAGTTAACATTAGATCAGAGAAAACATTATCTTGCATAACTTGCTTGCCACCCAGGGTGATTAAGTTCCAACCCTTTAGATTGTAACAAGTCTCCTTCTTTAAGAAGCTTTTTTCAAACTTCCATTGATTTTTCTTTGCAAGATGGTGACTAAGAATGTGACTAATTACATCACTTCAACTATGTCTTTTTATGGACTATATTCATATTGGCATTTTTTTGTTTAATTTCAAGATTTTGATGAGGTTTCTATTGTGCAATGATTATAAAGGAACTTGCATGAGTAAATTCTAGGTGACTCAAGAATATAAACCAAGAAGTTCTTACATAATATATCTTCCCTTTTAGAACTTTTTTCCATACTTCCATTGATTTTCCTTTCCTTTGCAGGATGGTAAACTAAGAATGTGACTCATTACATCACTTCAATTATAGCTTTTTATAGACTATATTTTTATTGGCATTTCTTTTGTTTAATTTCAGCACTTTGATGAGGTTTTAATGGGGCAATGACTATACAGGAACTGCATATGAGTGAGTTCTAGATGAACAATATGTTTACTTTTCAATAACTGGTTTCAATTTAAGTATTTGAGTCTATCCAAGGTGCACATTAGGCAATGGAAAAGCTTGGATGGTATGACAATGGAAAATCTTGGATGACACGACCGATGCAAGCGATACAGGCCATCCGAAATTCTCTGATTTCCTGTATCGCTTGTATCGGTCGTGTCATAAAAACTTCTCTATCCTCCTCACATTTGACTTTTCAACAAGAATAAAGCAAACAAAAATAAATATTCCAACATATGTTGGTTACACATTAGATTACAATCTTACATTCAAAGAATATAATGTTTCACCCTTCTTTTTTGTCCTTTTTGGAGCCCTCACCTTTGTGCTGCTTGTAGCCCTTTTTGGAGCCCTCACCTCTACTCTTATTCTTTGGCCCATGCTTCAATGGGGAGTGAATAGGAAACCCTTTCTTTCTTTAGAATTCTTTTTATCTGGTGGTGGAGGTGAGTCTTGATCATAAGTGCATATTGCATGTTTCATAATGGTATTTATTGCTCTCTCCCTGATCAAGATGACCCATGCATCTGGATAGTTTGACAAGTTTAACTCAAGATTGTAAAACCTTCTTTCCAAGAACCATACTCCATTTGCAATCACTCTCCAGCCACATGAGGTGTTGACTTTATGTAATAACACATGTATTTGAATGTATCCAAACCTTTTTTCTTCAGTCAATTTAGGAATTACTCAAAAGTTTTGATCAATATGCATTGAGAAGCTTAGCAAAACTGCAAGGTAAACTTAAATTCAAAATGGATGG
This sequence comes from Ceratopteris richardii, assembly GCA_020310875.1. Taxonomy (NCBI): domain Eukaryota; kingdom Viridiplantae; phylum Streptophyta; class Polypodiopsida; order Polypodiales; family Pteridaceae; genus Ceratopteris; species Ceratopteris richardii. Next base: position 75,202,644 of record CM035426.1, read on the forward strand.
CAAGGCTTTAAAATAGAACACAACAAAATGTATGGTAAGTCTTACACTCTCCACTTTCCATGTTGTGATCTTAAACCTCATATTCCATGTGAACTTCTCTATCTTACTATTTGCTCCGAATTTCAAGAAATTAATACTACCATTGCATCCAGAATGTGCCAAAACCCTAAGATTGACTGTCTATTTGCATGATTCTGATACCGAGAGGTCTTGATAAGCTTATTTATACATGCATCTAGGACATAACCGATGCAAGCGATTAGGCCCATCCAACAATGTTGGATGGGCCTAATCACTTGCATCGTTCATGTCTGAAAATCAGTACAAAAAGGCTTATCAAGACCTCTGAGTATCAAAATCATGCAAATAGATAGTCAATCTTAGAGTTTTGGCACATTCGGGACGAATGGTAGCATAGTTATCTCCAAATTCGTAACCAATAATAAGATATAAAAGTTCACATGCAATCTAAGGTTCAAGATGACCTCCTTTGGACATGACCAATTCAAGTGATTAGGGCCATCCAAGCTTCTTTGATGGGCCTAATCGCTTGGATTGGTCGTGTCCAAACAAGTATCATATTCCTAGCTATATGAATGAATGCAACCGATCCAAGCAATTAGGGGCATCTGAATCTTCCCCATGCCCCAATCGCTTGGATCAGTCATGTACAAGCTTTTGTGATCCATCATATCTCAAACAAAATGTGGCCTAGGGAAAGTTTTGAAAAGCATGTAAAAAACGCGAAGGCAATGGCAACTCGGTGCTAGCAAGGAGTTCATTAAAAAAATGAAAAAAAGTGAATAGAGGAGCTTAAATAGGTCTCTGGAATGAGTTGACCGTTGGTGACACATGGCAGCTTGTGATTGGTCCATGTCATCTAGCCGTTACAAATCCCAATGTATACTGCCACATGGCATCATTTGAGTAGGCCACATCATCTAGCCATTGCAATTCCCAACGTTCTTTTGCCAGGTGGCACTCGCTTATTGGTCCACATCATGTGATCGTTACCCGGTCCTCCTTGACTATAAATACAAGTCCCCTTCACCATTTGACATTTTCAACCTTCATAGTTATTTCGCGTGCATCAATCGTGTTCTCCACTAGGACACATACTTGTGCTTCATACTTGATACGACCAATACAAGCGATTACATGCATTTGGCCGGCCTTTCACTAGCTTATTTCGCTTGCATCGGTCGTGTTTTCCACTAGGACACACTAGAATTACTAGAGCTAAGATGGAGGAAAAGGATAACTAGAAAGTGCAAAAGGATAACTAGAAAGTGCAGAAGGATATCCCCTTTGCCACAAAAGCTAGATTTATGCCCAGAGCATGAAAGGGATTGCTCTTTGCTCCCCTTGAACATTGCCTTCTTAATATGGCTTGATCACATGTGAAATGAAAAGGAGGAAGAATATGTTCATGGCGAAGAGATAGAGCATTGGTCATGTCCTATATTCATTTATATACTTGGGTTCTTTGGTTTTCTTCTTATGCAATCTCATCATTTATAGATGTTTACCAAAGAAAAGGGAAAATTAGCCTCTATTTCTCTTGATTTTCAGTCATGCCCTAGTTTCATTGCATTATTTAAGATAATTTTTTTTCTCCCTATGCAAGATCCTTGATGTCTTAGAAAAAAAGGAAATCATCTTAAACCTCATATTCCATGTGAACTTCTCTATCTTACTATTTGCTCTGAATTTCAAGAAACTAATACTACCATTGCATCTGAAATGTGCCAAAACCCAAAGATTGACTGCCTATTTGCATGATTCTGATACCGAGAGGTCTTGATAAGCTTATTTATACATGAATCTAGGACACGACCGATGCAAGCGATTAGGCCCATCCAACAATATTGGATGGGCCTAATGGATTGCATTGGTCGTGTTTGGAAATCAGTACAAAAAGGCTTATGAAGACCTCTGGGTATCAAAATCATGCAAATAGACAGTCAATCTTAGGGTTTTGGCATGTTTTGGACGCAATAATAACATAATTTTCTCCAAATTCTTAACCAATAATAAGATATAAAAGTTCACATGCAATCTAAGGTTCAAGATGACCTCCTTTGGACACGATCAATTCAAGCGATTAGGGCCATCCAAGCTTCTTTGATGGGCCTAATCACTTGGATTGGTCGTGTCCAAACAAGTATCATATTCCTAGCTATATGAATGAATGCGACCAATCCAAGCAATTAGGAGCATCTAAATCTTCCCAATGCCCCCAATCGCTTGGATCAGTCGTGTACGAGCTTTTGTGATCCATCATATCTCAAACAAAATGTGGCCTATGGAAAGTTTTGAAAAGCATGTAAAAAATGCAAAGGCAATGGCAACTCGGCGCTAGCAAGGAGTTCATAAAAAAATGAAAAAAAGTGAATAGAGGAGCTTAAATAGGTCTCTAGAATGAGTTGACCGCTGGTGACACGTGGTAGCTTGTGATTGGTCCATATCATCTAGTCATTACAAATCCCAATGTACACTACCACATGGCATCATTTGAGTGGGCCACATCATCTAGCCGTTGCAATTCCTAACGTTCTTTTGCCATGTGGCACTCGCGTATTGGCCCACATCATGTGACTGTTACCCAGTCCTCCTTGACTATAAATACAAGTCCCCTTCACCATTTGACATTTTCAACCTTCATAGTTATTTTGCTTGCATCAGTCATGTTCTCCACTAGGACACATACTTGTGCTTCATAGTTGATACGTCCGATACAAGCGATTACATGCATTTGACCAGCCTTTGACTAGCTTATTTTGCTTGCATTGGTTGTGTTATCCACTAGCACACACTAGAATAACTAGAGCTAAGATGGACGAAAAGGATAACTAGAAAGTGCAAAAGAATAACTAGAAAGTGCAAAAAGATATCCCCTTTTCCAAAAAAGCTAGATTTATGCCCAAAGCATGAAAGGGATTGGTCTTTGCTCCCCTTGAACATTGCCTTCTTAATATGGCTTGATCACATGTGAAATGAAAAGGAGGAAGAATATGTTCATGGTGAAGAGATAGAGCATTGTTCATGTCCTATATTCATTTACATACTTGGGTTCTTTGGTTTTCTTCTTATGCAATCTCATCATTCATAGATATTTACCAAAGAAATGGGAAAATTAGCCTCTATTTCTCTTGATTTTCATTCATGCCCTAGTTTCATTGCATTATTTAAGATATTTTTTTTTCTCCCTATGCAAGATCCTTGATGTCTTAGACAAAATTAAGGAAATCATCTTAAACCTCATATTCCATGTGAACTTCTCTATCTTACTATTTGCTCAGAATTTCAAGAAACTAATACTACCATTGCATCGAAATGTGCCAAAACCCTAAGATTGATTGTCTATTTGCATGATTCTGATACTTGATAAGCTTATTTATACATAAATCTAGGGCACGACCGATGCAAGCGATTAGGCCCATCCAACAATGTTGGATGGGCCTAATCGCTTGCATTGGTCATGTCTGAAAATCAGTACAAAAAGGCTTATCAAGACCTCTGGGTATCAAAATCATGCAAATAGACAGTCAATCTTAGGGTTTTGGCACGTTCTAAACGCAATGGTAGCATAATTTTCCCCAAATTCTTAACCAATAATAAGATGAAATTTCACATGCAATCTAAGGTTCAAGATGACCTCCTTTGGACACGACCAATTCAAGTGATTAGGGCCATCCATCCTTCTTTGATGGGCCTAATCGCTTGGATTGGTCGTGTCTAAACAAGTATCATATTCCAAGCTACATGAATGAATGCTTCATATATAACAACTTAATGTTTGTATAAATGCTATTTTCAACATTAATTATATGTTTCTATAAAGTTTAGGATGAGAAATCGAACATGACCGATGTAAGCGATTAGGCCCATCCGATATTCTCTGATGACCCTAATCACTTGAATCGGTCATGTCTCGTTCTTTGTTTCTGCTTGTGTTTCCACTTATTTCTATGACTTTGAAAGTTTCCTTGGACTTTTCTAACCTAGTTTTTTTTTTCCATAGTTATCTATATTGGATGAAGGAAACTATGTTGGCAGGGGAAAGGGAACAAGGAAAACTATAGAGGATAAAGGAAAGACAAAGGTGGATATTCATTCAGTGATCCATTATCTTCCAAAATTGAATCCAGAATTATTTTGTGTTATTCATAAGCACTATAGTGAAGAGCAAGGTTTTGCACTGTTCTCCTTGAGGAATCTTTCGAGATATGTGGGTTTTACTTCAATACCCTTTAATACATACAAAGTTTTGCTACTTGAAAGAACAACTACATTTAGAATTTTTGGATATGCCCCAAGATTCAATGCTTCAAGGGCAGGCTACTTCCTTTGTTACTCAAGCTATGGAATGGCTGCAGGGGTGTCATATTGTTGGCTACAGGAGAAAAGAGTACCTCAGATATAGAGGAGATTTGCCAGATCCAAGCTCATTCAAAAGACTGAAGGGATTAAATATATTTCTTTTCAAAGCTTATTACTCATGAAATGTACATAGATACACATATTTATTGCCCAAAGGGATATAAGACATTGCAACTATGAAGGATGTAATCTTTTTTTTGTGTAATTGATCCATGTCCTAGTATTAATCCTTATTGATCCATGATCTATTTTTCTCTAGTGAAAGTCCTATTTATTTGATGATAATATTTTTCATGAGCTCTTTTGTAATTTTCTTCTCAAGAATCAATCAAAAATCTCTTTGAAGGCAGATTTGCCAAATTGCTCATTTAGAAGACTCAAAAAAGATGTACATACATAGACATATTTCTATTCAAAACTTATTATATCATGAAATGTACATACATAGACATCTTTATTTCTCAAACAAATAAAAGACATTGCAAATATTAAGGCTCCCTTTGGAATGTAATCTTTTTCATTTTGTGATATTGATTCATGATGTTTTTGTCTGGTGATAGTCCTATTCTTTTGATGACAATATTTGGCATGAGCTCCTTTGTAATTGTCTTCTAAAGAACCAATCAAAAAGCTCTTTGGAGGCATTACTTTTTGTTACTCCTCCTCCTTTCCTTCTGCACCAAAAGATGCTTGGCCTTGCTTGATAATGAGATTTTTCCATGCCTTGGGTGTTCCATTTGGCAAGTCTTTCCTTTTCTGCAAAGAATGCACCATGCACAAGAAGAATAAGCTAGAATAACAGAAGAGTTTCATCAAATGTTTATTTCAATCTATTCAGTTCTCTACCATCATGGCATCAGATGTCTCAGGCACATCCGGTGGATCAGCGTCTTGTGCTAGTATTCTGAGGAGGAGCTATAACTTGCAAGGCAAAGACCATTTGGAGATCCAAAAATTTGATGGCACAAACTTTTCTCTATGGAAGAATGAGATTAAAGGTGTGATGATTCAAAGGAGGCAATGGAAGTCAGCAAATGGAATCTCAAAGAAGCCTGTTGACATGGATGAAGATGATTGGAATGAGGAAGATGAAATGGACAGGTCTACCATTCGCTTGCACTTGGTAGATAATGTTTACTTTACAGTATTAGAGTGTGAAAGTGCAGAGGAGCTTTGGAAGAAGTTATGCAATACATATGAAAAACAGACAGCATCAAATAAAGTGTATCTGATGAGAAAATTATATGACCTTCGTATGAAGGATAGAGATAGTGTTGCTGCTCATCTAAATGAGTTTGATGCTATATTCTCCTAGTTACAGGCTCAAAAAATGGATATGGATAATGAAATGAAAGTAGTATTGTTGTTATACACCTTGCCATCATCATGGGATACGTTTTGCACAGCTATTCGCAAGAGTGCACCTTGTGGTAAACTCCTCTATGATGACATATGTGGAGCACCCTTGAGTGAGGACATTCATAGAAAATCTATGGTTGGCACTCAGAGTGGAGATGCTTCTAATGTTCGTGATTCTTACCAAGGAAAGAATCAGCAACGTGGCAGGAGCAAGAACAAGGAAAAGAATGGTCAACGGAATAAGAGTAGAAGTAAATCAAGGAAGAGGGATATCGAATGTCATTATTGTCATAAGAAAAGACACGTGAAAAAAGACTTTTATGCATTAAAGAATGTTAAAGGTAAAGGATAGAATGTTGATGGGCATGTTAACAATTACTTGCACCATCTTCTTTGACTGTGAAGATTGAAGAAATTAATGCTATTTCTGATGATGGTGATGTGTTGACACTTGATACTACTATGCCAACTGAGGATCTTATGGCTGATTCTCTTTCCCATGCCTGGCTGCTAGATTCTGGTGCTTGTTTCCATGTAACACCATAGAGAGAATGGTTCTGGAATTATGCAGCAAAGTCTCTTGGTACCGTGAGAGTTAGTAGCTCTTACCAGTATGATGTTGTGAGGATTGGAGATGTGGTTGTGCAGTTCATTGATGGTTCAAAATTTACTATGCATAATGTACACCATGTACCTCAGTTATCATGCACTTTGATGTTAGTTGGTCAATTTCATGACCTTGGTTACAAGGTGGTCTTCTATGCTTAGTCCTTTTGCATATCAAATGGCAATATGGTAACTGCAAAAGGAATCAAAGTATGCTCACTTTATCCTTTATTCGTATCACAGAAAGAACATTGTTAGCTGTTACTGAACAGCAAATGGATTGTATTTGGCATGGTTGTTTGGTCCATATATCTCGTAGTGGAATGGAAAATCTTTCTCATACTGGCTACTTACTTGTGTTACCTTTCTCCGATTTTTCATTTTGTGAGCATTGTCAATATGGAAAGCAAACTAGAAATGTGCATAGAAAGCACATTGACTCTTCAATTCAGCCTTTCGATCTTGTTCATATAGATGTGTGTGGTCCTATGCTCACTAGGTCCTTAGGTGGTTCTCTTTATTTTGTCACTTTCATAGATGATGCTACTATAAACATTTGGCTATATCCTATCAAATTGAAGGATGAGGTATTCCCTACTTTCAAAAAATGGCTTGCTTCAATTGAGCCTGAAAAAGGAACTAAGATTAAGGCTTTATGTTCAGATAATGGGGGTGAGTATACCTCACATGAATTCAGACTTTTTTGTCTAAAGGGATTTGTAAAGAGTTTAAAGCTCCTTATACCCTAGTATAGAATGGTGTAGCTGAGAGGATGAATAGAACTATTCAAGATAGAGTAGTCTCTATGTTGCATCATGCAAACCTCTCACAAGGTTTTTGGGCAGAAGTATTATTGACTGCAGTTCATGTGATTAACCTTTCACCTAGTACTACCAAAGGTCTAAAAGTGGCACAAGAGTTATGGACACGGAAGCCACCATATTATGATCATCTTTGAGTTTTTGGGTGTGAAGCATAGGTTCATATACCTAAGAATCGTAGAAAAAAGTTAGACCATAAGTCAAAGAAATGCATTTTTCTTGGATATGGTCGAGAAGGACAATTTGGATATCGCTTATGGGATCGTGAAACACGATCAATGATCAGACATAGTGATGTCATTTTCAATGAGTCTAAGATGCATAAACAACCCATTAAGGAGGTTGAAGTGAGAAGAGTGGTGTTTGAGGATACTTATCCTCCGGTTAGCATGCATAAAAATATTGCACATAGGGATGTTCAAGAGAATGTCCATTCAGATCAGTCTACACATATTCCTATTGAGAACCATTGAGACATTCTACACGTGTTCAGATCCACCTGATAGATATGTTCCGGGTCTAGATTTTGTTATGCTAACAGATGTTGGTGAGCCTTCTTTCTACAAAGAGGCTATGCAAATAGAGGATCATGTCAAGTGGGATTGTATTCACAAGAATGGTACTTGGGATTGTCATGAAGAGAGTTGGATTGTATTCACAAGAATGGTACTTGGGATTTACTACTTTTGCCAAAGGGCACAAAATCTTTACCATGTAAATGGGTATATAAGCTGAAATTCACATAAGATAGTGCTTCTCCAAAGTATAAAGCAGCACTTGTTGCAAAGAGTTTTAAGCAACAACATGGTGTTGATTTCGAGGAAATCTTCTTTCCAATGGTCAAGATGACTACCCTGCGCATGTTGCTTGGATTCATTGCAATGGAGGAGTTAGAGCTAGTTCAAATGGATGTGAAAACTACTTTCTTGCATTGGGATCTTACATATGATATCTATATGGAACAACCAGAGGGTTATATAGTTCTATGCAAGGAAAGTCTAGTTTGTAAGCTTAAAAAGAGCTTGTATGGACTTAAAAAGTGCCCTGGAAAATGGTACCAAACGTTTGATGTTTTTATGAAGTCTCAAGGCTATTCTTGAAGCAATTAGGATCATTGTCTCTACACACAGAGATGCTCAGATAGCGGCTTGATATGCTTGATACTTTATGTCGATGATATGTTGATTGCTGGGAAGTCCTCTTATGATTTGTCAATTCTCAAAAAGAAGTTGAGTCAGACATTTGATAAGAAGGATTTGGGGGATGGCAAACATATTCTTGGCATGCACATTACTCGTGATAGGAGCAAAAGATGCATATACTTGTCTCAAAGTGAGTACATATCCAAAGTACTTCACAGGTTCAATATGGAGAGTGGAAAGGCATTGAGTACACCGTTACCCACATATGTGAAACTAAGCAAGTATGATTGCCCCAAAATAGATGAGGAAAAGGAATTCATGACCAAAATTCCTTATCAATCTTTTGTTGGTAGTCTCATGTATGCTATGGTAACTATGAGACCAGACATTGCATTTGTCGCGGCAGTTGTGAGCAAAAATATGTCTAATTCTGGCAAGAAACATTGGGAAGAGATCAAGATGATTTTAAGATATATGAGTCGCACTGAGGACAAGTGTCTATGCTTAGGTAGAGGGAAAGCATCCATTATTGGTTACAGAGATTTTGACTATGCTAGTTGTGTAGACAATCGTAAGTCTACATCAGGGTGCATTTTTTGTTTTGCTGGAGGTGCTATCTCTTGGAGATCTCATCTTCAAGAATGTACAACTATTTCCACCATAGAAGCAAAGTATGTTGCAGCAAGTGAGGCATGTAAGGAAGCGTTGTGGCTTTCTCATATTGCTTGTGAAATGGGTTTACGTTAGCATATACCTTGTTTGCTCAGTGATAGTCAGAGTGCCATTGCTTTGGCTTAGAATCTGGTCTATCATGCAAAGACCAAGCACATTGAGGTGAGGTATCATTTCATTAGAGATTGCTTAGCCATTGAGCGGAGTTGTGTAAAGAGTATGGAGCTATTTCATTTTGTAGATGGCACAAGCAAGAGTAAAATGTTGTAGACGGTTGTCGTATTCAATCATACACATACTATAAATGGCATGGTACTATGTAGTGGAGATAGTGAAGGCAACAATGCTTTGTCCTGTGTGCATGAGTCGAGGGTACGAGAGCACAAGCTCAACCTTGGATGGAGCAAGGCTCAAGGCATTGTAGAGGGTGTAGACTTTGTGAAGGGTTAGTTGCTCTTCCTCCTCATGGAATTGCCCTATGACGTGAGGAACATGTGTTGATAGCTCATCTACAATTACCCAATCGTCTCTCCCTCGGAGATCCAGAATCGCCTCAAAGGAGCCCTAACAACACTGCATTGGAGCTTCCATCTACTCTCCTCCTTGTAGAGAGGTTTTTTCTAGTCAAATCGAGATGGACTTTTACTCGGAGGTCACGTACCTGCTTGCTTCCACCATCCTTTTTAGTTGCAAAGTTCACAGATTTACAAGTTTTGCCAAACTCAAGAACTCAATAATTGTTAGTTACTCAACCCAAAATGGAACTAAAGCAGGCTCAAGGCAGATCAAGGTCTCATGAAATTTGAATACATGAGTCATTAGTGCTGAAGTCGTTGTTGCTGTTACTGCTGATTTCAAGAATGTGCAGATTAATCTCTGCGTTGGGGTAGTCAACCAAGTAGATCGAGCATGGAGACGAGGTGTAGATTAGGTGTAGGGGTGTAGCTTAATCCCCAATGGAAGCGATTCCACAACCAAGCAGAGGTAGTCATGATTCATATTTAATAAGAGAAGTAATACGAATGATACGGGCCTACAAAGGATGGAAACCCGAGTTCATATGGACAATTAATGCATATGCATACAAACTAAATACAATAAGGATTATAAGAATGGTGATAAGATGTAAGAAAAGTGTTTATAAACACTTCATAAACTTCAGATTTTCCATCAATACTTGGAGAATGATCATCAATATAGAATGACCTCTAAATGTAACAGTGGGAAAAGGGTGGGAAAAGTTAATGAAAAGAGAAGGGTGGGAGGGTGGGAAAGAATGGGCAATGTAAAACCCAAAGAGGGCACAAACTAGTGGCAAAAAGACCTCTCCCAATAAATAGAAATTCTACCAGCACCACCAAAACAACCACCAAAATCACCGCCAAATGCACCTGCAAGACCTCCATCTAGCACTCTAATATCATGTAGAGAGTACATGTGTGGAAGGAAAATTAAAAGAAGATTGTACTCACAAGTCTCTAACCAAGTACAAATGGGGGGAGAGGCCCTCCTTTTATAGATTTGGGAGGGGCTCTCCAAAGTACATCTCATGTGGGATAATTCCCTTGAAAGGAGAATGAATACATGTTAGATATGCTCAATACTCCACCCTCATGTGACCATAAATGATCAATGGTGCTCTATGTTGTAAGGCGCCAATTATGAGAGCCGGGACATTTATGGAACCCTAACTTCCAAGTTAGATGAGGTCTATGTGTCATCGTTGATGGTTGTAGATGATCTTTGTGAGCCTAGCCGTTAGGTTAGGTAGGGCATAAAATTCCACCCATTGGGTTGCCATTTAAGGTGAAAATAAAGGCCATGTGGCATCGCGCGATTTCCCCATAGAACCTTAATGGGGGGAGTGTAGAGGGGGGCTTGTCCCCTTCTAGGGGGTCCCGAGAGCCTACGCCCCTGGCCCGTAGGGCCGAGACGGTAGGACTCCTGGTTGTGGAGATATTGTCCGATCCTATATTTTATCGACTATTTTGTATCTTTCGACTATGTTTATCTATACCAAACCGCCTTGTAAAAGCTATATAAGCACGGCCTAGGTTGAGCTTTACATAACATAGTGCACTAGTAAGCCCTTCATCTAGAGTCTATCTAGATCCCCATCTAAGCTCCACATTGGGAGCACATGGGTGGATAGCACCATCATTGTAACTACATTACGCTCGGCAATCTGAGAATTTGAGTTCTCTATCTCTCAATGTGCATCTATCTTTGTCTACGTTTTTCTCTCAAATCTATCTACAACTCTATTCCGTTGTGCTGTTATTTTCTTACAAGGTATCAGAGCTCAGGAGGCTCTAAGTGGTGGAGAAGCAGAAACACAGAGGTTGGAGAGGTCTGAACAACAAAAGAGAGAAGATGTCAAGGAGCACATCATCATCTACGACTAGGAGTCAAGGTAGTTCATCAACAGGACTAGGTGGTGCACAAGCAAGAGCAACAATAAAGCCGATCATCCCAATGTTGTGGATACGGCCACCGCCCTTCACAGAAGGAAAACTTGATGGTACGAACTTTACTTTGTGGAAGTTCAAAATCACTTCTATTCTTGATTTGTATGAGCTTTAGGAGAATGTCCCTAAGACTAATCATGAGCCCCAAGAAAGACGTGATCCAAATAATCCTGGTTGAATGATTTCCCCTGATGTTGATCTTCTACGTGCTTGGAAACATAGAAATGCGGATGCACTCTGTGCTCTAGTTACAAGTACTTTTGATAGTGTTTTGACTCTCATTCAACATACTACTAAGGCATGTGAAGCATGGAACATATTGACAAATCAATATGAAAATCGTAATCAAACACGGATTCGGAACTTGGAGAATCAACTTGCAGTAGAACGGTTTCTTGATGGGGAGACTGTAGAGGTGTTTATCACTTGCATAAAGAATCTACGAGATCAAATGGCGGGAGCAGGTGTTCAAAATTCAAGTGAGGAGGTAGCTCAACGTTGTCTTCAAATCTTTCCACCTAAGTTTGATGGTTTGGTAACTACTCTTAACACTCAAATTAGACCTCAACCACTAACATTTGAAGAATTTAGTGCCTTACTCCTCCTAGGGGAGGAGCTGTGGCTCAAGGCAAGGAGTGGTGGTAGCAAAGGAGATGTTGCATTCACAACAAATGCCAAAGGAGGCAAAACAGAATCTGCAAAAGATGGAGACAAAAAGAAGAACGACAAAAGGAAGTTCAAGGGAGATTGTTTTCACTAGAAGAAGAAAGGACACAGAATCCAAGACTGTCACATCAAGAAGGTAGAAGAGAAGAGTGGCTCTTCAAAAGGTGGCAAGGGCAAGGAGTGTGCCAACACAACAGAAAAAGAGCTTGAGTTATTTGTTATGATAGAGGAGGTGTGCTCTTCGACTGAAGATTCAGGAACAGATGACTCATGGGTGTTGGACAGTGGTGCATCTCATCACATGACGAGTAGAAAACAGCTTTATAATTCCTTAGAGCCTCTAAAGGATCCTATCACAGTAAAGGTAGGGAACAATGCAAGATGTCCTGTAGAGCGAGAAGGTACCGTTTCTCTCATTAACTCTAATGGCGATATCAGGAAGCTTTCGAATGTGTTGTATGGTCCACAAATAAAACGAAATCTACTTTCAGTAACTTCTATAACTCATCAAGGTCATCAAGTATCTTTCAGTAAGATAGGAGCTAAGATTATGGATGGTAACAACAACATTGTTGGGACCGGCATAAGAAGGAACAATCTGTATGAGGTGTATGCTCTTAGAGCGACAACAAACATGGGCACAAGTAGGCTATGGCATGAGAGATTCGGCCACATTGAATACCCTGTATTGAAGGATATGCATCATAGGGGTATGGTTGCACACCTACCATCGATTTCAAAAACGAACGAGCCATGTGAAGCTTTCATGATGGGCAAGCCACAGAGGAAGGGGTTTCCACAAGAAAGCAAGAACAGGGAAAGCTATCCTCTAGAGTTGGTGCATGCTGACTTGTGCAGAAAAATCCCTACATAGGCTTTGGGCGGATCTTCCTACTTCATGTTACTTGTCGACCACTATAGCAGGAAGATGTTGGTGTACTTCCTTCGCGATAAGGCTCAAGCTTTTTGTAAGTTTAAAGAATGGCTTCAGCTTGTTGAAACTGAAACAGGGAAGAAGATGAAGAAATAAAGGATATATGGTGGTGGTGAGTTCACATCAACATAATTTCAAGATTTCTGCAAGAGTAAGGGAATCAAGCATCAACTCACAATGGCACATAGTCCTCAATAGAACGATGTTGCAGAATGTTGGAATCGAACCATCATGGAGATGTCAAGGTGCATGTTGAAAGGAAAGGGTTTGCCTAATCAATTTTGGATAGAGGTTTTCAACACAGCTATCTACATCTTGAATTGAAGATACACCAAGGCACTTGATGGAAAGACTCCACAAGAACCCTACACTAGTAAAAAGCCTTCTATTTCCCATTTCAAAGTATTGAAAAGTGAATGTTATGTACATGTTCCAGATAGGCAGAGAAAAAAAGCTTCAACCAAAAAGCATCAAATGTATCTTCCTAAGGTACAGCAAAGATAAGAAGGCTTATAAGCTTTATGACCCTGAGGCTAAGAAGATCATGGCAAGTCATGATGTGGTTTTTAAGGAGGAGCAGCCACAGGTGGTGGAGGAGGAAAAGAGAGCTTCCACTTTATTATCAGGCGAAGGGGCAATCCACTATGAACCTGGCCCAAGAGATATCCCTTCTACATAAGAGATGGAAGCATCATCTTCAGATGATGAGTCTGAATGTTACCAACCTACCAACACCCAAGTGGAAAAACCATTTCCATAGTGGGTAAGGCAGCTCTATGATTCTGCAAACCCCATCCCATGGTCACTAGAACAGGTTGCAGATGGACCGAGGCGATCATAGAGAATAGAGGAAAAGAGATGGGCAAGCGCCCATATTGTAAACAGACCCCTGATGGCTGATCGCATTCAAGAAGAAGCAAAGGAACCAACCAATGTAGAAGAGGCACTCCATGATCCGAATTCGAGGGTTGTCGTGCAAACAGAATACAACAATACCATGAAGAATGGAACTTGGGAGCTAGTGGGTTGACCCCCTAAGCGTAAAGTCATTGGCAGCAAGTGCGTCTTGAAGCTAAAGTACATGGCTGATGGTACTCTAGAAAAGTATAAAGCAAGACCTTTTGCACAAGGCTACTCACAAGTTGAAGCCATTGACTTTTGAAAATCATTTTCCTCGACTACAAGAATGACTACTATTCGAATAGTACTAGTTGTGGCTACACATAAGCGTTGGCCAGTCTATCACATGGATGTCAAATTTGCATTCCTGAATGGAGATCTCAAGGAGGAGGTATATGTATCTCAACCACCAGGGTTTGAGGCTCCCCATTCAGAGAACAAGGTATCTAAGCAAAAGAAGGCATTATATGGGCTAAAACAAGCCCCTAGAGCATGGTACCAATGGATAGATAATTATCTCCTGGATCTAGGTTCCAAAAGATGTGCTTCTGATGCTAACTTGTATGTTCTAAAGAGAGGAGGGAAGACAATTGTGTATGTACTCTATGTAGATGACCTTGTGATTATAGGAAATGATGATGCTCTTCTTCAACAAACAAAATATGCTCTAAGTTCAGAATTTGAAATGACAGACTTGGGCTTAAAGCATTATTGCTTAGGTCCTAAAGTTTGGCAGGAGCCAGGGAAGACTTTCATCTCCCAAAAAAAGTATGCAAGGTAGATATTGAAGGCATTTGACATGGAGGATTGCAAGAAAATTTCTACACCTATGGAGCTCAACACAAAATTATCTATTGAAGACACTTCACCTCCAGAGGATATTGGAAGACATAGGAAATTAGTTGGAAGTCTCATCTACTTGTGCAATAGCAGACCAGACATCTCTTATATTGTTGGAGTAGTAAGCAGGTTCTCTAATAAGCCTTGCCAAACTCATTGGAAGGCAAGCATGCAGATACTCAGGTATGTGAAAGGAACCACTAATTATGATATTCTTTATGAAGGTGGATCATCTCTAGTCAGATACTGTGACTCAGATTGGGCAGGAGATATTGATGTCAGAAAATTTTTGGATATTGACTTCTATTTCTTCATCCATAGCTTCTTTCCATTCTGCCTTGGTCTTTGCTTCTTCATATGAATAAGGTTCTTCAAATGATAAATTTTTAGCAAGATAAATGGAATGCTTGGTAACTAAAGAAGTTTCATACCCATATCTAATTGGTTTCTTGCTCTCCCTTTGTGATCTTCTAATTGCTTGGTTGGATGATTCATGTATATCTTGCAATCTCTTCATCTTGACCTTGCCTTTGATTACCATGCCTTGAATTCTCCTAGGTTGATGATGTCCTCATCCTCTGATTTAATGTCTTCAATTTGGCTTGGCTCCTCCTTGGTGAGGCTTGCAAACTCCTCTTCCCGGTCATATGGCAACTTAACTTTCCTGCGTTCACTTTCAAACTAAGAATCATTCTCATCAAACACAACATCCCTACTGACCATAAATCCTTTGTTGGATGGATTATAAAACCTGTATCCTTTCTGATTTAAATCATACCCTATGAAGATACACTTCTCTGCCTTAGGGTCTAGCTTACCTCTGATTTGAGATGGGATATGCACATAAGCAACACATTCAAAGATCCTGCAATGATCACATGATGGCCTTCTACCATGCCATGCTTCATATGGGTTCATTCCATCAAGTGATTTGGATGAAAACCTGTTAATAAGATAAGTGGCAGTAGATACACTCTCTGCCCACAAATAATTAGGTAACCTTTTCTCATTTAGCATTGCCCTAGTTGTTTCAACAATCAACCTATTTCTCCTTTCTGCTACCCCATTTTGCTCCGGGGTATACCTTGTTGTAATTTCCCTTTTGATACCTCTGTCCTGCAAGAATGCATTAAATTTATTTGAGACCTACTCACCTCCTCCATCTGACCTTAGTCTTTTTAGGCTTCTTGCTCTTTGGTTTTCCACAAGTGCAAGATACTTCTTAAAGCTACTGAAGAGTTCATCTTTGTGCTTCATAAAATACAAGATAGTCCACGTACTGAAATCATCAATGAAAGACACATAGTACCTTGAGCCAGAAATTGAACGGTCCTTGCTTAGTCCCCACACATCTGTGTGGACAAGTTCCAAGTTATCTTCATGCATGTAACCTTTCCTTGAGAAGGGTAAACTGTGTGATTTACCAAACTGACATGCACCACATTTATAGATCATGTGTTGCTTGGATACATTAGGTATCCCAAACACACATTGATCTCTACATATTTGCTTTAAGGTTCTCTCACCAATATGCCCTAATCTTTTATGCCGAATCTCAAGCTTTGACAATGTTTGATCTTTGAAATTATAGAGTGCAATATTCCTTGTATCTTCAAGTTCAAATGTAAATAATCCACCTATCTTTTCTCCCTTGGAAACTCTCTTGAATCTATGTTGGGAATCTTCCACAAATGCTCCATATTTGTTGAACCTAACCTGCAAACCTTTTTCCACAATCTGTCCAACACTCATCAAATTCTTGGTGATTGTAGGTATGTACAACACTCAACAGATTTCTATTCCCATTAGAAGTTTTAACATTTCCTACCTTGACCACTGAATGTTTTTTGTCATCACCTCTTTGTACTTGGTGCTTTCCCTTGAGTTCCTCAAGGTCAGAGAGAAGATCTAGATTGCCTCCCACATGGTTGGAGCAACCTGAGTCAATATAGAAGAGGTGTTCATCATTCATACCTTGCCTTGAAGTCATGTTCATAATCAGAAGGGAATCCTCTTGATCCTTTGTGTAATTGTTGTAGTTCTTTCTTGATTCGTAGCCTCCTTGGTAGTTGTTCTTGTAATTGTTTTTGTAGTTGTTGTTGTAGCTTTGATTATGGTTGAACCTTCCTCTTGATTGTGTGTATCCAGCTCTTTGATATCCTCTTCCTCTGTGATTCTTGAAGTTCCTATAGCACTCATCTATAGTGTGATTAGAAAATCCACATATGTTGCATGGGGAATAGTTGAAAGGTATCCCCCTACCTTGCTTACCTCCTCTGCCCCTACCTCTTGAGTTCCTACCTCTTCCTGCATAGTTAGCTTGAGAGGTAGTACCTTGTTCTTCAATCTTTTTGCTTTTCCCTTTCTCTTTAGACATGCCTTTATATGTGTATAAGGAGGAAGAATTATTACCTCTTGATGGTCCTCCGTTTTTGTTGAGCTTGGCTTCATGAGTAAAGAGTTGCCCCATGAGTGTGATAAGATCTGGAATCTACATCTCCATGTACATTGTGAAAGCTTCCCATTTGTCATCTGCCTTGATGCCATTGGTTACTTTTCTCACAATTTGCTCCTCATCAATCTCCTCACCTATACTTGCCAATTGGCAGCCACATCCCTGACTTTGGTCACATATTCAGAAACACTTTGCTTGGGTTGCTTCCTTTGAGTGGTAAACTCAATCCACAATTGATTCTTCCTAGCTCTTATGTTGGAAGAAAAATATGAAGACAATGTGTCTCAAGTCTCTTGGGATGTTTTACAATTCCTAATGTGTGGAAGAAGGAAGTGACAGATAGAGTTAAGTAAATATGACCTTGCTAATGCATCTTTGGCACACCATGAATTGAGTCTTTCAAACTCCTCTCTTGTAGGTTCTCCTTTGCTTCTGAAAATGGGCATCTCCTCATCTCCTGATATGTATTCCTAGAGACTCCTTCCTTGTAACTATGTCTTCTTCCTCAAAGACCATGCATGGTAGTTTTTCTTGTCCAATTTATCAATAAAAGAAGGGAAACCATCTCCTATTTTAACCTCAGTCAATCTAATACCAGTGTTGGGAAAGATGGATGGACACCTCAAGAAATGAGTTGGTATTGCTAATCCCTGCTTTGTACCTACCCTCTTTCGATTCAGAGTTGTCATGTAGGCCCCCTTAGCTTCCCAATGAAACTAAATAAGTACCTATGTACTTCAGCGATGATGCTTCAAACAATTAGTTCAAAACAGATAACTTTGCAACTAGCTAGTGACCAAAGACTTGCTATTTTGGTCTTGATACCTGCTAGATGTTTTGCTCAGTACTCACAATAAAGTAGCAATTAGAAAAATTCCATCTTAGGGTATATAATAAGCTTACAGAATTAATTTTTCCAAGTGGAATCACTTAAAATAATTGACTATACGTAGAGCAATCAATTTAACAATTGAAGCCTTACCCTGACTTTTTAGGAGATGTGCAAAGAATGGCCTGTGATCACGTCGAGGCACTTTTCTCCGAATTGGCTGAATCAAACTTCTTCAATATTTGGTTGATTTTAGTAGACTTTCAGTGGGTTCCAACAAGCTATAGGTCATTGCAAATGGTGGAGCGGTCAATGAGATTTGAGCACGACAAGTACACTATTCTGAGTGACAATGAAAGAGAAATCAACAGAGATACTTTTAAATGATGTATATGTATTATGGAACATGATTTTACAAGATCATTGGCAAAGAAATGATGCCAAATGATAGTGAGCTGAGTGAGCAATGAAGTTTTCTACTCAACCTCTACTAATGTTCAAATGGATGGCTCCCAAAGGGAGTATATTTGGCCACGCATTTTTCAAGTACTTTTATAGAGAGATCCTTCAAATCTGAATTTGAAATTCAAATGATCTTCCATCTAAAAGTTCTTCCTCTAGATGAGGAGATATTCTCTCATGAGAATTCGTAGTTTATTTGTTCCCCTAACTCTACGAGTTTAGTGGCTTTACAAGACTCCTCTAAGTTAAATGACTTTTACAAAAGTTAATGGTAAAAACCATAAGCAATGGTTCAAGTGATTCTTCAAAGAGTTGCACATAACTTCTTCAATGTCTAACCAAGTGTGAAGGCTTGTCATTTGCACCAAGAAAAAACTCACAAAAAAGAGGCCCGACCATGAGATCATTTGAGAGGTATTCTTTGTGATTAGTGATCTCAATCCATGCCTCCATCACTACCCTCACATTGTGCAATTGAACATTAACAATGTCATTGTATTTCTATGTGATCTAATACATATACATTGATTACTTCTCTACTTCATTTCTCTGTTATGATCATCTCAGAAGAGTGAACTTCTCAGATCTTGTTCTAAGTGCATGGTTGATCATTTGATGTGACTTAAAGTATTATCGATTTACTATATTATTACTTCATAGCTACAAATTGTCATTGTTATTGCTTTTTCCAGTCGTGAGATATCATCATATCTTTGCTCTCTAGTCTGCATAGTGAAGCCCCCCGAAAATATCAGGCAAGTCTTCTAACTTACTAAGCATCATTCTTAGTGTGTATTCCATCTTTTTTAGTGAAATAACTCATGATTGGTATCTATCAAAGTTAAATAGATACTCCCAAAGGCAATTTAGCCAATTTCAAGTAGGTTGAGAGCATTGATCACTTTACTAAACAGATGCAAAAACCAAAATAGCAAGTCCAAGCTCTTGGTTAAACTTTCTACCTATCTGTTTTGATCCATTGATTAGAGGATCATGTTCCAAAGCACATATGTGATTATTTGTGATCATTAAGAATCTCAAGGGGCCTACTACACTCTCCATAGCTTGTTCCTAGCTAGTGTGAAGTAGGGTTTTGCAACACCACTTCATCTCTAGAATCTATCCATCATCTCCTCCAACAGTGGTATCAGAGAAACATGAAAGCAAGATGGGAGATGGATTTCCATAATTCATTGACAAATTGGACAGAAGCAACTATTCAACATGGTCACTAAGCATGCATGCCTACCTCCAAGGAAGAAGCTTATATGGATATATCTCAGGAGATGAAGATATGCCAACATCATTAGCAAACATCAACCTACAAGGGAAGAGCAAGAAAGGCTAACTACATGGTGTGCAAAGGATGCTCTTGCAAGGTCCTATATACTTGACTCAATATCTGATTTCTTATTACCTCACATTAGGAATTGCAAAACCTCCCAAGAGACTTGGGAAACACTTTATTCATACTTCTCATCAAATACAAGGGCTAGGAAGAACTAGCTATCGATGGAGTTTACAACCTTGAAAAAGCAACTAAAGCAAAGTGTAGCTAACTATGTAACCAAGATGAAGGATGTGGTTGACCAGCTTGCAAGCATTGGAGAAGAGATAGAAGAGGAGTAGACAGTAAGGCAGATCATAAATGGCATCAAAGGTGATGATAAGTGGGAGTCATTCACCACAACAATGGACATATATATGGACATGCAAATACCTGACCTCAACACCTTGATGGGGGCAAATCTTCACCCATGAGACAAAGCTCAAAAACAATGGAGAAAACTCTAGAGTTAATCAATCTTCTACCCTCTACACAGATAGAAATAAAAGTAAGGATAAATCTAAAAGGAAAAAAGAATGAACAAGAGGCTAGTACCTCTCAAGTGAACTTCACAAGTAAAGGAAGAGATACTAGAGGAAGGGGCAGAGGAGGAAAGCAAGGCAGGTGGAGATCATACAACCCTTCACCTTGCAATATATGTGGCTTGACCAACCATACCATAGATGAGTGTTTCAAGAACACAAGGAGTCAGAGAGGAAGAGGCTTCCATAGAGGAGGTTATGGACAATCTAGAGGTAGGTTCAACAATGGAGGAAGCAATTATCATCACAACTACAACCAAGGCTACAACAACAATTATCAAGGAGGCTTTAGAGGCAGAAGAGATTATAAAAACTAAGCAGAAGACCAAGAGGATTCTCTATTGATCATGAACATGATATCCAAGCAAGGTAAAGATGATGAACATCTTTTCTATATTGATTCTAGTTGTTCCAATCATGTGGCTGGAAATGTAGCATTGCTATATGACCTTGAAAACCCTAAAGGGAAGCATGAAGTGAAGAGAGGTGATCACAATAGACATTCTATTAAGAAGATTGGAAATGTCAAGCCTTCTAATGGTAACATGAACCTTTTGAGTAAGGTTTTATATGTGCCAACCATAAAAAGAAAATCTAATCAGTGTTGGATAGATTGTTGAGAAAGGCTTACAGGCCATATTCACAAGGCATGGAGCATATGTGGAAGATCCTCAACAAGGTTTCAAGAGGGTTCCAAAAGGTGAGAAATTCTGAAGACTCTTTACATTTAAAGTTGAAGATACCAGAAACATTGCACTCTTCAATTACAAGGATCAAACCCTATCTGAACTAGAGATATGGCATAAAAGGCTAGGTCATATAGGTGAAATAACACTAAAGCAAATATGTAGGGATCAGAGTGTGCTTGGCATTCCAAATGTGTCCAAACAACACATGATATAAAAATGTGGAGCATGCCAAGTGGAAAATCTCAGAGACAACCATTCAACAAAAAAGGGTATATGTATGAAGACTACTTCGAGCTTGTGCACACAGATGTGTGGGGCCCTAGCAAAGACCCATCAATCTCAAGATCAAGGTATTATATTTCATTCATAGATGAGTATACTAGATGGAAAATCCTTTACTTCATGAAGCAGAAAGATGAAGTCTTTACTTGTTTCAAAAAGTATTTGGCATTGCTTGAGAAAAAAACAGGTAGAAGCTTGAAGAGGATCCGATCTGATGGAGGTGGTGAGTATTTCTCACATGAATTTGACTCATTCTTCCAGAATAGACGTATAAAAAGAGAGGTCACACCAAGATACACTCCTGAAATAAATGGAGTGGTAGAGAGGAGGAATAGAGTGATAGTAGAGGCTACACAATCAATGTTGAACAAAAAGAAACTACCAAATTACTTATGGGCTAAGGCTATTTCCAAAGCCACATACCTGACTCATAGGCTCCCATCCAAATTCTTGGATGGAGTGACACCATATGAGGCATGGAATGGTAGGAGACCCTCATTGGACCATTGTAAAATCTTTGGGTGCTTGCTTATGCACATATACCCTCACATATTAGAGGGAAGCTTGATCTAAAAGCTTAAAAGTGTAAATTCATTGGCTATGGCCAAAACCAAAAAGGATACAGGTCATACAGTCCCACTAACAAAGGGTTTAGAATTAGTAGGGATGTGGTGTTATGATGAAAATAATTCATGGTTTGAAGATGATTGTAGGACGATCAAGTTACCTTATGACTTGGAAAGTGATTTTCCAATTCTCACTCAAGAAGATCAACAAATATCAAAAGATGTCAACTCAAAGGATGAAGAGCAGATTGACTTCAAGGCTTGGAAGTCAAAGGGCACGAACAAGTTCAAGCAATTGGAAGATCTCAAAGGGAGAGTAAAAATACTATAAGGTATGCATATTGCCCAAACACATGGAGTAAACTACGCAAAAACATTCTCACCTATGGCAAAGATGCCAACAATCAAGGTATTGGTAAGTCTTGCTACATCCAAAAATTGGAATTTATATCCGTTAGATGTCAAGAATGCATTTTTAAATGGTTGGATATGAGAAGAAGTGTTATGGCACAACCACCTGGTTTTGAATATGAAGAAAAAGCAAGGTATGTATGCAAGCTTAGAAAAGCACTCTATGGTCTCAAGCAAGCTCATAGAACTTGGAACCATAGACTTGTTACCTATTTGCAGGATCAAGGCTTTATGTCAAGCAAGGCAGACTCTTCTTTATTTGTTAAGAAGAAAAAATCATATGTCATCTACTTATGTGTCTACGTAGATGATATCATTATTACAAGTAATGATTTTGATGGCATCAAGAATGTCAAGGATCAATTGATGAAGGAATTCAAAATTAGTGATCTAGGTTTATTAACCTATTTCCTTGGCTTGGAACTTGTGTATACAGATTCAGGTATATTCATCACACAAAGGATGTACATACATGATATGTTGGTAAAGTTTAAGATGGACAACACTAAAGTTGCAAGCATTCCTATGGAGCTCAACCATAAGCTAAGTTCACATGAAGGTGAACTACTTGAACATGTTACACACTACAACATATGAGGGGCATACTGACACTCTCTATACCGACGGTCACTCTCAATGTCGGTATAAACATTGGTGAAGTCCACTTAAAGATACCGACGGTCAAGTGACCACCGGTATGACCATTTAAAATGGATTGTTGGTGTCTCCCGCAACCACGGGTATGAGTGTTGGTATGTGCATCGGTATGTGCGTCGGTATGAGCATCGGTATAAGTGTCAGTAATTTATTGGAAGTTACCAATGTCCATACCAACGCCCATACTGAGGCTGTGTTTTAAACATACCAAGAACACGAGAGACAAACTAAACATTCTTGCACCTGTTTGAATACTCATAATCTTCTGTCGAACTTGCACGCGCAAACCAAATTGCGACCTGCATTGTCTTGTGCACACAGACACACATAGAGAGATCTCTCTCTCTCTCTCTACACACACACACACTCTCTCTCGGTTTAGATCTCACATCTTGGTAAGTGATGCGTGTACTCTTAGCCTTTGTCTTTCTCTATGCTTTAGGTCTTATAATTTCTCTTCTCTTTGATTTTGCAGAAGTTCTTTGACATTGATTGTTTGGAAATTGACGATACACAACATACATTACGCTTTGATGACAACGATCCAAAAGAGGGACATACTTGTAAGTGATTGTTTTAATCTCTATTGATAGAGAGAGAAAGAGAGAGAGACAGAGAGAGAGAGAGAGATGAGAGAGAGAGATAGAGAGAGAGAAGGAGAAACAGGAGAGAGAGAGAGAGAGAGAGAGAGAGAAAGAGAGAGAGATAGAGAGATAGAGAGATAAAGTTAGAGAAAGAGATAGAGATGAAAGAGAGGAAGATAGAGATAGGAAAATAGAGCATACATACACACACACACATCTACACATGCAACAATACACACATGCATGCTTACATACACACACATATACACACATGCATGCTTACATACACACACACATATTCACACATGCATGCATACACACACATACAAATATACACACATGCATACATACATACACACATGCATACACACATACATACACACACATATATACACATATGCATACATACACATACATACACACATGCATACACACATACATACACACACATATATACACACAAACATACACACACATACATACACACATATACACACATGCATGCACACATACACACATGCATGCATACACACATGTACACATATACACACATGCATACATACAGACACACATGCATACACACATACATACACACACATATACATATATGCATACACACATACATACACACATATACACACATGCATGCATACATACACACACATGCATGCATACATACACACACATACACATATACACACATGTATGCATACATACACACACATACACCTATACACACATGCATACATACACACACACATGTACACACGTACACACATGCATACATACACGCATATACACACATGCATGCATACATACACTCACATATACACACATGCATGCATACACTCACATGCACACACACACATACATACACACATGCATGCACACACACATGAATGCATACACAACATGCATACATACACACACATACACATATACTTACATAGACACACATACACATATACACACATGCATACATTCACACACACACATACATACACACATGCACACATATACACACACATAAGCTAGTGTTTTGATTAAATATATATAGCTAAATATATAAAATTTTGATTTTGAAGTTTTTTTACATCAAATATATAAAAATAGGATTAGGGTCTTTAGGCCACTTACACATACATACACATATACTTATACACACACACACACACACACACACATATATATATATATATATATATATATATATATATATATATATATATATATATATATATATATATATATATATATATATATATATATATATATATATACATAAACATATATATACACATGCATACACATACACATATAATAACTATATACATGTATATACACATGCATACAGAAATATACATATTTTATGTCTAGATATTTAAGATTAGGGTTTTAGGGTTTAGGCATACATATAATTCAATTACATTTATATTAAGAAAAAAATATAGAAAAAAATTTAATATCTAAATAAACATATATATAAAATAGGATTAGGGTTTTAGGATTAGGGGTTTAGGTTTTTTTAGGTGTTTAAGTATTTAAGTTTTAGTATTTCAGGTTTAAGTCTTTAGGTTCTAGTATTTCAGGTTTAAGTCTAAGTCTTTCTAATTAGGGTTTTAGGGTTTTAACACCTACATAACATATATACACACATAGACATA
Source organism: Ceratopteris richardii (assembly GCA_020310875.1). NCBI lineage: Eukaryota > Viridiplantae > Streptophyta > Polypodiopsida > Polypodiales > Pteridaceae > Ceratopteris > Ceratopteris richardii. The sequence goes on from CM035426.1 coordinate 75,227,903, forward strand.
CACATATAATACACATATACATGTATATACACACGCATATAGAAATATGCATATTTTAGGTCTAGATCTTTAAGATTAGGGTTTTAGGATTTAGGCATACATATAACTCAATTAAATTTATATAAAGAGAAAATATAGAAAAAAATTAAGGAAAAAATCTAAATATATAAATAAATATATATATATATATATATATATATATATATATATATATATAATAGGAGAATCATATAGATAAATAAATATGATAAGAACTAGTGTTTTAAATATATAAATTTAATATATAAGATTAAACATGTAAAAATAAGTTTAATTTTAATCATTTAAATTAGAGTAAATATACATACACATACACATACACACATATACTTAAACACCTATCTATATACACATATATATACAGATACACATATATATACAGATACACATATATATACACATGCATACACATATATACATGTTTTAGGTCTAGGTCTTTCTGATTAGGGGTTTAGGGTTTTAACACATACATAACATATATACACACATACACATACACATATAATACATATATACATGTATATACACATGCATATAGAAATATACATATTTTAGGTCTAGATCTTTAAGATTAGGGTTTCAGGGTTTATGCATACATATAACTCAATTAAATTTATATAAAGACAAAATATAGAAAAAAATTAAGGTAATTATCTGAGTATATAAATAGTATATAATTAAATATATATAATTAAAAATATATAATTAAATGTATAAAAATAGGATTATATAAGAAAAAATCTGAATTTATATATATATATATATATATATATATATATATATATATATATATATATATATATATATATATATATATATATATATATATATATATATATATATATATATATATATATATATATATATATGTTAAATAGGATAATTTTATAATAAATAAATATGATAAGAACTAGTGTTTTAAATAAATAAATTTAATATATAAGATTAAATATATAAAAATAGGTTTAATTTTAATCATTTTATCGGAGTAAATATACATACACATACACATACACACATATACTTATACACCTATCTATATACACATATATATATATATACACACATACATATATATATATACATGCATACACATATATACATGTTTTAGATCTAGGTCTTTGTGATTAGGGTTTTAGGGTTTTAGGGTTTTAACACCTACATAACATATATACACACATACACATGCACATATAATACATATATACATGTATATACACATGCATACAGAAATATACATATTTTAGGTCTAGATCTTTAAGATTAGGGTTTTAGGGTTTAGTCATACATATAACTCAATTTAATTTATATAAAGATAAAATATAGAAAAAAATTCAAGAAAAAATTTGAATATATAAATAAATATACATATAAAATAGGATAATTATATAGATAAATAAGTATAAAAAGAACTAGTGTTTTAAATAATCTAATTAAATATATATATTTAAATATAAAAAAATAGGATTAATTAAGAAACAAATCTGAATATACAGATAAAATAGGATAATTATATAGATTAGGGTTTTAAGATAAGGGTTTTAGGTTTTTTTAGGTGTTTAAGTATTTAGGTCTTAGTATTTAAGGTTTTAGTCTTTAGGAGTATGATTTTTTGGTTTAATAAAAAAAACAAATGTTCTAAAATGTCCATATTGTATCACATGGCTAGTTTGGATCCGGAGGAGAGAATGGCATGTCCTTGCACTCAGTGCAAGTATCAAATCTCTCAAAAACGGTGGATTTGTACTACACATGTTAGAGAGTATGGATCCTTTGATAGAAGTCAACTAGAAAATCTATGCTACCATTCGTATGGTCCCCTAGGTGAGTAGATGGACCCAAAGGACATTGCACCGGTAACCTCTCATGGACAAAAGAGAACAAAAAAGGACTTAGACGTACAAGAAAGTACTAATAACAATACACGGAATGAACATATGGAAGAGATGCTCGAAGCATTTTATGAGATGGATGAAGATCATGATGGTGGAGAAGATGTCGAGAGTTTTATGGACACAACAGAATTTCCACGATTAGAAGTCGATAAAGAATATGAAAACATGCAAAGGCTAGCTCGTTTAGCACTTTACAATGGAGCCAAGATATGTGTACTATGTGCATCACTCGCGATGCTCAATCCGCAATCCATTTATGGATGGTTAGGTAGTAGTGTCACTGAATTGTTCAGGTAAGTGGATTTGAAATAAGCTTTCATTATTGTATCAAAATAACTTTACTTACTAATATCATTTTAATTGCTTCATTAGGGTGAAAAACAGCCAAAAAAGGGCCATGTAAGGATTTCAATTAGTTGTGCTTAATCTGGATTAAAGTTGTCAAATCATTTTAAAAAATTCTGTGTAAGCGCATTTAAAACGTATCTTATGCAAATTTTGAAGAGAGAGAAACTCGTGTGATAATCATGAAAAGTATGTGTGATATCTTACGCCTTGAAGTTTGTGCTCATCGGACGTTCATGAAAATTTGAATTTTCCTCTTGTTCACGGACCTACATAATGTGTGCTTATGATGTTTTGCACTTTTTTACTCTACTTTCCATTGCAGACACGTTTCTCTCTTTCATGTCATTCAGACACTTTCGCGTCACTCTTCATAGCAGACCATGGAGAACCTCAACCCAAACACTATCAGTGAGCTTTCAACGAGCCGGAATCATTGTGATAAGTTCCATATCAACATTGCAGTTAGTCATGAGTATGCAACGACAAGAAAGGTATTCTGAAGGACTTATATAATGTGTGCTTATGACGTTTAGCACTTTTTTACTCTACTTTCCATTACAGGCATGTTTCTCTCTTTTGTGTCATTTTAGACACTTTCGCGTCACTCTTCAAAGCAGACCATGGAGAGCCTCAACCCAAACACTATCATTTAGCTTTCAATTAGCCAAAATCATTGCAGTTAGTCATGAGTATGCAACGACAAGAACGGTATTTCGAATGGCTCTTCAACCTTCTGAAGTAGATGGATTGCGGAAAGAGGGCAAAAAACATATCGACATATGGGCAGATGGATCTATTTATCCAATTGATCCACAAACTGGAAGGTATCCCCTTTTTCATAATCTTCATGATCTAATTAGATTTGTAGGAGATGGTGAGGATGGTTTATGAGGCTATCGTTCAAGGCTCTGAGAGATTTCAGGAAATTATGTACAATACATAAGAAAATGCAAATCTCTACTTTCAAAAATGGGATTTCATGGTGGCGATGTTCATCTAAGAGAAGATCCAAATCTTTCACAAAATATAGGGAATGTACTATAGGATGTCTCAATGGGGGGTGGAAAAGCAAGGAGATTCTTCAACAACCATGATGACAAACAATTAAATACCATGTGGAATTGTTGGAAAACATTTTGTGAGGTCACTACTAATGTAAAAGACAAATGAGAAATAGCAAAAAAGAGAATGGAGGTGTGGGTCAAACTAGATAATTTTTAAAAGATCATGAGGCAACAGGTAACATCAAATAGCTATGTGATAGATTTCAAAAAGGTGACCACAGAGCTTATAGAAACCATCATACATGCATGGAGTGCCAAAGATATAACAAACTACTTGGTGAGTTTCAAAGATAATTTACTCAATTTATTTTTCTTTAATGATAATGGAGCTAGAAGAGTCCAAAAACCAACGAATGAGTGTATCAAGGGGTAAATCCACCATTGTATAGTTGACAAAAATAAAAATCTGGAAAAATTTTGCCAGCATATTCTCTACAAAATGAGCATATGACAAGTGTCAAAATATCATAAAACTGCAAGTACTAACATCTTTGCCTGCATAGTGAATCACTGACTCCACTGCATATAATTAGTTACCCAATAGAAGCCAACTAGGATTATTGAGCACCTATGAAAAACTATCATACATCTCCTATGGTGAGGTTGGGTAAGTCTTCCACCTGCATCATTGAAGAGAACCCCACATCTGGGTGTCTCTGAGTTAAGAAAACCTTACCATGGCCTCTTTATCAAATGTAAAAGGTTTTATGCAAAAATGTAACCGCTATATCAATGACCTGTTAAGTGGCATGTACGCATTGGCATTGTATGGTTTTATTAACGTTTAATTTGAAGGGTTTATGGAGGGTTGCAATGGAAAGTCATGTACCCTGTGCGAATGGGTGTGACAAGTTGTATAAATATATCACATGGATTAATAAAGAGGAGAGCGCACGTTTCTTGGAGCAAGTCTGTGTGTTGGATATGGCTTCTTCTCCCTCTACTTTCTTATTATTATATTTATATTGGTCTACGTGCGTTGATGGCAAAAAGTGTGGATCTGTAATGTTATGAGAGAAACATTCTTGTTCTGGTTTATTTCTTGAAGTTAATGAGCATGGTGACGTGATTGGAGAAAGCTATGGCATTCTTTTTCTCTCTCTTGTTCCCTGTTGCAGGAGTGTGTATGCATTCCTGTAAACACTAGCGCCATCTGGGCTTACCCCCCCTTGGCTCTATTCGCTGGAGCATATGAGGAAGGCACTGCGCTTCTGACCTCTGCACTTTCGTGGACACCCATGCTTCTTGCTTACTTGCATTCTATTGTGCCGTACTCCTGTTGTGCAGCCTGAAGCTCCATCCATAGCTTGTGTCCTGGAATGTACAACAGCATCGCTTGAGCGGTGAGAATGAAGATGGCGCTTCAGTCGATGGATGATGTCCCAATGCACACCGTGGTTGGGCAATTGTGTGGTGGCTCCGCGAGTTGAGTTGCATGCACCTACAAGTCACCAACGTCGCTCTGGGCGAGAGGGGCCACCATTAGCAGCAGAATTCTCAGAATCAAGAAAGACAGGAGGTCGAGATTGCTCCCCTCTCCAACTACATTGTCACACCCACGTGTCACGTGACCGACAGTCGTGCGTCCAAAACCTGACGCGCCGCCGCTGCCTCCAACATCGTTCAATCAACTCGAACCCCATCTCCTTCGGCAACACCAAGGTCCTCGCAATCAGCTTCATCAACCCCCTGTACTCCAATTCCAGAAAGATGCCTTGGAGTCTCTACACGATGATTTTGTAATTGAGTATAAGCCAAGATTTGCGCTTTTGGTAACTCACAATTGTATCTGATGGTTGTCCTGCACTCACCGATATGTCGTCCGGTCCTCACCGAAATATCGTCCAGTGATCATGGCACTATTTCGGTCCCGCTAGAGCATTCCGGTGATGTATGTGTATGTATGTATATGTATAAACATATCCAAGTGTATGTATATGCATGTGTATATGTATGAAACATGCATGTGCATGTGGATGCATTTCCATTTTCATCCATGTGCATGCACGCGAATGTGCGTGCATGTGGATGTGCATATACATGTATTTAAGTATATGTTAATGTGTGTATATATGCAATAACGCATGCATGCAAGTCTTTTTATGCGGTTGTAGAAATGTTTGTGCATATGCATGTGTATGTGTAAGTGTATGTGCACATGTATGTGTGTGTATATATGTGTGCGTATGTGCATCTGAATATGTGTATATGTGTGAACGTGCATCTTCATCATGTATAAGTGTATATGTGCATATCAATAAGTCTGAGTATGGTAATTAATGAAAATAACACAATTCAAATGATGTACAGAGAATTACAATAGTTAGCCATATTTTTTGCTTGGTTAGCTTCTTGAATAACCTGCAATAAAGAGAGAGGGAGAGAGAGAGAGAGATAATTAAAAGAGAGAAAGAGGTAGAAAGAGAGAAATAGAGATAGAGAGAGACAATAAGATAGAGATTAGACAAAACAACAATTCTGCAAGTGATTGTTTCAGCTCGTAAGTGTCACACAATTGCGAATATTGGAGAGCTCTTTGATTAGATGCGTGAAGATGCCGATCAAAGAGCCTCTAATGTTTAAAATTTTTTTGTCAAAAATCCATCATGTAAGTGATGCTAGGGGATCGTAAAGTCCCATCCAATTGGCGTTGCATAAGCGACGTAAATTAGCGTCACTTATGCAATGCAAATTAGGATCACTTATGCAATGCTTTTTTAAATGGGCGCTTTGGTGATGTTCAATGTGAGTATCGCATATCCTATCGTGCCATAGGTTGATAAAAATGTCGTACTTCACATCGTTTAACTGACGTTCCACGCTCGATGCTTCTTGCAACGCTTTATGCAATTCTATAGCAAAAAAATTGTGTTGCATTAACCGTCGCTATGCGCCCGTATTCCTTGTTGTGAGCAATCATCTATGAAGCAATCAGGCAGACTTCATTAACTATTGAATTTTTGTTTTCTTGGGAATACCTGATATACGTTCAATAAAGTACAATAACATTCCTCTAAAGCATGGGAAAATTTGCTAGAAAACATTTTCTACAATATAACAAACTTAATGCAAGGTACATCTAAAACATACGCTTGTTGATTTTCCTTTAATATAAGAGTTAATGTTGTTTTCGTTCGATTTTTCAATAATAGATCATAAACAGGTTGTGTTCCCTAGGATGAGATCTTGAAATGTTCCAAGTTTGATTTTTTGTGTTTTACAATATGTAATGAAATAAAAAGAAAAAAACAACTACAATGAAAAAGTTCCTCTCCTTTTACTCGCATAAATTCCAATCTATCCATCCTTTTAATACATGAATTTTGATATAAAGAGACCTTTTTTTTGCTAACTTTTTACTTCAAAGTGTGAAAGTTTTATCTTCATAATTTGAGTTTTGCCAAAAGCAGCGCACGTGTGGTGTATTACTGGGGATTGACCTGATCCATCAATCGAGCCCTTTTCTTTCTGATAGTGAACTCGATGTGAAAATCCATAGCCCTCGGCAACTAAAGTGATTGAGTGGACCAACAACAGTCAGAGGGTCTAGGTATACTCCTAAATCCATACTTCTCTTTTCATTGGTTGCTCATAGGAAGATGAAATTTGAGTATGCCAACACTACAACATATTTGGTGTATAATGAGGCTTCTAGGGCAAATGCATGTGAGTGTGATTTCGCCTCGACATCGGTGTAAGGGTCCACAAAGGCATCGATAACAAAGCGCCAGCATAGGTGTTGGTATAGGCACTGGTATAGGCAATGATAAAAGCATCGATATAACCGTCGATATAACCATCGGTATAACCATCCATGTTTTCGATGATCATATTGGCACCTATACCGACGGCCTTGTTGGGAGTGCCATCGTGCATACCCGCAACCGTGCAGGGAGTACCGATGCTCATACCAATGACCATATCTACAAAGTTTTTTTTGGGCAAATTGTATTATCTCTTTCTATAACAACATTATGATGATGTTGTGTAGCAAAAGACAATACATTGCCCAAAAAAACCTAGTACATGTCATTTGTCCTCTAATGGAAGCTAAAACATGATTTCATAAAGCCAAATACTATTGGACACAAAAGACATGAGCAAAATGGACCATGAACCATGTACTAAAAATTTATACATTCGATAAATGAAGCATGTACAAGAGTGTGGCAAACCATCACCATATATGAGCCAAATACAAAATGTGGCAAAGCATTCCCATATAGGAACAAAATACAAATTTTTGGTGCACCATTGCCATATATGAGCCAAATACAAAATTGTGGCACACCATTGCCATACACATGCCTAGAAGAACATTCTTGCAATGAGACAAATTGACATGATATTTCAAACAACAACTAAAAACACCAATCCATGACGATATCTATAAGCCTCCTCGTTCGTGTTGGAGGATGATCCACTACCAACTCTTGCAACAAATATGCAAAACATTAGATGAACATACATGACATGCTTAACAACAACAAATTCAATACACCAAATGATACTTACAAACTCGTTACACATAGTGTCATATCCGCCACTACCCAAATGTGATGGTCCGACCATATCTAGATGTGTGGCTACCACATCTCGCTGTTGGCGATTTTGGTTAGGAGTCTGCTACTGCTCGTCGTGAGTCATATCCCACCCCTCAACATCTAACTATAGAGGCTTTGGTAAGCGTGCTCTAAAAGCATCACGGGCCTTGGTTATTGATGGGACATAATCTCATGTGCCATGTGTTGAATCCACTTAGAGCTAACAATAGGATGCCCATGTTTTGATCGAAACTCTTGATAGATTGGCTCTATGATATAATTTTTACAATCTTTATCCTCTTCACTCCATTTCAACATGATAGAGTGTCCAAACTGCATGGAGCAAAGCTATCATATATGTTGACGCATGGCCTTTCTGGCTGTATCCATCATTGGAGCTCCATCACAAATACTATACACCTTTGGAGTTGTCGTGGTCATAAGCACCCCAAGGTGTACGTGGTGTGGCACGTGGTGTAGCATGTGGCGTACCCTATGGCATACTTACATTTGAGTGATGCCAAAAGGAGTGATACCAGCGAGAGTGATGCTGGTGGGAGTGATGCCAATGGGAGTGATGTCATTGGGAGTGAGGCCATAAGGAGTGAAAGTTTATCTCAAATCCACTTACCTGAACATTCAGAGACAATACTATCTAACAGTCCATAAATGGATTGTAGATTGAGCATCATGAGTGATGCACATAGTAGAGATATCTTTGCCCCAATGTACAGTGGTAAATGGGCTAGCTTGCGCATGTTCTCGTATTCTTCAGTAGCTTCTCATCGTGGAAATTTTGTTGTGTCCATGAAACCCATGACATTTTCTCCACCATCATGATCTTCCTCTATCGCATCAAATGCTTCAAGCATTTCTTCTATGTGTTCATTTTTTGTAATGCTACCAGTACCTTGTACTTCTACATCCCTCTTTGTTCTCTTATGTCTACCACATGTTACGAGTGCAATGTCGTTTGGGTCCACCTACTCACGAGGGGGACCATGCGAATGATAGCATAGGTTTTGTAGTCATTTTTTATCAAAGGATCCATATTCTCTAATGTGTGTAGTACATATCCATCATTTACAATAAATTTGATACTTGCACTCAGTGCAAAGACATGCCATTCTCTCCTTTGGATCCAAACTAGCCATCTGATAAAATATGGATATTTTAGAACATTTAATTTTTCTTATTAAACCTAAAAACCCTAGTCCTAAGGAGCTAAACCTAAAATATGTATATGTGTCTATGCATATGTATATTTTATATATATTTAATTTAATAAAAAATCTCTAAAACCCTATTATATATATATATATATATGATTATATATATGTAAGAAACCTAAAAATCCTAAATACTTTTTTTTATATATTTAATTATATATACTTATTTTTATTGTATGTATGCATGTATGCATGTGTAAATAGCCTAAAAACCCTAATCCTATCTTTTATAGATATTCGATTATAGACTCTACTTTTTTATCCCAAGTTTCAAAAGTATGAGATTATATTAGTTAATATTAACCTAATACTCTATTTTTTATATATTTAATTATATATATTTACTTTATTCATTTAAAACACTATCTCTTTTCATATTTATTAATCTATACAATTATTCTATTTTTCATATATATCTATTTATATATTCTCCCCTTAAAGTTTTTTTGTTAATATCTTTTTTATATAAATTTAATTGAATTAGAAGATCCTAAAACCCTATTTTATATATATATTTATTTATATATTTTATTTTTTCTTCTTAATTGTTTTCTTAATTTTTTTCTTATATAAATTTAATTGAATTAGAAGACCCTAAAACCCTATTTTTTATAAAATTGATTACATATATGTAAAAAAACCTAAACATCCTAAAGACCTATTTTTATAATTATATATATTTATTTCTATTATATGTATGTCAAAAATCTAAAACCCTGATCCTAAAGACCTAGACCTAAAACATGTATATGTGTGTATGCATATGTATACATGTATATATGTATATGTATTATTTGTATATGTGTGTATATGTGTGTATATGATATGCATGTGTAAAAACTCTATATTCTAATTGTAATGACATAGACCTAAAACATGTATATGTGTGTATGCATGTGTATAAATATGTGTATGTGTATATTTATTGTGTGTGTATATGTGTATATGTGTATATGTGTATATGTGTGTATGCATGTGTACATAGTCTAGAAACCCTAATCCTATTTTCATATATTTCATTTGATAGAAAATCCTAAAATCCTATTTTTATATACTTAATTAAAACAGTAGCTATTTTCATATTTATTTATCTATACTTATATCCTATTTTTTTATATATTTAATTATATATTCTTATTTTTTTCTTTTTCTCTTATATATATTTAATTTAATAAAAAACTATAAATCCCTATTTTTTAAATATTAGATTATATATATTTACTTATATGCATTTCATTATATATATATATATATATATATATATATATATATATATATATATATATTTATTTATTTATCTATACTAAATACCTATGTTTTATATATTTAATTACATATAATTATGTTTAGTATATGCATGTAAAAAACATAAAACCCTAATCCTAAAGACCTAGACCTAAAACATGTACATGTGTGTATGCATGTGTATATACATGTATATATGTATACGTATTATATGTGTATATGGGTATATATGTTATCCATGTGTAAAAACCCTAAACCCTAATCGTAACGACCTAGACCTAAAACATGTGTATGTGTGTATGCATATGTATATATATGTGTGTGTGTATATATATTATGTGTGTATATGTGTATATGTGTGTATATGTGTATATGTGTGTATGCATGTGTAAAGAGGCTCAAAACCCTTATCCTATTTTTCTATATTTAATTTGATGAAAAAACCCTAAAATCCTTTTTTTATATATTTAATTATATATTTAATTGAAACACTAGATATTTTCTTTATTTATCTATACTAAAGTCCTATATATATATATATATATATATATATATATATATATATATATATATATATATATATATATATGTATATGTGTGTGTGTGTGTGTGCATATGTGTGTGTATGTATATGCAAATGTGTGTGCATGCATATGCATGTGTATGTATATGCATATGTGTGTGTATATAGATGCATATGTGTGTCTATGTATAAGCATGTGTGTATGTAATATGTATGTGAGTGTGTGTTTATAGGTCTAATTGTGTATGTATATATGTGAGTGTATGTGTGTATAGGTATGTGAGTGTGTATGTATATGTGTGTATATGTATATGCATGTGTGTATGTAATATGTATGTGAGTGTATTTATATGTGTCTATGCATGCATGCATATACATGAATATGGGTATGTGAGTATGTAATATGTATGTGTATGAATGTATGCATGCATATGTTTGTGTATTTTTATATGTGAGTGTGTGTATATGTATGTGTGTGTATGTATATGTCTGTATCCATGCATGCATATGCATGAATATGTGTATGTGAGTATGTAATATATATGTGAGTATGTAATATGCATGTGTGTATGTAATATTGTGTATGATACTATGTATGCATATGTTGTGTGTATGTATATGTGTATATATGTGTATGTTTGTGTATGTATTTGTGTGTATGCATGCATGCATATGCAAGCATATGTGTATGTGAGTATGTAATATATATGTGAGTATGTAATATGCATGTGTGTATGTAATATATGCATGTGTTTATGTAATATTGTATGTGTATGTATGTGTGTGTATGTGTGTGTATGTGTGTGTGAATGCATGTGTGTATGTATATGTGTATGTATGCAAATTTTTGTGTATGTATATGGGTATGTATGTGTGTGTACATATGTGTGTGAATGTATGTATGCATATCTATGTGTATGAATGTGTGTATATGTGTGTGTGTATGTATGCATGTGTGTGTGCATATATGCATGTGTGTATATGTGTGTGTATGTATGCATGTGTGTATATATGCATGTATGCATGCATGTGTGTATATGTGTGTGTTTATGTATGCATGTGTGTATGTGTGTGTCTCTATCTCTCTCTCTCATTCTCTCTCCTTATCTCTCTCTTTATCTCTCTCTTTAATCTCTCTCTCTCTCTCTTTCTCTCTCTCTCTCTGTCTCTCTCTCTCTCTCTCTCTCGCTCGCTCGCTTTCGTTCATATCTCTCTCTCACTCACACACACACTCTCTCTCTCTCTTCCTCTCTCTGTCTCTACTCTAGATCTATCTCTCTTTCTACTTCTCTCTCTCTCTTTCTCTCTCTCTTTCTCTCTCTCTTTTTCACTCTCTATCAATGGAGAATAAAACAATCACTCATATGTATGTCCCTCTTTTGGATTGCTATCATGAAAGCCTAAAGAACCTTGTCTCTCATCCAATTCCAAAGAATCAACGTCAAAAAACTCTTGCAAAACCAAAGATAAGAGAAATTATAAAACACAAAGCATAGAGAAAGAGAAAGGGTAAGTGTATGCACACCACTTACCAAGATGTGAGATCTAAAGAGACAAGTGTGTGCATAGAGCGAGAGAGAGAGAGATCTGTGTGTGTGTGTGTGCACAAGACAATGCAGGACACAATTCAGTTCGTGCAATCAAGTTCGATAGAAGTGCTCAATTCAAATGTCGAATTTTTTCTCTTGGCTCCCTATATGTTTAAAAAATGGCACTGGTATAAGTGCCCGTATAGGCATCGGTATAGGCGCTGGTATAAGCGTCAATAATTCCAACAGATTATCGACGCCTATATAGACGCTTGTACTAATGGCTATACGAGTGCTTATACCTGCACCTATATCAACCACAACAATGCATACTGACGATTTTATTTAAAGGCTCATACCGAAGATCAAGGGACTGTCGACATGAGTCTTGGTGGTGAACATTGGTATGGACAGCATCAATAAGCCCTCATATTTCGTAGTGGAACTGTCTTTATGACCTAGAATCATCCATAGTGTTAGTAATAAATGCTAGGTTGGATTCCAAATCGGATCTGTTGATCTCATTTGTTTCAAAAATAACTTAAGAAATGGCACAATCTATTGAGACTATTAAAGCATTGAGTGCATGAGTTGCCAATGAGTTTACATCTTTAGGTGAAACAATCAGATCGGCGTTGGCACACATAAATGAAAGGTTAGAAAGTTTACACACTCAAATAAATGAGATAAAAATATGTAAGCACAAATTTGAATACCATGCACAAGTACAATGCATGTGTGCACATTTGATAGAATGAAATCCTTACCTTGCCCATAGGCACATCCCTCCTTGAGCAATACCAAAACAATGGACTAAATACCGGAAGTGTATTGTTTGATGTTTTTGATATGACTAGATCCGTCATAACTATCATAATTGTGTTGCATTTGAACATGCATGCAAGCATCAAATAGTATGTCAAATTGGGAAGAAAATATGTGATTTCCACACTCATGCCCCCTTACACTTGAACTTAGGTCGAGGGGGAAGGAAATAGCTTTTTGAGAAAAAAAAATTGAAATCACGAAAATCAAGAATATTTCAAACATATAAAAATCAATGGAGAGCAAAGAAATATGAAGATGATAAAACTATTAACTAAGAGACCAAGATGTCAATGAATAATCAAGTGAGACTAGTTGATGTAATAGAAAGTAAACCAAAAACTTGGGAAAAACAAAAACTTGAGCAAATTTTATAACAAAAATTGGAAGAGATTGAGCAAGAAAATGAGCAATCAATACAAGTGACAAAGAAACATGATGAATACTATGTAATATGTGATTTCAATTTTTTAGAAAATGATAAATTATTTCACATGAGAAAGTGAACAAGATGAAAGCTCAATTGGGTTTTAAGATTAATACTGAAGAAACTAATCAAAATGAACCTAAAATATCCAAGAACTTGATGAGGAGAAGAGTGCAAACAAAGAAAAAAAGAAGATTACAAACAATGAACAAAAACATAAAGTGAGTTGAAAACATTATCAAACAAATTGAACAAAATATGAAAAACTCATAAAAAACTTCCAAACCTTAAACATTGAAAGAAAGAGAAGAAGTGGTTAGAATTAGTTGATTGATGAAGTAAATATAACTCATGGTAATCCAAACTGTGTAGACGTATGATTTGATGATTCTATTTGAATAATCATATTTATGCACTTTGAGAGCACGTACTCATCTAGAGTCATTTCAAGATCCTCAGTTTGAATGGATTATATGGAAGGAAACTACTTTTAAGTTGATTATTCATGATTAATTGAAAAAGGAGTTTCAAGGAGTTGTTTCATGGATTCTATATACGTATACAACTTTGTTTTGATACTTCTCATCTTTTGTTAAGTTTTTTTATCAATGAAGAAAATGATCAAGAAAAATCAGATAAAGAATAGTGCATGGAGTCAAGGAAACCCTTGTTCATTAGAAACCTTTTGTCAAGAGATAAGAGAACTGTGTGTGGTGCATCGCTTTCCCCTATACTTGGCACTCCCTCTAGAGCCATTTTAAAATGGGAAGTAGATTTCAATGGTCCTATCAAGCCGCGTGCACCACATTTTGGTAATTCTTTTATTTTAACTTGCACTCATTATTGCACCTGATAGGCACATGCTTGGGTATTGCACCATGATACTAGTGGGAGTGTGGATATGGTTTTATTACAACAATTATTCCCTTGATTTGGACTTGTCTTGGACTATTACTACATCACACATAAATTTAGTACACCTTACTATCCTTGGGCCAATGTCTTAGTAGAAAGAACCAACAATGTTTTATTGGTTATGCTATAAGAAAATATTATTATAGTATGTAGAAAAATAGGAACAATATCTACCTATTATTTTATGGGCATATGGCACTTTATATAAGGCCTCTACTGGATTTACTCCTTTTAAGTTGGTCTATGGATTAGAAGCTATTAGTCCGATGGAGTATGTTGTTCCCCACTTACATGTTGCAATCCAAGATTAGTTGGTTCTTGAGGAACCTTTTACATATTGCCTTCATGCTTTACAAGCTCGGGAGCAACATTGTTTTCACTATTTCATACTTATGCAAGAGATCGAGCACCACCAAAGTCAGTGGCATGATTGCAAGTTGAAAACTCCCATTTTCCATTGCAATGATCTATTTCTTTTCTATCAATCCAAAATGAAGAGGCAAGCTCATAAATTTAATTTGTGGTGGATGGGTACCTTTTGAATCCATTTAGGTAGGCTCAAGAACATTCTCTTTTTGAGACTTGGTGTCCTACATGTATATATTAATCATAGAATAAAAAGTAAGAAACAAAGGAACCAAAATGTAAAATGATGATGGAATGTGATGCATTTAGTGGCATGCATTTTGTTATGCATACTCTCATTATGTGTAACATCATATAGTATGGTTGGAGGCTCAAAAAATTATCATTCCTAGTGCATGATGGAATGAAGAGGATCCCTTCCCATAGATTGAGGAACTCAGAAGAACATTGAAATAGAAATTAATTCATAGTCTTACTTGCATAACCTTCTTCTTGCAACATTGAGTTTGTAGCACTCTGCATACTCTTAGTTGCAACACCACATCAAACTAAAAATGCTATAATAGCTAGTTTTGTTTTACCATGACGGAATTAGAAGTACCTTATCAAATCAAGTTCATTGATCTGCATAAATTACACATTCATAATCCATTAGCATGCCCACAATTGGGCTGGTTTAAGGCTCTTGTTCTTTTGGATTATGCAATGCTGGATTGGAAAAAGATTTTTTGTGCACCCTATGATGTTCTCCTTCCTATTTCAAATAAAAGAGTGAGAGCTCATTTTTGAGGTTGGATTTTTGGAGAGACAAATCATGCGTTTTCATTCTGAACTATTGTAATGAAAGATCTACTTCCTTCCATTCTTCTTCTTATCTCTTCCTTGTGTGTTTGTGTGTGTGTATTGTTGGGAATGATGGATGGATACTTCAAGATGATGAGTAGGTACTGCCAAATCCTACTTTGTACCAGCCCTTTGATATTTAATAGTTGATAAGTAGACCTTCTTAGCTTTCCAATGACAACATAAAATGGCCTATGTACTTTGGAAATGATGTATGAAAAGATTGAATCAAAGCAAACAACTTTGAACTTTAAGTCTTCAAGAAAACCTTCTATATTTTACCATATACTTGCTATATCTTTTGCTCAGTATGACCAGCACAATAGGAATTGGAAAAATTCCTTTTAAGGGTATCTAATTAGCTTAGCAAGCTAACTATTCCAAGTGGAAGCACTTAAAAAGATTAACTATGCTCAGAGAAATTAATTTAGCTCAACCAGAGATCACCTCAACGGACTTTTCTTTGAAATGGCTGAATAAAAATCTTCAAATTTTGACAGCATGTAGACAACTTTGAGCTGGTTCCAACAAGCTATAGATCTTTGAATTTGGTGGAGAAATGAGTGAGATATGATCTGCACAAGTTGACTGTTTGACACAAACTATGACAATGAACTCACCTTCTTGAATGGAGATTTGCAAGAAGAGGTCTATGTGAAGCAACCTCCTGGATTTGCTATGAAAGGGAAAGAGCATATGGTTTGTCGCTTGCATAAAGCCTTGTATGGTCTCAAGCAAGCTCCACGTGCATGGTATGACAAAATACATAAGCACTTGATTGCTCTTAGCTTCACATGTTGTCGGATTGAAAGCACACTCTATGTACGCAAAAATGGGGCTGATCTTATAGTGCTTGTTCTTTATGTCGATGACATACTCTTGACTGGGTCATGTAATGCAAAACTTGACATTCTTATGGCTGATTTGCAGCATACTTTTGATATCACTTATCTTGGTCTTTTGAGCTACTATCTTGGCATCCAGTTTTTATCCGTTGAGAGGGGAGTTGTTATGCATCAAGGAAAGTACGTTGAAAAACTACTTCAGCGTTTTGACTTTGAGGATTGCAAGCCAGTTTCCACACCAGTTGAGACAGGATTTAGATTCTCAGTTGAGGATTCCAGTGATGCATTTGACACTTCTCTTTATCAGCAGGCTGTGGGATGTCTTATATATGCATGCAACACAAGGCCGGATATACAGTATGCAGTTTCCCAGTTGAGTCGATTCATGCATAGCCCTGGCACTAAGCATTGGCAAGCGGTGAAACGTGTGTTTAGATATCTTCGAGGCCCTTTGAGCTTAGGTCTCTTTTATGGCAGAGATGTCCAGCCATGCTTGCATGCTTTTACAGATAGTGATTGGGCTGGTTGTTATGATACTCGCGTGTCCACTAGTGGTAATTGCTTTTTCCTTGGAGACTCATGCATATCTTGGTTGAGTAAGAAGCAACCTACAGTGGCGACATCGAGTTGTGAAGCTAAGTACAGGGCAGTTTTCACAGCTACAGTGGAGTGTATATGGCTGAGACACCTATTGATGGATCTTTGCATGGACATTGATGATGCTACGCATATTCTCACAGATAGTCAGAGTGCTTTGGCTATTGCACGAAACCCAGTGTTTCATGCACGGACCAAACATATTGAGGTGCATTATCACTACGTGAGAGAGCGCCTTCATGCAGGAGATATTGATTTGGTATATGTGCCTACACAAGATAATGTGGCAGACATATTCACCAAAGCTCTTCCACGGGAAAAGTTTGAAGCTTTTCGCAAAAAGCTTTAGGCTTATTACCTTGTGGGGGCTGATCTCTCACTCTCTGTATGTGTTCACATCATTCGCTCTAGGGGGTTTGTTACACTTATGTGTTCCTCGAGTAGCTTTGATGTGAACCTTTTCCCTATACATGGGCACTTTTTACTCTAGTGTTGGCTAGAGGTTTTTTCCCCGTGTTACCACATACTTGATACTCTCATATGTGGTGGTACTTTGTACTTAGGGATATTATTCAGCTCTTACTTCAGTTCAGTTCATCGATCAATAGAGAGAGATATTCCAGCCATCGTCTTCTCCGTGTGTCTTGCTGCGTTTGTGCTCTTTGTGTGTGCTTCTCGTGTGTCTCTCACACTTCTACACACACCCAACAAAAATATGGTCAAATTTTTTAATCTCATATTCTTAACGTAATTCAAAAGATTTATCCAACCATATATAACACTGATCTTCCTGAAACCTCTATGCCTTGAGAAGACAAACCCAAACTTTTAGCTTTCGGGTTCTTCTCACTTTGTCACGTGGCATAATCTTCTTTAAAGTTGAGAAAAGCTCCTCACCTATCATTACTTACATCAGTACCTAGTCCATCATGAGTACCTCTTGATGTTTTGACTTATGAAGTTGGAGAAGGTTCTAGAGTTCCAAAAGAAAGAGATACTGAAGAGCTAGAAAGGATTTCACCACTTTTCAAGGATATTCCAAAGTGATTATATCAAACCTGGAAGGATAGTGGTATAAAGAAATACACTAGAAGAACAGACATCAAGCAAGGAGACAACAAACAAATCATGTAAATTATGCATAAAATTTTATAATTCATAATATTTTAGCTCTTAGTTTAGTTGAGAATGAACTAGCTAGTGTTCAAGATGCACTACGCAGTCTTGTATGGAAGAAAACTGTGCAAGAAGATATTGATTCTATTCATAAGAATCAAACATGCAATCTTTGTGAGTTACCAAAAAGTAAGAAAAGTATTGGTGTTAAATGGATCTTCAAAATCAGAAGAAAAGCATATGGTACCATAAACATGTATAAAGCAAGATTGGTTGTCAAAGTTATGCACAAAAGAAAGGTATTGACTATGATGAGACTTTTGGTCCTACATCTAGAATGAAATTAGTCAGGACAATACTTTCTTTAGCTCCATTCTTTGGTTGGAAGATAGAGCTTAAGTATACATTTGATGTAAATGACTTAGGTATTTTGCATTATTATCTTGGGATTGATTTCACATACAGAGATGAGTGTACCTATATAACACAACAGAAATACATTGACAAATTATTGGAAAGGTTTGAGATGATAAATTCCAAGCCTATGCAGACACCTATGGATGTCAATGTGTCATTACAATCAGAAGTAGATTCAAAACCATTTGATGCTACATTATTTAGTCAAGCATTTGGTTGCTTGATATATCTATGTAATACATGTCCGAACATTCAATTTGTAGTTTCTCAAATCTTAAAATACATCCATAAATACATACATAAAATATCTCTATCACTCCCTCATACTCTCTTTATCACATTAATTATTTTTTTTGGTTTTAATTATATGTAATTTTAGTTTTATAGCAAATCAAGAACAATTCAAGTTAGCTTGTAGAGATTCATGTCTTATCTTAAAAATATGTACAATCATGTAGGAGAGCCAATTTTTTCTAAATTTGGTGGATTGCACACTTCTTTGGGGGATGATTAACTCTATATTAAGAGGGATTTGCTGCATCATGAGATAGGAAGTTATGCACAAAAGAAAGGTATTGACTATGATGAGACTTTTGGTCCTACATCTAGAATGAAATTAGTCAGGACAATACTTTCTTTAGCTCCATTCTTTGGTTGGAAGATAGAGCTTAAGTATACATTTGATGTAAATGACTTAGGTATTTTGCATTATTATCTTGGGATTGATTTCACATACAGAGATGAGTGTACCTATATAACACAACAGAAATACATTGACAAATTATTGGAAAGGTTTGAGATGATAAATTCCAAGCCTATGCAGACACCTATGGATGTCAATGTGTCATTACGATCAGAAGTAGATTCAAAACCATTTGATGCTACATTATTTAGTCAAGCATTTGGTTGCTTGATATATCTATGTAATACATGTCCGAACATTCAATTTGTAGTTTCTCAAATCTTAAAATACATCCATTAATACATACATAAAATATCTCTATCACTCCCTCATACTCTCTTTATCACATTAATTATTTTTTTTTGGTTTTAATTATATGTAATTTTAGTTTTATAGCAAATCAAGAACAATTCAAGTTAGCTTGTAGAGATTCATGTCTTATCTTAAAAATATGTACAATCATGTAGGAGAGCCAATTTTTTCTAGATTTGGTGGATTGCACACTTCTTTGGGGGATGATTAACTCTATTTTAAGAGGGATTTGCTACATCATGAGATAGGAAGTTGAAAATTGAAGAATTACGTTGATTGAGATTTAGAGTGAGAGTGAGTGTGAGAATGAGATTGATAGTTTGTGTGTGTGAATGCGATTGTGCTAGCTCGGGGCTTTTCCAAAACTATTCTATCGATTGACTCAAATCTATAATACCATAACTTCTATTTCTCTGAGTCATATCTTCTCTACTCTTCTAGGTCTGACTGTCTCTTATCTTGTGCAAGTTCTATTTTTCTTTCTTCTACTACTCTTGAGTGATCAGAAGATTGTGATAGGAGATAAATTGTGATTGAATGTGTATACATGCATTTTGTCTGCATGTGAGTGTATATGTGTATGTGTATGCGTATATGTGTGTATGTATATGTGTGTGTATATGTATGTGTGTATATATGTGTCTATGTGTGTATATATATATATATATATATATATATATATATATATATATATATATATATATATATATATATATATATATATATATATATGTTTGTATGTGTATGTGTATGTGTATGTTTGTGTCTCTATACATGTGTGTGTATGTGTATGTGTGTTTATGCATGTGTATTTATATGTGTGTATGTGAGTGTATGTGTGTGTATGTATGTGTGCATGTGAGTGTATGTGTGTGTATATATCTGTATATGTGTGTATGCTAGTGTATGGATGTATGGATATGAGTGCTTGTGTAAGTATATGTGTATGTGTTTCCATGTATATATGTGTGTATGTGTATGTGAGTGTATGCATGTGTATGTATGTGTGTATGTGAGTGTCTATGTGTGTGTATATATGTATGTTTGTGTCTTTTATGTGTGTGTATGTATGCATGTGAGTGTATTTGTGTACATACATGGATGTGTATGGTGTCTATATGTATGTATATATATATATATATATATATATATATATATATATATATATATATATATATATATATATATATATATATATATATATATATATATATATATATATATATATATATATATATATATATTTGTGTATGTCTATGTGTGTGTATGCATGTGTATGTATGTGTGCATCTATGTATGCATGTGTGTACCTAAATATGTGTGTTCATCTTTTTATGTGCGTTGCTCTCTCTCTCTCTCTCTATCTCTCTCTCTCTCTCCCCCTCTCTCTCTCTCTCTCACTTTTGAGCTCTCTCTCATCATACTGTAGCAGAAATGTGGTAGGAGAATTTGGAAACTCCTTTAGTAAGTGCAGGGTGTTGCTTATGCGATGCTTCTGCATCACAAAATCTTTGCTAGTTTTGATAATAGCATCACCACTATGGGACGCTCTTGGTGATAATTAATAACATCATATAAGTGAAAACGTCCATCAATTAAAAAATTGGATCTTTTTTTTTCTTTGGGGTCTCTTATGCGATGCTCACTAGAAATAGTGTTTCATAAGCGACACTACCCATTTTGTTTTCAATTGGGGGCATCATTGTGCCTCCTTACTCCTTGTAGTGTTAGATTGATGACATGTTAGAACCATTGGGAGGATCCAAATATTTGACAAAAAAATCACTTGTAATTGGGATACCATCATATTTGCATTGCACTCAAAAAGTTTTATAAGATAGCATTTTGCACTCACTATGGATTTTTCACATGTCTTGTGCTTTTGTTTGGGATAAAAAATGGTATTTTGAACTTTTCCATGTTCATAGATGCTGATTTCTTTGATATGATAGATGACTTCCTCATCAACTATTTGGATCGACTATTGATTTCTTTCATACTTTGGAAGAGCCCAAGCATTAGGTGTGACACGTGATCCAACAATTATGAGAGAAAAAATGGTTTTGATAGCTACGAAATGCATTCTTTCTATCAAAGAACTTTCTAGGGTTTGTGGTATGCAAGGATGGACAAGATTGATCCAAAGAAAAGAGAGCAATGGTGCAAAATGGCGTTACACTGCAACTCAAGCACGTGCTTTTGTGGGGTTGTTCTAATACTACCACAATGTGATCTCAGAGTTCTCATGAATTATCTCTCCTTAATTGATCTTCATAAAAGTAACCAAAATATCTCATGGAACCTGAAGGACAAAGCATCTTTTCAACTCATCAAATAGCACATGACACAAGATTTGGTGCTTAAGTAGTCTCATTTTAGGTAGTCTTTTAAAGTATATATAGATTCATCATGCCTAGAAATGAGGAGAGCACTCATCCAAATGGTTCAATAATTTCCATCCTTTTGAAAACGTTTGAAGAATAATAGAAAACTGATGATGCACAAACAAGAGATGTTTGTATTGATGTATAGTATTTTTCCATAGAAGAATTGCATATCAAAATCTGAGGTTCAAGATGGTTTTCTTTGTCCATGATATCATCTCCCCCTCAAGGACGTGTTCCATGAGGAGCAGTCATGTTCTCTGGTCGTCCATATATGCTTGAATTAAGATTTATAGCAAAGCAAAATATTAGAAATGTTTCGAAAGTGCAACATATGGGTTTTGAATCCAGGTCATTGCGAACCAAAATCTAAGCTTTAGTTTTTTCTAGATAAATCACATGATTCATTATATACGCACACAGTATGCGAAATGGTTATACGTCTACTTGATGCAAATTTGGGAAAAAAAAAACAAAGACAGGAGATGATAGAGTTTTCATTATTTTTAGGAAGAATATACAAAATAAAACAAATTCTAGAGGAATTGAACTCAGTACTTGTATCTTTAGGCCATATCATCTATCCACAATGCTTTTCCGAGTTTTCCTTGATTCTTGTTCTTAGCATAGAACAAGATTAATATCTTGTTGCGCTACACCTCCAAATTTGTCTCATGAAATCGCCTCCAACATGACGTAATACACCATCAATTTCCACTCATAAAGATGAAAACAGCAAGAGAAAAAACTTCTAAAATCACCCGCCTTCAAATCCTTCCTCTATCACCATGAGTTCTCCTTACTTAATCTCTCATGAATGACCATTGAGCTAATGAGTTTGTGTTTATATAGCTCTTTGATAGCGCTTTTATAAAAAATAGATCATAATGTTTTGCATGCGTTTCTTAAATGATAAATCTTAACTTGTGATCGTTGCCGAAATTAGTGCTTTGTGGGATAGTTTTTTCAAGAAGATAGATTTAGCCTTTTTTTTTTATAAATTCTCACAAAACACAGGCATAGGAATCAAACCGTGCAACTCATGTATATTTGTAGTTGTCTTAGACCACTTTCTCTTTTGTGTTTTGACGTAGGACGCTTTGTGTGAGACTATGAGGGCATTATTGCGTATGTAAAAATTTTATCCCATGGCTTAAGATATGAATTTCATCATCAGTCTTCTTTTCTCTTTCTATCCAAGTACTAGTTAGAAGGAATTAAACGAACAAAAGAATGTTCCAATTCTTACTATTGTACAACAACAATTGTTAGTGAGTTGCACTTCAAATCTTTAGATATCCTTCTTCATTTCTTCAGGAGAGAGAGAGAGAAAGAAAATATCTCTGATATTCCCCCCACTAGATGTGCACATTGTCCTCGATGAGCAAATCCTAAAATAAAAAAGAAAAGTGGGTTCAAAAATTCTCTTTTATCAAGGTTGAATTCAAAATTTTATCACATCATGCTCATTGAATGCAAATGAGTTTTTTTTTCCTAGGAATATGATCATTTGAAATCAAGTTAGAGCCATTAAGCTTTTCATTCAACAAGTACTTGGAATTAAGTTCAAAATACAATCATCAACTTGGTTAGGCTTTCAAGAAGCAATCATCTTCACCTACTCTTTCAAAATTAATCATCATCTAATAAAATATTTCCATGCACTATGGTTGCAAAAAATCCAAGAAATATTACTTATTCCACTAATGCATAATTTTGTCTCATTTTGCCCTATGTAAGTATAATAGGAAGTGATTTCAAGACCACAACCAATTCTTCATGTCTTTTATTTTTTGAGCTTCTTGATTTTTCTTTACATTCCTTCACTTTATAAGCAACAATTAATGTACTCGATCATTATTTTGAAGCTTCTTCTTTTGTTTTTGGGTGAAAGGAATTATTAACTTTTTTTTGTCAAATTTGTAATATTTTCAGCTTCTTTTTTTATAAAGGAAAGGCCTTATCCCTATTTAGATTAGGGGATCTAGAGGAATATGTAGGAAAGAACTAGCAACTCAACCACATATACTTATCATGCACAAAAATACTCCTCTTTATACAAAACAAATTAATCTTCCTACTTGAACTTCAAATTAATATTGTCCTCTCATTCGTTGGCATCATTTATAAAGTTTTCAAATAGAATTACATTCCTACTCAAGTCAAATAGTTTTCACTTATCAAGTTGAGCTCATCATCAACTTGTGTTTTAATTTTGAGAATATGAAATATGAAAACATATCTTTGTCAATTTTTTAATCCTTTTCGTCCTTTTTGTTTATCGATTTTATTTTCTTTCCTTAGATTAAAGATTTTAGTGGAGCTCCATCTAATTCATGTAAACTATATATCCCGTTTTCATGTACTTTTAGAACAACATAATTAGGTCACCATCGGCATGTGAACTTTCTTCTTGCATCATATTGAAAGTCGAACATACTATCATAGATCAAAACCCAATCATCTTCATAAATGCCTTTTGGACTTAGTCTATTACCTAAAAGCCTTTTTTATTTTTGAATCTTGATTCTTTCAATTTAATAATTGCATCATCATCAATTTAATAATTGCTCGTGCTCTGTGAAGAATTAGTGGGATCTTTTTCCAAAAGTACTTCCCCATGGCTTAGCTCCTTCTCATGAATAAGTTGACCATGCGATAGACTAATTGCTCCGAGGAACTAAGCCTATATGTAAACCCATAGACATGCAAAACATCGGAAGTAGGTAATGTTAAGAGTAATGTAATATTTAGAAGAGACAACCAGACAGAAAGGGAAGCTGGTTTGTGGTTGTACCATTTGATTACGTTTGTTTTCGGATTTTTGATAGCTCACTCCCATTTTTAAGTTTTCAAAGATTTTCTTCAACTCAAAGCATCGTTCACAATCTCACCGTCTTAATGCTACTTATCTTCATGAGTTTAACATGTTTTTATATTGTGAAACTTTACGTTAGAGGCCACTTCTCTTCGATACATCAAGTGAGACCTTAAACTTGTCTCCATGCGCTCCTGAATTATTAGAATTGGATTAACCCCGTAACTTTTAATTATCTGCAGGATCGCTGAATCATCACGCCAAGGCTCTGAATTCTCATGCGTATCTTCTAAATTATCGCTGAACTTTAAATTATCCATCACGAGGAACACTCTGTTCTGTGCTGTTCGCGACTCTGACATGAGTTGGCAATTCTGCTTAGACCAGATCTCATCTATTACCGGTACGACATGAGTTTGCGACGAAGAAAATTGTACAGTTCCTTGAAGGATTGACGTGGAACGGTATTTCCTTTCAGCTGTGAACAATTAGCAGTCATGGTCCTCCTCCAGTGATTGAGGAGGCGTTGTTTGGCGGACGGCTGTTGATCTTAGCATCATTTCTCGCACCTTGGGATGCACAGAGAGAGAGAGAGAGCGCAAAAATCTGGACATCTGTAGAGGTTTCCGCATGCAGGAAATAACAGGAGCGTAGTTGCGTACTTCGAGAATCGAGCTTAAAGGTTCAGATCCTTGCCGTCTCCGTCCAAAGCCTAGGACACACGGTGAGAGGAACAAAGAGAGGACTGGGGAGTTGGGAACAGAGAGAGAATTTTGACTTGTAGACATTGACAGTGAATTCTATTTGCGATGAATACATCCATGATCCTAGTTGTTTCCCAACTACACAAAAGTCTGGATCATGACTCCGGAAATCTGAGCATCGAAAGTCTTCTTGAGCGTCTGTCACCTGCTTGGTGTACGACAAATATTGCCTTTATGAGACTCCTCATCGCCCATGACCAGAGTACGTCGTTTAGCGATTTAACAATTTGCGCAAGTTGCAACTGACCATCACAGAGCAGCCTGGATGTCAACGAGGCCAATTTGCGAGAAGTCAATTTGGAATCTTGTCCTGGTCAATATGTATCATTCTAATTTCTGCACTCAATCAAGGTCCAATTTCCATACACCATAAGCTGATCGGAATAGCTTAGATCTCGGGAAGTTATCCTTTTTCTTTCTTTATGAAGCCACAATCAAAGCAATTATGTTAAGGAAGAGATATACATACAGAGCAGGGGTAGGACTTTGCGCGTTTTTCTGAAAGTAGATAACTGATAGCTAACATTTGATCAAATACTATTTCGATCCAAAATATTTCAACAAGTATAAATTCAATCACAAGCTCTTTACATCAAATTTACATGATCGAAAGATTAATTTCGCATTGTTATTTTGATTCACCAATCCCATTTGTAACATTCTTTTCTTAGCTGTATGTCTTTACTTCTTCTCCTTTACTCTTATTTAAATTAGGTACTTTCTTATGTATGTTATTATTGAAAAATCCATTTTTTATGTATATACAACTGCCTTTGCATGCGTAATTCTAATAAATGTGCTTGTTGAGATTCACGAAAGTGTTTTTGACTTGAATATTTATATAGTACATGCTTAATTATCATTGCAAGTGTTTGCATTAGCACTTCCATTATTATTCTCAGAATACTATAGGGTCTTTAGAACATATTATGATTGCAGTATGTTGAGCTTTGGTTATTACTGTCCTAATATCATAAGCTGTAATTGGGGACTATTATGAGGGTTTAATCCGTTGGAGTTCTTCTCACATTATTCTGTGGAACCCGAATGTTACATATTTAGACCCATGCTTGGTGCTACGCTTCTATTCCTACTCTCATAACATCCTAGGGCGTGCTCGTAGACTATTATGAGTGTTTGTTTCTTGTTGATTCTTTTCTCTCATAATAATAAACAAGTCTATGTTGGATTTCAAGCACTGAACAAGCATGCAAACGAAACAAGGAAGAAGAAGAAGATTCAAGCACAACACAGAGTGTACTACTAAGTGAATGTCTAAATTTAACTAGCCCATTAGGTTTGTACATGTATATTGTTGATATATTGATTTAGTGATGTGTGTGAATAGTCTAGGACCATCGGGGCACTTTTTTCCCTCTTTAGGAGTGTTTTTTCCCTGGCTCGTATATATGCCTATTCCCCTAACGGGCTATTTATCTTTGTATATTCTAGTGGTAATACATTCAGTAGTGTGTGTTGTACTCCAACCTTCTTCTTCTTCCATGTGTTGTTCGTGTGCTTCCGTAGACGTCTAACTCCATCAATTGGTATCAGAGCAGGTGGCCACTTCATCTAGGGCTTCATCGACACCTCTTAGTTTGCAATCTTAGAATCGCACGAATTTTGGTGAGCATACTCAAGGTGTGTTAGAGATCAAAACTGCTTCACTCTATGGTGTCAAAATCAGGATGTGAGCTTGTTTCGGCCGCCGAAGGCACTGTCGTAGCGCTTGTGCAGGCTATTTCATCTTTTTGTGGCAAAGGTATATACCAATTTTGTTTCGCCAGTTTAAGCATCTCGAAGTCTGCTACAACTTTATCAGAATTTGTATGGGCAGTTGTGTTCAACTTTTTGAGATAGAATCAATGTTTTGCATCAAGGTATTTTAGTCACCGGCCATGACTGAAAGTAGTGATGTATTCAGTATGTTAGCTGTTGAGACCATCACAGAGCACGCTGGATGTCAACGAGGCCAATTTGCGAGAAGTCGATTTGGAATAGCACTGAATCAAGGTCCTCAATTTCTAATCTGTTCCAATTTCCATCCACCATAAGGTGATCGGAATAGCTTAGATCTCGGGAAGTTATCCTTTTTCTTTTTTTTTGAAGCCACATTCAAAGCAATTATATTAATGAAGAGATGTACATACAGAGCAGGGGTAGGACTTTGCGCGTTTTTCTGAAAGTAGATAACTGATAGCTAACATTCGATCAAATAATATTTCGATCCAAAATATTTCAACTAGTATAAATTCAATCACAAGCTCTTTACATCAAATTTACATGATCGAAAGATTAATTTCGCATTGTTATTTTGATTCACCAATCCCATTTGTAACATTCTTTTCTTAGCTGTATGTCTTTACTTCTTCTCCTTTACTCTTATATAAATTAGGTACTTTCTTATGTATGTTATTATTGAACAATCCATTTTTTTATGTATATACAACTGCCTTTGCATGCGTAATTCTAATAAATGTGCTTGTTGAGATTCACGAAAGTGTTTTTGACTTGAATATTTATATAGTACATGCTTAATTATCATTGCGAGTGTTTGCATTAGCACTTCCATTATTATTCTCAGAATACTATAGGGTCTTTAGAACATATTATGATTGCAGTATGTTAAGCTTTGGTTATTACTGTCCTAATATTATAAGCTGTAATTGGGGACTATTATGAGGGTTTAATCCGCTGTAAATGGGGACTATTATGAGGGTTTAATCCGTTGGAGTTCTTCTCCCATTATTGTATGGAACCCGAATGTTACATATTTAGACCCATTTTTGGTGCTACGCTTCTATTCCTACTCTCATAACATCCTAGGGAGTGCTCGTAGACTATTATGAGCGTTTGTTTCTTGTTGATTCTTTCTCTCATAATAATAAACAAGTCTATGTTGGATTTCAAGCACTGAACAAGCATGCAAACGAAACAAGGAAGAAGAAGAAGATTCAAGCACAACACAGAGTGTACTACTAAGTGAATGTGTAAATTTAACTAGCCCATTAGGTTTGTACATGTATATTGTTGATATATTGAGTTAGTGATGTGTGTGAATAGTCTAGGACCACCGGGGCACTTTTTTCCCTCTTTAGGAGTGTTTTTTCCCTGGCTTGTATATATGCCTATTC
Organism: Ceratopteris richardii; assembly: GCA_020310875.1. NCBI lineage: Eukaryota > Viridiplantae > Streptophyta > Polypodiopsida > Polypodiales > Pteridaceae > Ceratopteris > Ceratopteris richardii. Next base: position 75,256,764 of record CM035426.1, read on the forward strand.
CCCTAACGGGCTACTAATCTTTGTACATTCTAGTGGTAATACATTCAGTAGTGTGTGTTGTACTCCAAGCTTCTTCTTCTTCGATGTGCTGTTCGTGTGCTTCCGCAGACGTCTAACTCCATCAACTGGTATCAGAGCAGGTGGCCACTTCATCTAGGGCGTCATCGACACCTCTCCGTTTGCAATCTTAGAATCGCACAAATTTTGGTGAGCATACTCAGGGTGTGTTAGAGATCAAAAATGCTTCGCTCTATGGTGTCCAAGTTGCAATCTCAGCTTGTTTTGCCCTCCGAAGGCACTATCGTAGCGCTTGTGTAGGCTATTTCATCTTTTTGTGGCAAAGGTATATATCAATTTTGTTTCGCCAGTATAAGCATCTCGAAGTCTGCTACAACTTTATCAAAATTCGTATGGGCAGTTGTGTTCAACTTTCTGAGATAGAATCAATGTTTTGCATCAAGGTATTTTAGTCACTAGCCATGACTGAAAGTAGTGATGTATTCAGTATGTTGGCTATTGAGAATAAGTTGGATGGTACCAACTATCCATTATGGGCTTATATGATGTGAAATGTATTGGTTGCAAAAGGACTATGGAACATTGTGTAGGGTGATGAATTTATACCAAGTAGCTCACTTGTGCACACCGTTCTAAATGGTCTTCTTGATTCATATCAGAGTTTTGCTTCTACTCTTTGGTTGATGATGAAAGGCAATCCAAATGCCTTATCATTTGAGGAGTTAGTCTCTGTTCTATTGTATGAAGAATATCAATCAAGGCAGAATAGATCCATTATGCGTGTTGTAGATCAAGCTTTCCTTGCTAATGAAAAGGGCAAAGTTAAATGGAGCTCATCTACTAGTAGAGAGAAATCTGCAAATGCTGCACATTGGAAAAAGAAAGACAAAGATGAGAAGAAATCAGAAAAGCAAAAATTGTTTTGTAAATACTATAAAGCAAATGATCATGTCATTAAGAGCTATCCGAAACTGGCTACTAAAGAGGCAAAGAAGAAAGAGGCCAGAATGGTTATTGCAGAGGCCTCTACACCAAAAACAGAGTCTATTAATCTTGTGTAGGAATAAGAATGGAAATTTACTATTGTTTGTAGTTTTGAACCATCTTCTCATGAGCAGTGCATGTTTGCAGTAGACTCACATGTTTGGTACTTTGATAGTAGGGCGACCAAACATATTACCTCACAGTGAAATTTTGTCTCTTCATGAGAGTCGGCCCCTATAGGGAATATTGTCACATGTGCCAACAACTCCTCTTATCTTGACCTGTCATGGGACTTGGTAAGGTCATTTTGACTACTACTGATGGTAGTTCTTTCACTTTGTCCAATTCTTTAATTGTGTCAGGGATAAAGAAAAATATGTTGCCAGTTTTTCAATTAGCCAACATTGGCTTGGTTGTGAAATCTGTTGGTGACAGATGTACAGTTCATGATCTATCAAATGGCGACGTCATAATTGTTTCTGGCCTTTTGTGTCGTGGGTTGTATAAGCTCATAGACTATGAAAGATCTGTAAATGATTCGACATGTGTAGTACATGATTCATAGGTTATGTCATATGCAAGGCTTTGGCATGCACGCTTTGGTCATCTGAATTTTGCTAGTTTGCTACACCTGCAGAAATTTGAAATGGTTTCCTCTTTGCCCAAACTTGAGGCCTGGAAAACATGTTTGTGAAGGTTGTATTTGGGAAAAATGCAGCGTTCTTCCTTTCTTGAAGATGGTTCAGTTTGCGCTACTCAAAAATTCCAACTTGTACATAGTGATGTATATGGTCCTATGCAGACACCTTGTTTTCATTGATGATTTCTCCAAGCATGCACGGGTATATCCATTGAAGGCAAAGGCTTGAAGTTTCCATGTGCTTCAAACAGTTTTTGGTTTTGGCTAAAAATCTCGCAGCATGTAAATGGGCACCCTCCGTTATGATCCAGGAAGGGAATATATGCCTTCTGACATTTATGCACTTTTGGCTAAACGTGGGATAAAACATCAGTGTATAGTGCCCTATACACCTCAATGGAATGGAGTTGTTGAATGGAAGAACAAGTCACTGATGGGGATGGCGAGGTGTATGGTCAAGAGTCAGGCTTTACCACATAGTTTCTGGCTTGATGTTGTCATGTGTGAAGCATATGTACTTAACAGGTGTCCCAATAAAGCACTACAATTTATCACTCCATATGTGGCTTTGCATGATCGCAAGCCATCTGTTGCTCATTTGCATGTTTTTGGTTATCTAGCATATGCACTAGTGCCTAAACAACATCCCAAGAAATTGGATGATAAAATAGTACAATGTATTTTTGTTGGGTACAATTGTGAAAGTGAAGGCAATCATTTGTATCATCCATAGAATAAACGTGTTTTGGTTATTTGTGATGTTGTCTTTGTGGAAGATGCTATTCATCCATTGCTTTCATGTACTAAGGAGACATCTATTAGCTCCAAAGTCATGTATGATACTTTGCTGCCTCTTTTTACAGGTGGATAATCTAGTGCTGGTCCTAATGAGGCAACTTCTCAGCCTTTGCAGGATTCATGTGATGATGTAGATCATTCCATTTTTTATGCAGACTTACATCATGCACTTGTTGATGAGACATTTAATATTGAGCAAGCAAAAACTATGCCAAAATGGTTGGTGCAGACTTTGCATGATAGCAAATTAGATGCACCTCTGTCATATCATACTCAGTTAGGCACTCAGAGTGCATATTTTTCATTAGATTGCTATGCTATGGCAACCTCTAGTCTCTATGATAAGACTGAACCTGTCTCGTTTATGAAGCACAAAATTCTAAACATTGGATAGATGCAATGCAATCTAAATATGATGCTATCATGAAAAATGGTGCCTCATCTTTATGTGACTTGCCTCCTTGGAAGAAGGCCATTGGCACCAAGTGGATATACAAGCTGAAGTGTAAACCTCATGGAACAGTTGAGAGGTATAAGGCTAGGCTTGTTGCAAAGGGTTATGCACAGGAAATAGGCATTGATTTTGATGAAACCTTTGCTACTACTTGTTGAATGACTATTTTCGTAGCATCTCTGCACTTGTAGCTCATCATGGTTGGAATGTACAATATTTGTACATTAAAACAACATTTCCGAATGGTGACTTGCATGAAGAAGTGTATGTTTTTCAACCCCATGGCTTTGTGCAGAAAGGGCATGAAAACCAGGTGTGCAGGTTAAAGAAGGTATTACATGGCTTAAAGCAAGCACCACATGCTTACTATGAAAAGATAGATACCTATCTAATTGCACATGGTTTTGAGGACAGTCCAACTGAAAGCACCTTATATGTTAAGCATGCTAATTATTTGCTTCTGATCATTGTGGTGTGTGTTAATGACATGTTGCTCAGTGGTCCTCATGACATGCATATTGTTGATTTTAAGGTTGATTTGCATGCCTCATTTGCAATGTGTGATTTGGGGCATTTGCATCACTATTTGGGCATTTAGTTTATGCAAGTTGATGGTGGAATGGCTCTGTGTCAAATGAAATATATTGACACATTATTGCAATGTTTTGGCCTTCAAGACTGTAAGCCTATTGCCACTCCTATGGGGACAGGTTTATGATTGATTCTTCATGATGCTAGAGATGCATTTGATGTTGTTCTCTATCAGCAGGCTGTTGGATGCTTGATTTACTTATGCATTACTCGACCAGATATTCAATTTGTTGTCTCATAGATGAGAAGGTCTATTCATTGCCCAGGTGTCAAGCATTGGCAAGCGGTTAAGCGCATCTTTTGCTACTTGAGTGGTACCCAGCTTCTCAGGTTGTTTTAACCCAAGGGGGAATCACTACCACAAGATTTGCATGCTTTTTGTAACTCTAACTGAGCTCGCTTCTATGACACGCGTGTGTCTATGAGTGGTTTTTTCTTCATGCTTGTTCGCTCATGTATATCTTGTTTGAGAAAGAAGCATCCTACTGTGGGCACTTCCAGTTATGAGGCTGATTATATGGCAGCTTTCATAGTGATTGTTGGGTGTGTGTGGCTTAGACACCTTATGGATGATTTGGGTGTTGGTCATTCTTCAACAACCACCATCTTTACTGACACTGCGAGCGCATTGTTAGTGGAGAGCAACCCTGTGTTCCGTGCTCGCACTAAGCATATTGAGGTGCATTATCATTATGTCAGGGCGGGGTTCTCTATTGAGGAGGTCAGCTTGGCATATGTGCCCACGCAAGAGAACATTGCAAACTTTTTTACGAAGGCTCTACCTAGCGAGAAGTTTAAAGCTCTCGACAAAGCTTTGGGCTTACTTCCTTTTGTGGATTGATTCCACATAGCTTGGCACTTCCTGATACATGAGTGCCAGCTCCTCGTTTACTGCATCACTTCTAGTGGTGGATTTGTTGAAATATTGACGTAGTAATGTGTTTGAGCACTCTAGGACCGTCAGGGCACTGTTTTCCCTCTTTAGGAGGTTTTTACCCATGGCTTGTATCTACGCCTATTGCCATAATAGGCTACTTATCTTTGTACAATCTACTGGTAATAAATTCAGTAGTGTGTGTTGTGCTCCAAGATTCTTCTTCTTCCTTGTGTTGTTTGTGTGCTTCCGTAGACGTCTAACTCCAACATACATACAATTTGGAGGAAAGAACCTCCTAAAGATAAAAAGAAGTGGCTCTATTAGTGCTTGGCGTTCTCACAGAGATCACTACAAAAATATATCAATAGAGCCCCCCTTGGAATGATCAAGTGGGCAAGAAGTTGGCACTCATGTATAAGAAAATGCCCATAAGGTAGTTTTCATGTAGAGATCTTTGATGAAATGGCAAGCTTTCATGCTGATGCAACAGAAGGAATTAACATTCACTCAAACAACAAACGAAATGTTGAAAAATCAAGTGCATATTCTCAAGTTCAAAGTGCATCAGATGTGCCAATAACCAATGGAGTGAAAAATTATATGGTAATTTGAGTCTAGCAAACTCATCAACCACATCCAAAAAAGGTAAGAAAATATTTCTATGGCTTATAAAACATCTAGAAGTTTTGAAGATATTGATGTAGAATCAAGCACTTCATATAAAAGTTTTGATGAGAAACTTTGATTGTCCTCTCTGAAGACTCCAAGAGCACATAAAGGCACATGAAGATGATACAAAATAAAGTGATCATAGACCAAGAAGATATGGAAGGATGTGAAATTCATTTTGATTATTAACATTGGATAGCTACATGGCTCATCTTTGTGCTTATATGAGAGAGGTAATACAAGATATTGAACCTTCATGTTTTGAGGATGCAATAAAAAATGCAGAGTAGGAGAAAGCTATGGATGAGGAGATGGCTGCATTTTAAGGAAATGAAACATGGAAGCTAGCTCCATTTCCATAGGGAATTAAACACATATGGTGAAAATGGGTTTACAAGGTAAAGTATAATGCTAATGGTCACATGCGTAGGTGTCACCCTAGACAAGGATGAGTGCCACATCAAGAAGCTTCACCTCCTTAATTATAAATCCATGGAGGCATGAGAATGATATGAAAATCTTGAGCAAACGATGTACATGAAAGTGAGGGTGAGAAGCATAGAAGAAACACACACACACACATACACACACACATACATACATGTTGGTGCAATTCACAAGCCTACACATTTGGCTTGTAGTCCATACACATATGAAGATGCATAGGAATCAAAGCTAATGGTTAATTACCATTTTATCCTTTTATAGAAATCATGTTTGTCTTGGAATCTTTGTAAACACCTACCAAGAAGAACTCGTGGAAAAGCTAGGAGTTGATTGAATATCTCCTATAATGGAGGATCACTTTTTAGAGATAGCCAACAATTTGAATTCAAATTCAAATTGGAAGTGAACATCTATATAAACTTCTAAGAACAAGTCACGGGTAGTAGACTCATCAATCCCGAGCTATTCATTGTACTTTCTGAGTGTGTGTGAGGCCTGCACTCTAGCCCACACCTTTCTACACAATTAGGCAATGATCTTCAAGCCTATGGCATTGTACAACATTTTTCATTAATACATATATCTACATTGTTCATCTCGAAGTTCTCTATCATAGTCTCTGTCAAACAGTCAATGTGTGGAGATTATATCTCACTCATTTCTCCACCAAATTCAAAGCTCTATAGCTTGTTGGAACCAGCTTAAAGTTTTCTACATGCTACCAAAATTTAAAGGATTTCTATTTAGCTATTTCAGAGAAAAGTTCATCGAGGTGATCTCTGGTCAAAGTCTGCAACAGTCCTAAAATATCGGGGATAAAGGTTTACTTGCTAAATTAATTTCTTGAGGATAGTTAATCTTTTTAAGTGATTCCACTTGGAATAGTTATCTTGCTAAGTGTGTACCTAAGTTCCAACCTAGGGACTTGTGGAGAAAGAGACTATACCTCGATCCCTCTCAAGTGCATATAGTGGGGATTCACGCTTTATTTATCAATCCGGGGAGTATCAAAACCTAGCCGAGTGCATGAGACATGCATTCAAATGATGATCAATGTAAATGAGCTTCCCCAAAGAGTGCAAACAAGTCTAAGTCTAATCCAAACAAGCTTCAATTGTCAGTTATGGTGTCGTGATACTTCAAGCAACAACCAACAATAAATTGAGCTTTTCTCTCAGCTTCGAACTCTTCCAAATATAGCAAATAGGATATGCATTTCAAAGGTCTCGCAAAGACGCATCCAATCTTGGTATTGTCACTCAATTCTGACGCTTCTACTTCAAGTTATGAGCAAAATACTGAGTCGTGGGAATGACCTTCCTACACTTCAGCACTTCCTACACTTCACACACACCTTAACAACAACAAATAAGCACTTTCATGGATAGACAACACTTGTTAACACTCTTTTCAAGCCACATACTTGCACACAAGCTCACAAAGAAGAAGATACAGAGAGGAGAAGACACAAATTCAAAATTCTATGCTCTTGATTCTCACAATGGCAAAAAGTCTCTACAAAGAGTCACAATTTGAATTATATACATGTGCCCTAAAAATGGTCCTTTCACACAAGAGATCGGCACTTTATGCACTAAAAGGTTAATTTCCTACTAATTTACATGGGTGAGCTACTAATCTCCAAGGGTATGCATCTAGGGACTCCTCTAGTGCATTTACAACGGAAAATATGTTACAAGATGGTTATGATACAAAAAATAAAGTGTCCAAATCGGAAAAATTTTGGGGCCCTTCTTTTTCTCCGCCTTTTGCTCTTCTTAGCTATGCAACACTCTCCCCCTCTTTGTCTCTTTCATCCTGTGACAGGCTTTACTTCTTGTCTTTGGTGTTGTGCCCATAGTTGATCACTGCCCGCCTCCATGGAAGTTGTAATGATGTCATTTTACGAGTGGGCAAGGAACATATCATAACTCACGACCTATTGTATTGCTCATGGCCTCTTCTCTTCTTTTCTCCGAACGCAACCCGTGGAGTTGGACTACCTGAGATTTGTAGTCTAGTTCGCCAATAACCTCTTTAATTCTGGGTTGCTGTGTTAAGTCGGGCTGCCACGCATGCCACCAGTGGAAGGTATGAAGGTGTGGTTCTTCAGCCTTTGATATGGACCTTCTGAATATAAAGAGGTTGAAGCACCTTCTTGTGGTTTTGGAACCGCCGGATATCTTCTTGCAGTTCTTCATGGATACTTCCTGGCCTTGGTTCCTCCTTCCCTCCTACATGCTTTTCCTTGATGTGTGCCCCTACAGGGCTCTGTGTAAAGATGGGTGTTGCACCCCTGCGGGACTTCTTGTAGAGGTATATCTTCAAATATGATCTTTTAGTGAAGCTTCTTTCTTTGTCTTCTTCTTTTCTTCTTTTTGCTAGACTCTCCCTCAACATTGCCCCCCTCCTGAACTCTGTCGTCCCCGACAGGCTTTGGAAGTCGACGGGATTATGTTCTGTACACTTCTTGCTCTATCTCATTAAGCAGATTAGCTTCACATATCATAGATTTCTTCCACGGTTCTGCTTTCACACTGTCATGTGGTGGGTGTCTGTGATAAAAAAAGAAGCTTAATTCATGTGCCACCAATCTAGCATTCAAGTTGGATGATATTTTTAAGAAAATTTCTAAATCAATTTCAAAAAGTCCTATGAAGAAAGCTTCCTCGAAGGTTTGCATATATGTACTTGGTAAAAACATGAGCCTAGAGTAATATGCCATTATTGTGGGTCGGCTAGGCATAACAGACAAATAAAAATGAGGATATCTGTGCCTTGATTAATACCAATGAATTTTAAAAATGTATAAGCCGCATGCTTGAACACCTTCAACACTATAAGTATCATGCTGAGGATTTTATTCATCATCTTGATAGTTAGATCGGGTACTTTTGCATAACAATGCAGCCAAAATTCAATAGTTTTTACCATGTAATCCTCCGTTGGTAGATAATTATGAGGTGGACTTGGAAGTAGCGAATAGTTCAGCCACTATTTATTGATCACACCATCTTTTGCATATCCAAAAATTCTCTTGCTTCTCTGCAACGGGGTGTTGGACAAAATGAAGGATTTACCTATAATAGATATGGTGCTGCTTGCCAGTGCACCCGCAATGTAGGATTTTTCTCCAAATGTTTTCTTCTCCATACAGTCTGTGTTGCTTCAAAGTCCTCTTGAGTATAATTGAATGTATTATCTTGGAAGTGGAATTGTTCGTCTCGACTTTTTTGTGTGATCTTCTTTATGTATTGCCTTGTTTTCTCTTTCAATAGTCCGTACGGAATGTTGAAAGGCTTCATTATTGTATCCAAGTCTTTGCCCTTTATTTTTGCTTCTTTCATTACTTTGATCACTTCATTTTCAAAATTCTCTGTCAATTGGGACACCAATAGTGCCTGTTCCCTCTGACCTATTTCTGCAGTATATGGCATTGGATGGTCATCACATGGTTTCGCCATCTGCTTTGTTATTGGAGAATTATAAATCAGGGGAGATAGAGGACATACGTCTACCTCCTCGGTAGGATTCTCTTGTGTTGGCTCTACTCGTGTCCCGATGGATACTCTTTGTTCTCCTTTAGCTTCTAACTGTGCAAGGCTTTCAGTCTTCTCTGTAACTTCTTCAAGAGCTGCCCGGAGTGCCTCTTTTGTAGCAAGTAATTCATTGCCAATCTCTGCTACTGGGTCCATATTTTCAGTGTAACTCACGGCAAGTTTTCATTGGCAATGTTCAACTGTTTCTTTGGCTCATTGGTTTCCTTAATGTACCTGCATTCCCATTCTTCTTTTCGGATTTGCTCTTGTTTCAACAGATCTGTATATTTCTCAATCTGATCTCTCAATTCCTTCTGGTCAGTAGTTGCAGTCTCTTGTTTCTCTATAGGTTGGTCATACAGTAATGCCTTCATCAGTTCTATAATTCTGCTGCGTAAGTTATCATTCTCCTCCATATATACCTTAAGTTGTGTTTCGAGCAGATTGCTTCATGCTTTCATCCTCTCTTTGTCTACTTCGCTAGCTTCAATCTGTCTTTGTAAATCTGTCGGTTGTGTTTGGAGCTGGAGCTGATGATGTTGTTTCATCAATGTATTATATTGTTCTTTAATAGTGATTATCTCCGTTTCCTTGGCTGAATTATCTTGTTGTGCTCGGATGAGCTGTGCAGACAATTGCTCATTCATTACTTGAAATTGATTCTTTTCTCGCATGGCTTTGTCATAATCTGCATCCGTTTCCGTCATTTGTTGTTGCATGTCCATGGCCGTTTGTATCATCTACTTAACAATAGGTTTTAATTGAGTAACATTGACATTCAACCATGTTGTGGGGAAATTAGGTTCTTCACCTGTGTTAACACCTTTCCCTTGTGCCACATGTATCGTAGTATCATGGGGCTGCCGAATATGGAGTTGTATTCGTGGCTTAGTCTCCCTGTGGTCACTCTTGCCTTATGGCGTATCATCAGGTACTTCGATCACAATTCGTTCCTTATTTTGTGGGAAATTTTCTTCTTTTTCCATGCGTGTTTGTGTTTCTTCTTTACCAGGTGGCACTGCATCTATAGTTGTGATTGGAGCTTCCTTGATGCTGATTTTGGACGTATCATTCACTTGAATAACGTGCACTAGTTCAGTGGATGCTTGTAGGCTCTTTGCCTATGACTGTTGATTGTCTAGTGTAACTTCGACCTGATTGATCTCGGTCCATCCTTCATTGTGCATTTATGTTCTTATGTCAGTGTCTAATGTGTCTTTTTCATGGTTGGATTCCTCATTAGAGCTCGAATTTTCTAATCCCAATTCTTTATATATGGTGTTTTTATGTCCAATTGATGCACTTTCCAACATCGATGGGCAGCCAATGCAACCACGGTACGAATGGTAGTCATGCATGAAGTAGGTGCAAAAGTTTCCTCATAGTCAATGCCATATTGTTGTGCATATCCTTTGGCAACCAATCTAGCTTTGTAGCGATCAATGCTACCATCAGATTTTCTCTTAATCTTGTAAACCCACTTTGGACCAATGGCATTCTTTCCTTTTGGCAATTCACATAACTCCCAAGTACCATTCCTATGTATGGAATCCATTTCTGATTGCATAGCACTCATCCATTGTGGATCGTCACATGCATCTTCAAAAGAAAGTGGCTCTTCATTACATGCTGTAGCAATAAGAGAATAATCCACAAAATTACTTGATGCATGGTGAGAGCTTGACCTTGTTCTACCAAGTAAAGGTGCACTCAATTTGCTGTCCTGCAAAGTTTGTTTCAGCCACTTTGGCATAGATTGTGCACTCTTGATAGACATGCGTTCATTATCTAGCCATATTTTGTCGCATATGTTCAACCATATGTGGCTGGAAATTTCCAACAGTTTTGACATTTTTTGGCTGAATTTTTTCAGCCATGTTTGGCTGAAAATTATCCACATTCTCAGCCCTATTTGGCTGGAATTTTTCAGCCCTTTGAACCTTAGTTGGCTGGTCTACATGGCCATAGTCAAGCGCACCATTTTGGAACAAAGACATGAGTGTATCGAACACATCTTGTGAGCTAACTGTTGGTAGTTTTTTGCATTCAAGTAGAGGGAAAACAGAATTTTCAGCAAATACCACATCTTGACTCACAATAATTGTGGTCGTCAATGGATGGTACAACCGACATCCCTTACTTTCAGCACTATAACCAACAAATATACATTTCTTTGCCTTGTCATCAAGTTTGTGACGTTGTTGTGATGGCACAAGAGCATATGCCAAACAACCAAACACACGCATATGACTAACCATAGGCTTATGACCATTCCAAGCGTCATAAGGAGTGATGACTCTCAATGCTTTTGTAGGGCAGCGATTCAACACATAATTTGCACACATGACCGCTTCCATTCAAAACTTATGAGGAAGATGCTTTCCTTTAACCATACATCGTGCCATTTCAAGTAAAGTTCTATTTTTATGCTCGGCAACACCATTTTGTTGAGGTGTATATGGCACCGTACATTGGTGTGAAATACCTCTTTCATGAAGAAAAGCATTAAACTCATGTGACATGTACTCACCACCACGATCCGTGCGTAGAGTCAAAAGCTTTTGTGAAGAAAAATTTTCAGCATACATACATCCTCAAGTTGCTTCCTCAAGTATGCAACACGTGCTTCATTACGCACGGCATACAAAGAAGCAAGAGTGTCCCATGCCTGTCGTGATGTAGAACATGACCGAATGTGTGGAACTATATGACGCTTCACTGAAAGCGCAACCAAAGCATGAGCTTGAGCATCTTTTCCATCCCATCTAAGCTGCTCCTGTGTAGGTGGAGAAGGAGAAACCACTGTACTCGAAGAAGAAGCTCCATCTGTGACAGTAGACTGTGAAGTAGAAGCACCTGCCGGTCTTCGATCTACATCTGCAACTATGCTCCAAAGTTGTTTTGCAACAAGAACGTGCTTCATCATGTAAGACCACATCGGATAGTTGGTCCCATCAAGCTTATCTTCAGCTTGAAGCATGCCAAACAAGTCATTGCTGCCCGCCCTTTCACTAAGGAACAAGAATGTGACAAAATCTTCACTTCGACGAAAACTGAAATGAGTGCTGAAATTTCAGCTCACAAACCGTCACTCTGATGGCGATTCTGACTGCACAAATGGCTTTGAAATGGGGGTAAAACCCGAGCGCACCTGATGGAAATGTTTCCGGGCTGCTGAAATTCACACTTCTATGCTCTGAAGTCGATTTGCACTGTTAAAGTGCGCGCGCGTCGCGACGCAAAAAACTGAAACTTGAGAAGAAGTTGAACCTACTCTGATACCACTGTTGGGTGTGTGTAGAAGTGCGAGAGACACACGAGAAGCACACAGAAAGAGCACAAACGTAGCAAGACACACGGAGAAGACGATGGCTGGAATAGCTCTCTCTATTGATCAATGAACTGAACTGAAGTAAGAGCTGAATAATATCCCTAAGTACAAATTACCACCACATATGAGAGTATCAAGTATGTGGTAACATGGGGAAAAAACCTCTAGCTAGCACTAGAGTAAAAAGTGCCCATGTATAGGGAAAAGGTTCACATCAAAGCTACTCGAGGAACACATAAGTGTAACAATTTTAACATGACCATTTTTCTAAGATGTTGAATTTAGATTGTTAGGATTTGCTACAAAAATGAGTTTAATTTCAAATATGACAATATTTCCAACACAAAGAAACAGAGGGAGGTGGTAAAGACTAGGAACCCTCATACAAATCTAGTCAGGAACCCCTCATTCAACATACTTGATGAGGGCATTTCAAGATTTCAACAAATTAATATTGCCTCACATTCAAATTAGAACCATGCCTCAGCCTAACAAACAAGCAACACAAGCGAATAACCAAGCAACAACAAATATAGGTGAAAGGGCTTAGGACCTAGGTAGATGCCTTCCACTATTGCAGGTGGATAAGTGCATGGAAATGTTTTATGGTGGGTCTACAAGTCCATATTATCATGTAGCCTAACTCAAACAAGTACTGAGAGCTCAAAAAATCAGTAAGTTCTTTATACAATAGGAGGCATTTGGTATAACCCTAGTTGGAAGAGAATTCAATTGATTCAACCTTTGAACATAGCATCATTCAAGATACACGATACATTGCTGAAAGAACTCATAGGACAATGCATGGAAATAGGAGCCAAACATGATTCAATTTCATTGCTCTATAGCTTTAAGCAAGATACTAACAAATATGCAAGGATAATGGCAAGAAGATTCAAAGAACATGTGGAAATGTGCCCTATAATGGAGAGACCACCTCAAAAGAATTTTTTTTTTAATTTCTAGAAGATCTTACCAATAGATAATGAAACAATCAAACATTAAATAAAGGAAGAGTTGAAAATAAGCGATTTATTGTAGCTTGCATACTTTCTTGGACTTTCTTGGATTGGAAATCTAATATACAAAGCATGGTATGTATGTTAACCAAACGAAGTACATCAAATATATGCTTACAAATTTCAAGATGGAAAATGCTAATTGTGTAGGTACACATATGGAAGTAAATTCAAAGTTATGTGCTCATGAAGCAGATATTATTGAAGATATGACAAGCTATCAAAGCTTAGGTTTGGTCTATGTTCAATGGTTAAATACTTTAAATGGTTTTATCAAAGAATCTGTTATCTCAAGGAAAATCTAGATATTGATCTCTGTTAGATATATGAAATACCCCACGCTCAAGTGACCACAAAAGATACATGGTTCTCTAAGTTGTAAGGCCCCCGTTATGAGGAGAAGCCATTGTTAGAGGCCGACCTTTGTAGAACCCTAACTTTGAAGTTAGATGAGGTCTATGTTGTTGAGATATCAAGCTCAACATGTGATGATCGAGGATGAAACATATCACTTTTTCATTTCTCTAACATGTATAGTGGTCATGCTGATATATGTCAGGGATAGTTTAGTGATCTTTACTAGATTCATCTACCGAGAGTGATGGCACACTTGTTTCTTGCCAGCTCACTCATTTGCGAGCATTGGGTTTTTCCTTATGTACTATTCTTTATATTATTGCACTAGTGGTATTCTTGTATTAGTTCATTCTTGTATATTCCTCTTATGTAATAAAAGAAGAAGAAGAAGAAAATTCTTCTTTGCCTCAATCTATGTGTGTGCTCACTTTTGAGAGTGCTACTTCTAGTGTTTTTCTCATGTTGCAAAATGGAAAGTGCAAATGGAATGAGTCGGTCTATGAGCAATAAGTTGGACAAGAACAACTTCCATGCTTAGAGATTCAGAATGACCACTTTCTTGATGGGAAAAGGCCACTACAAGTACAGTTTTGAAGATGCAATCGGAAATGAAGATTGGGAGAAAGATATGGATGAGGAGATTTCTACACTTTATGGAAATGAAACATGGATGTTGGTTGCATTGCCGCAAGGAAAGAAACCCATAGGCTGTGAATGGGCTTACCAAGTAAAGCACACTGATGATGGTAGCATAAGCAAGTATAAAGCATGATTGGTAGTAGCAAGATATGCACATACATATGGCATTGATGATGAGGAAAGGTTCTTCATCCTTTTAGCTAAAATGTTTACTATCAAAGCACTTATTGCATTAGCTACAACAAAATGATGGATTTTGCATTAGATGGATGTGAAGATTGCTTTCTTATGTGGTGAGTTAGGGGAAGAAGTATATATGGACCAGCTAGAAGGGTATGAAGATTCCAAACATCCAAAATATGTTTTTAAGTTGCAAAAGGCTTTGTTTGGGCTTAAACAAGACCCTCATGCTTGGCACGCAAGGATTGTTGATTAGTTAACCACCATTGGATTTTCTATTTGTAATGTAGATCATTCATTATATCCAAGAAAGGGTGATGATGGCATCATGATTATGGCTATTTATGTTGATCATGAATTGATTGTAGGAGGTGATAATGAGGAAAGCATTAAAGAGGTAAAGCAACACCTTATGCCAGAATTTTCGACATTAAAGATCTTGGTGTGTTGCACTTTTTTTTGGGCATTGTGTTTATAGATACAAAAATAGGTATGTGGATGTCACAAAGGAAATATGAATTGAGTATACTCCAAAATTATGCTATGGCTGATTGTAAGACAATCTCTATGCCACTAGATTAGAGTTTGAAGTTTGTTACTATGTCAGGTGAAGCATTGGAAAATGCTACTATGTAGAGGAAAATTTTGGGAAGTTTAATATATCTCACAATTAGAAGGTCTCATCTAAGCCACACTCTTGGACTTGAAAGGCAATTTATGCAAGTTCCCACTAAACCATATTTTGATGCTTTGAGGTGCGCTCTATGTTATGTGAGTGCTAATTTGGATTATGCATTTTGTTTAATGAATCTAGTATAGATTTGCAGGTTCATGGATATACCGACATAGATTAGGCTAGTAGTATTCTAGATAGAAGATGTACTAGTGGCTTTCTATTCTCACTTGGGAGTGCAGCTATTACATGGTGCAACAAAAAGCACCCCCCTATTGTGTTTTTTTGAGTTTAAAGGCTGAGTATAGAGGTGTTGCAATAGCAGCATGTGAAGCATCATGGCTAGAGATACTACTTGCAGATTAAGGTGTGGAAGTGCAAAAGTCGATCATCAACTATCAAGATAGTCTTAGAAGCATTCCATTAACATGAAATCCTATTTTTCATGCTCGAACAAAACATGTCGAGGTACGTTATCACTTCACCAGAGAGAAGGTATTAGTAGGTGATATTGATCGTGTTTATGTGAGGACATATGAGCAAGTTGCTAATATTTTCACTAAAGCACTTTGAGTAGAGAAGCTGAAGAAGTTTCGGAAGATGCTTGGATTAGAGGACATGACATTCAGCTTGAGGGGGAGTGTTGAGATGTCGAGCTCAACATGTGATGATTGAGGATGACATATCTAGTGAATTTTATTATATTTGTCTACCAAAAGTGATGGCACACTTGTTTCTTGCTAGCTCACTCATTTGCGGATATTGAGTTTTTCCTTATATATTGTTATTTATATATTGCAATAGTTGCATTATTGTATTAGGTCATCCTTGTATATTCCTTTTATGTAATAGAAGAATAAGAACAGGATGAAGATCATTGTTTCTTGACTCAATCTATGTGTGCGCTCCTCTTTGACTATGAGAGTGTGTGGGTGATCTCTCTTCCTTATCTCTTTCCTAGCAACATATGTGTGACCATTGATGGTAATAGATTATCTTTCAGAGCCTAACCATTAGGTTGATTAGGGCATAAACTTTGAGGCCATTAAGTTATCATTCAATGTAAAAACAAACTCCTAATTATGGTGGTATGTGGATTCCTCATATCAGCTTAATGGGTGGAATGCAAAAAGGTGCTTGCCCACTTCTTGGGGGTCTAGGGGCCTATCCCAAGCTCCTAGGGGCAAGATGGTAGGACTTTTTTTCATGGAGATCGTTTTGGATTATATATTTTGCATACTATTTTGCTTCGTGTGACTATGTTTATCTATACTGACTCCCCTTTTAAAAGCTATGTAAGCACGAGCAATGTGTAGATCTACATAGCATTGCACACTAGTAAGCACTTCATCTCAAATCTATCTAGCTTTACATCTAAGCTCCACATTGGGAACACATGGGTGGAAAACACTATCTTTGTAGCTACATTACTCTTGGAAATTTGAGAATTTGAGTCATCTATCTCTCAATCTGCATATTCTCTTTGTTTGTATTTTTCTCAAATCTTTCTATTGATCTATTCCACTATGCTATTTAATTCTTACATGTTACCAAAGCTCAAGAGGCTTTGAATGGTTCACAAGTAGATAATCAAAGGTCGTAGAGGCTTGAATGACAGAAGAAAGAAGATGCTAAGTCGTGCATCATCATCTACAAATAGGAATCAAGGTGGTTTTCCAAGAAGAGTAGGTGGAGCACAAGTAGGAACAACAATGATGCCAATAATCCCAACGTTGCAGACACAACCACTAGGCTTCATAGAAGGTAAGCTTGATGGTATGGAATACACCCGCTAGAAGTTTAAAATAACTTCTATCTTTGATTCATATGAGCGTTTGGAGACTTTTCTAAGCTTGTAAATAGGAGAATATAGCATCAAACTCATTTAGATGACTAGCAACAATATCTATGTCCTTCATACAAAGGTCATATAACTTTCTCATCAGATACACTTTAGTTGATGCCATTTTTTTTTCACATATATTCATAACTTCTTCCAAAACTCCTCTGCACTATCATAGTTAAATACTCTAAAGTAAACACTATATATCATGTCCAATCAATGGGAAAACCTGGCCATTTCATCCAATGCATCCCAATCATCCTCATCCATGTCAGCAGGATTCTTTGAGATTCCATTTATAGGCTTCCATTGCCTCCTATGAATTAGCACATCTTCAATCTAATTCTTCCATATAGCAAGGTCTGTGCCATCAGATTTGAAAATGGTCTTGTCCCTATAAGTTATAGCTCCACCTCGAAACACTAGCACTAGACCTCAATCCACCTAATGTGCATGAGGCATGGGATGCCATGATGATAGAGAACTAAATAGAATGATAATGGAACTAGAAGAGTCCAAATACCACTAAGGATAAAAAAGGGATGACCAAGTGTGAGATTCAGAATAAATGTGCTCACACCAATTAGTGTATCAAGGAGTAAATGGACGACTATATAGTTGAGAAAAACAAAAATCTAGAAAAATTTTGCCATAATATCCTTGCAAAATCAGCATATGGCCAGTGTCAAAATCTCATAAAACTACAATTACTCACATGTTAATAGGCATAGTGAGTCACTGACTCCACTGAACATGATCAATTACCCAAAAGAAGCCAACTAGGCTTATCGAGCACCTATGAACAACTAGCATACATCTCCTATGGCGAGGTTGGATAAGTCTTCCACGTGCATCGTGGAAGAGACCCTAACATCTTGGTCTCTCCTAATTATGAAAACCTCACCATGGCCCTCTTTATCAATGCAAAAGGCTTTATGCAAAAACATAACCGCTATATCAATGACCATATGGATGTACATAAGCGGTATGCACAGAAGTGTGCATAGTGTGTATGTGCTCAATATATGCCATAAAATGGCACTTAAAGGCAGAGTTTACAATGAAAAAACTAGCCAAAAACACCTTCAAATGTCTGTCAACTTTATTCTTTAAGCTCAAAGAACTTGCATAAACTTGCGGTGGCTGCTCCCACCACAACTAAAAACTTTCAATAAACCTATAGATTTACTAATGTAGCTAAACAAACAGCCTTCAAATGTCTGTCAACTTTATTCTTTAAGCTCAAAGAACTTGCATAAACTTGCGGTGGCTGCTCCCACCACAACTAAAAACTTTCAATAAACCTATAGATTTACTAATGTAGCACTCTTTTTGATGTTCCTAAACCTATGTAAAGAGAACTATGCAAAAGTACTTCAAAATGGCTCGAAGAATCACCCCAAAAATGTTTCAAAGTAGACTTTGAAAGCAAAGAATGAAGTTATGAGGGCCCAAAACATGTTCAAGGTAATGTTAGCCTTAGTGCTTTCCCTTCTTAAGACACCACAAAAGTGTAGCTTAGTGGTAAGAGAGCTTGCCGGTTAAGCAAGCTCCCAGGGAACAAACTAGGATGGGTGACGTCTTGGAAAGTGGCGAGAACCTATGTCTTCCTAGATATTGTGAGTTGTGTTGGACTTCAAATGTATCCCAAATGTTGGAGGTCAAATGCTCAACATCAAAACCTTTCAATGTCACTCTTTCTGTACTTCAGGCATACTGGTTAAGAAAGTCGACAATATCGTGATACATCAACTAATCTTGAGTTACCTTTTGACCACGTGGGTTCTTGGGAGTGGTAGGAGTCTGTTAGACAGAGGCCTTGTACTATTTTCCCAACTTCTTACACAATCATAAATGCTCTATCGCATCTTAGCTCAGTACTTGACTCTGAATACTGATAACTGCTCAGCGTACTCGGACTTAGAACTTCCGGACTGGACCTGCTATAGCAACAGAGCAGTAGTTCGGTTCTGACTTATAACTAATAGAATACTCAACTTCATTAACTGAATGCCACTCAATATGCACTTCTTTGTGACAGATAGGTATACCGAACAATAACACAACAGACAGCTATACTCGAAGGTATGCAAACTTACCGTATGCCAAACTCAAGCAACAAGTTCCTACCAACAGTCGACTTGTCACAAACTTATCATTGTTTCCACTCGCGTTCAGACCATTACCAATACGAGTCCTTCCTGGGATCGGAATCAACAGTGAATGCAGACTATTGTATCGAACCTAGTTACTTAACAAAAAATGCTAACATGCAAATAGTTCGCTTCGACCTTACACAGTCCCTTGTTCAATAGAAGACTGATAAACAACACTTATTCCGTGATAAAATCTAGAACCGCATATAACTATCACCAAACAGATTCACAACACAATACTACCGAGTCGTAACTCTGCACTACAGGGAGAATAGTCGAATAGACAGATCCGAACAGAACAGAATAGAGCTCAATCTTCTCATCGACACATCACACACAGATTCAAAAAGTATGCTCACAATTCCCCAAAACGGGCTCTCGACCACACTTTTTCCATTGCTTTTTAAAGAAATTTACAGGACGCACGTACCAACTTTTTGTGCAAATTTCGAAAATTCCGTTACATCCGGCATACATTTGTCCTACTCCGGCGGCCGTCTAACACTAGCACGCATGGTGAACTCGAACCCGCAAGTGATTTTGATTACAAAACTACTGTTCATCTATGATACCTTCTAAATACATATTCCTA
Source organism: Ceratopteris richardii (assembly GCA_020310875.1). Lineage (NCBI taxonomy): Eukaryota > Viridiplantae > Streptophyta > Polypodiopsida > Polypodiales > Pteridaceae > Ceratopteris > Ceratopteris richardii. The sequence continues at coordinate 75,276,571 of CM035426.1, forward strand.
GCTAATCTAAATGTCCGAGCTATTTTTTTCTTAAGGGTTTCTAATAATTGTTTAAGGGTATCGGGTTCTAAAATCTGCACATCTACTCTAACGGAACTAAGTGCGATGGCTTCAGTAAGCAAAATTTTGGCTTGTGTTTGCAAAAAGGCCTCTTGTAAATAAAATCGTTTGATAACGCCGCATCTCTTTCTGTCTTCATGTCCGTTACTTGTTTCTGCATCTCACTGATTTGGTCTTTCTGGTTGCGTAATTGATTATCCATTCTTCCGAACTGTTGGTTCTGGAACTCTATGGTTTTGTAGTAAGCATCTCGTTCTCTGCCGGCATTTGCTAAGTCCTTCTGATATTTGGATTCTCTAAGTAATTGATGTTTAAGCATATTGTTGACTTCATCGAGGGATTCTTGTGTTCTCTGTAATTGGTCTTCTGTTTGTTTTGCTTCTTTCTGCTGCTCTTGGTACTTCTGTACTGCATCCTTCAGCTGAAGTCTTGTTTCTTCGAGTAAGTTTCCTAGTGTGATTCTTGTGTCTTCGGTATCTTTGAGTGTTTGCTTTAACTGTATTATTTCCGCGTCGACAGCTATCAGCATTTCTTCTTTTGCAGCCAGTGTCGTATCTCTCTGGCTTGAGCTGTCTTCTTGTACTTGGAGTGTAGCCTGTAGCTGCTTGATCTGCTCTTGTAGTGCATGATTTTCTGCTCTTGCGGCTTGTAACTCTTCCTGAAGAGGGGTGATATCCGCCTCCATTATTTCCAATTTCCTTTGGAATTCTTCTCGTGCATCGTCTGTGGCTTGCTTTAGGTGTTGCGGCAGTTGTTGGGATAGATTGATTAAAAGGTGACCCATAGATTCTAGTTCCGAAAAAATTGGAATGGGGTAGGATGGCAGAGGAGGGCGAGGTTGTGACAAGGTTCCGGTGAGGAGTTGTTGTGAATTTGGAGGTGAATAGTTGAGGGAGGATGTAGAGGCTTCAGAAGTTCCGGTGGGGTGAAAGGGCTTGATGGGGCTGCGATGTGGTTCCGGTTGGGAGATGGGGTTAGCAGGCGGGATTGTGGGGAGGGCAGAGTCAGTAGTTGTTACCTTGTTTATTTGTTCTGTTTCTGCATTGTGTGCTTCTGTGGATTCCACTGCCTTCAGTAGCTTGTCTAGTGCATCTTGATTAGATTGCTGCTCATTTTCCTGTTGCTCTGGTTCTTTTTCGGTCGAAATGATTTCCATCTCTGCTTGATCTTGTTGTTCTTGTTGCTCTGCCGATGATTCATTGTGCATTGAAGTTGCTGTATCATGGAAGGTTTCTTCTTCGTTCTTCTCTTCGTCTTTGTCGTCATTGTTAACTTTGCCGGCTGAGCCTTGTGCTTCACTTTGTGAGGAGCTAATTCTGATACGTTTCCTGTAGAACAACTGATTGAGCTCTTCTTCATCTTCTTCTTCCTCATCTTCTAGTAGTTGAACTGACTCTTCGTGCCTTAAGACTGGTCCTCGTGGTGGTGGTTGAGCAGCGAGTATGGTTGGGAAGAGGAAAGAAAGGATGTGGGGAAGTCTGGATCGAGGGGTGGTTCCTTTGTTGACTTGTTTCACTATGGCGACACACTCCTTATGGATTTGGTGAAAGCAAAATGAGGCGAAATTAATGGGTTCTCGTGCGGCAAGGTCGATGGCGGAATAGAATGGGCGGGAGATACCATAGGTGCGTTTTTGGAGGTTAAGGATTGCGACTAAGAACTGTAATGCGGTTCTTTCAGGTTCGGGGCGGTAGAGAATGGCGTATTCGTTCGATGAATGGCGGGGGAAAAGTTCGGTCATGCGGGCTACGGGGATACTTGGGCCATTCTCGTGGCCTTGTGGGGTGAGGCGGAAGGCTTCGGTGAAGGCCTGGAAGGTTACGACGGTTCTAGATGGTAGGGAGAGGAAGATCCATTGTCGTTCGGTGATGGGGGATTGGGCGATGGCAGGGATGATTTGCGCAAAGAAGGGATGGGCTTCCACTGAGTGCCATGGTAGCTCAGCGAAGTTGGCCAACCCTCGGAGGCGCAGGTATTCTCCTACCTCGGTAGGGATACCATCACAGAAGGCTGTGTAGTTCGCCAACGCTTCCATTGCGCACGCTAACACGAATACACAGGACACAGCACACGGATACACAGAATACACAAGCACAATCACAAGAACACAATAGCGTTTTTTGGCGCAACCGAAGAGCTTAAGTACAGATATTGCGGTGGGGGGGGGTAGGAAGTGATGGTTATCATTGTGCGGTGCTAGAATGATATTGCTTTTAATTTGGCATGCATACTTGAGTAATTGGTAAGGAGGGAGGCTTATGACAAAACATGGCTATTTAAAAAAGAAAAGAAAGAACAGAATAAAAAGCTAAAAAATGCGGTCCACCGCGAATGATTTAATGCGGACTAATAGCGCTTTGATACGGCTGCAGCTTCGAGCCGTTGATTACTTTTGGAAGTGGATTTCCGGTCAACGTAGTCAACCAAAAAGTTGCTGGACCGATTTGCTCTGCGATCTTGTAAGGGCCAAACCACCGTAATTTGAATTTGCCTGCGGATCTATTTGACTTTGCGTTATAGAAAAGTACAAGCTGTACTACCAAAAACACTAGAGTTTTCAGGTTTCGATCCTGCGTCCTTGCCTGTCTTAGTTGAACTTCGTGCATAGTTAAGAAACTGAGTCATCGATGCTCATCTAACTCTCTGAGAGTGTCCAACCGAAATGACAGTGAGTCTTCCGAGAGTAGTTTCTAGGTAATGGCTACTCGTAAACTTGGTATAACTATCTCCATTGGTGCTATTGCTTCTAGGCCATAGGCTAATTTGAAAGGTGTCAATCCTGTTGTTACGTTGTAGGTAGTCCGGTATGCCCATAATACTGCAGGTAGTTGTTGATCCCATCTTTCCGATGATTCCATGATCAATTTTCGAAGGATATTCAGCAGAGATTTATTTGTACTTTCGGCCAATCCATTGGCACGAGGATAATAAGGAGAACTAAATTTATGTGTGACCTGGAATGACTGTGTAAGTGCCGTCATTAAATTGTTTACAAAATGAGTGCCTTGATCTGAGACAATTTCTAGTGGTAAGCCAAAACGTGGAAAGACATCGGTTAGCAGACACTTTGCTACCGTAACTGCTGTAGCAGACCGTAAAGCCCAGGCTTTGGCCCATCTGGTTGCATAGTCTGTGCAGGTCAGTATGTAACGGTTGTTACTGAAGACTACTGGAGGTGTAATAGGACCAATAAAATCTAGACCCCACTTTTGGAAAGGTTCCAATGGTAAGATGGGTTGCAGAGGAAAGAGATGACGTTGCAGAGGCTGTCCAGCTCTTTGGCAAGTATCACATTGTTTGAAAAACTGTAATATTTCTCTGTACATCGTTGGCCACCAGAGACCACTCTGCAGAATTTTTCGGTGAGTTAGATCTGCAGCAAAGTGGCCACCTGAAGGAATCGAGTGAGCCAAAGTGATAGTTAACTTTATGTGGTGGAATACATTGAAGTAGGATTCCGGTGTGATCTACATAATATAGTTCTCCAACAACTAACCGGAATCGACGGCTAAAGATTGCAATTTTTCTGCGTACTGATGTAGAAGTCTGAGATGGAAAGTAACCATCAGTGAGAAAGGTTAAGATCTGATCATAATACAAAAATGGGATAGGTGGGTCTGCAGATTCTTCATTAATTGGTTCTGATACATAAATCGCGGGTGTCGTGTCATCTATGTCCACCGGATCTTCACCGGAATCTAAGCGGGATAAGAAATCTGCTAAGGCATGTGAATTTCCGGGTCGGTGAATGACTTCGTAGTCGAATTCCTGCAAGAGTAAGACCCATCACGCTAATCGACCACCTAGATGTTGTTGCCGAACTAAATAGACAAGTGCAGCGTGATATGAAATGTGAATTTACGGCCTAGCAAGTAATGTCTGAATTTCTTGACTGAATATACTAGCCCTAGACATTCTCTTTCTGTTACAGAGTAATTTTTCTCGGCAGGGGCTAATCTTCAACTTGCATAATACACTGGTCTGAACCATTTATCAGTTTGTTGCATCAACACACTTCCTATTGCTATATCTGAAGCATCGACAAATACATGAAATGGGTGATCCCAGTCCGGCGGTTGTAAGATAGGAACTTGTGTTAATAAATGCTTTAAATGATCAAATGCTATCTTGCATTCCTGGGTCCATTCAAATTGTCGAGGTGTTTTGCTGATTAGCTTGTTTAGTGGTATAGCCAGATGAGCAAGCTACCATAAGTGCCTTCCATGCCACCGTACTTGACCCAAAAAATGCATGACTTCTTTTGGAGTAGCTGGCACCGGAGCTTCTAATACTGCCAAAATTTTATCTAGATCTACTCGGATACCTTGTGCAGATACAATGTGGCCAAGTAATTTTCCACATGAGACCGCAAATACAGATTTGTTTGGGTTAAGACAGAGTCTGTACTCTCTGCACTTTTGAAAACAGCAGCGTAGATGAAACAAATGTGCCATCATCTTACCAAAAATCGAGAAGTCATCGAGATATACTTGCATAAATGAAGTGAGATAAGGAGAGAAAATCTCTTGCATACATCGCTGAAATGTGCTTGGTGCATTTCTCAATCCGAACCACATTACGGTGCAAGCAAAGACATCCTAGTTGGTAATGAATGCAGTTTTTGGTAAATCTTCTTCGGCCATTCTAACCTGATTGTAACCGTTGTATCTGTCTAAGAATGAATACATTTCATGACCTGCTACCTTATCAAGCATGGTATCCAGAAAGGGTATCGGGAAAGGATCCGGTATTGTTGCTGCGTTTAATTTCCAGTAGTCTACACAGATTCGCAGCTACTTATTTTTCTTTGGCACGATCACAATTGGTGAAATCCATTCAGCATGTTCTACTGGTATGATGAATCCGACTTTTAATAATCTATCAAGTTCTGCTTTTACTTGTGATGCATAATTGGGATTCATCCGGTAGCTAGGTTGTTTGTTCGGTTTGGCTTCAGGCTTCAACATAACTCTGTGCTGATAGATGCGTGGATCCAATCCCTTCATATCTTTGTAATCCCATGCAAAGACGTCTGAGAATTCGCGAAGTAGTCGAATCAAATCCGCTTTGAATAATTCTGATAAATTATGCTTTATCTTTACAGAACGCGGATGATCTTCATCTCCTAGATTGTACGTGGTCAGCTGATCTTCGGGGACATAAAACTGTTGAGGTCTCTCTATATCGTCCGTTGACTTGAAAAGTGGCTGTAATTCATCGTCATGGATAGAGACGGTATCTTCCTTCTTAGCTTCTTCGGTGATGGGTACTACTGTACAAACTGAAGTGATCCAGTTATCTACAATGGACTGTAGGTCAACAGTTCCTAGTGAAATTAAGTCAGCGTTATTCTTCAGAAATTCCTCTTCTTCATCATCTGATAGTCCATCTAGCATATGGACTGGTTCAGCAAAATATGGTCTAGCGTGAAGCTCACAAGGTTGTATAGCATCTAATTTTACCACATATCTACGATTTGCATCTTTAAACGTAAGCTCTTGTGCAGACCAATCCTGTACTACCTTCGCATGCTTCAGCCAAGGTCGGCCGAAAAGAAGGTTGTAATCCAAAGTGGATTCCGGCAGATCTAGTATGACAAAGGTCATCTTAAAGGTCGTACCTTGCAAAGTGATCGGTACATTTCGTACAAGCCCCAAAGGGTGGACTCTTGATTGATCTGCCATTCTAACAAAAGATTGAACTGGTTCGATTTCGGTCCATCCTAATCTTTTGCATAAGGCCGCCGTCGCAATGTTAACACCAGAGCCGCCATCAATCAATACATGCATAATCTTATGATTCTTATACCATACTGTAATCAAGGGGACCGAATGATCGACAGTAGAATCAGGTTCCGACTGAATTGCTGCTGTCGCCGGAATACAAGAAGTCACCGGACTGGACTGTTGTTGGAACTGTTGTCGAATTCCCGGTACTAATGCCAGTAATTGGCCCAGAGGCAGAGTGATAGATGCCTTAGATAAGATTTCCCAGGCCTGTTGAGATTGATTGATAGACTCTACTGATGTTGAAGTTGATGCCTCTAATGATGCGGAGGTGTCTATGGTTGGTAATGTATCTGCTACTGATGATGTTCCTGCTGTTGACTCCCTTTGTTGCGTTTCTTCCTTCGTTAACGAGGGCTGGGTTACCGAAATAGACTCTGGAAAGACTGGTGGTTCTGCTGTGGTCCATTGACTAGCTTTGTTGTACATTCTGTGTTGTTCATGTATCCCTGGTTCAAATATTTCTGCTGCCGGTTGCAGTTGTTTACCGGAACGGGTCTAGACTGCAACAGCCTGTGTCTCCACCGGTGTGATTTTTACCATGTTGGCCATTGGATTTTGACGTTCCTTCTTCCTTTGATCATACTCAGCTACATCCTTACAAAATCTCCTAATATGTCCAAATTCACCACAAAAATGGGAGCCTGGTGGTGGTAAATTGGGATTTTCCGGTGGTGGTCCAGTTTGCCAGCGGTTTGGATTATAGTTGTTATTCCTCTGTCCTCGGTAATTTTGATATCCTTGCTGCTGGTTGTTTCTCATTTGTGGAGGCACATAGTGGTTGGCTGGCTGCTCTTGTTCCTGAATAATTGCATTGACAGTCGCTGTTTCCTGTACTCTAGCATTGTATGCGCAGTTTTCGGTGGTGTGTCCGGCAGTGTTGCAGATAGCACAGAATGTCTGATTTAGTGCACAATTGGCACTAGTATGTCCTAAATTTTTGCATGTGTTGTAGTATACTTGTCTAGTCATATCTTCTGCAACATTTTTGTTTGCTTTTACCCATTCCAAATCTTCTATAAATCCACCGACTTTGTTTTCCAGTTGCAAAGTCATTGCAATGACTGCATCGAGTGTCATAGCTCCGACACATCTTATGATCATGATCTGCTTCAGTTGTTGTGGAGTTAAGCCATTGATGAACCACTGGGTGATAACATCATCTGGTAAGTTAGCATGGGCCGGTGGTAGCTGCCTTAAGTGTGTTCTGAAGAGAGTAGCATACTCCTGTACGGTTTGATTTGGTTTCTGTCTGTTATTCTGCAGATAATCAAAAATTTTGGCTGGATTCTTTTTTAGCCTGAATCGCTGCAGAAAAGCATCTCATATTGCTTCGTAGGTGCCGAAATGATTAATATCATATTTTGTAAGCCATCTGCTTGCTTCATTGACAAGTGTAGATTGGAAGAAAATGGCTTTGTAGGCCTGATCCTGTGGATGGTTGAGAACTGCATAACTTATCTCGAAAGTGCGCACGTGAGCATCCGGATCATCTCCTGGAAATCCACCAAACTTTGTGTACGTCACTCCCGTTGGAGGTGGCCTAGGTGGACATAACTGTTGTTGTTGTTGCCCGTTCATCGTGAGTATATTATACCTTCCTTCTGTATCTAGGGTCTGAATAACTAAACTACCGGAATCTGTATTGTCGGATGGCGCACTTTCCGGTGCGATTATCTTGCCTAATATGCTTCGAATTTCTGTTTCGAATAGCCTTCCTTCCTCCTTGATGTCCAGTGTATGGGAACTCGCTTCCAAGCATGGCACATGGGCTGAAGATTCAGCAGAAAATGCTAAATCGTCACCGAAAAACTGTGATTCTCTTACCAAAATTTCATCGAAATGAACCGAAATTGTGCCCGAATTCGGCGTTTTTTCGCCTTCGTCGATTTCTTTGACTAAAGCGTTTCTAGTCGTAGATGAATCTGAATCTTTTTCCAAGAGTGTTAAACTAGATTCCAACTTCGTCTTGGTAGGGTCTGGAATTACTATATCTTCGACAGACTGTGCCGAAGTAGTACCAAAATCTACCACAGGTGTAACAGGTTCCACCGGAATATGACCATAATCAGTTTTAACATTCTTAACTTTCTTGACAACTGGGTCAGACCTAGTTGTACTTCTACCTCCCAAAGTTGGCTTTAGTACTCCAGACTGATGGTTCTTGGGATACGTTTCACCGGATCGAGTAACCGGCATGTATCATCTTTGTACTAATCGCGTAGTATTACTAACGGGACAGTTTGCAACAATCTGATTCTGTTGCTACTGCCAATCGAACGATAATCTAATTCTGATAGATGACTGGCAATCTTGATGCCACCTTCCCACAGACGGTGCCAAATGTTGGACTTCAAATGTTTCCCAAATGTTGGAGGTCAAATGCTCAACATCAAAACCTTTCAATGTCACTCTTTCTGTACTTCAGGCGTACTGGTTAAGACAGTCGACAATATCATGATACTTCAACTAATCTTGAGTTACCTTTTGACCATGTGGGTTCTTGGGAGTGGTAGGGGTCTATTAGACAGAGGCCCTGTACTATTTTCCCAACTTCTTACACAATCATAAATGCTCTATCACGTCTTAGCTCAGTACTTGACTCTGAATACTGATAACTGTTTGGCGTACTGGGACTTAGAACTTCCGGACTGGACCTGCTATAGCAACAGAGCAGTAGTTCGGTTCTGACTTATAACTAGTAGAATACTCAACTTCATTAACCGAATGCCACTCAATATGCACTTCTTCGTGACAGATAGGTATACCGAACAATAACACAACAGACAGCTATACTCGAAGGTATGCAAACTTACCGTATGCCAAACTCAAGCAACAAGTTCCTACCAACAGTCGACTCGTCACAAACTTATCATTGTTTCCACTCGCGTTCAGACCATTACCGATACGAGTCCTTCCTGGGATCGGAATCAACAGTGAACGCAGACTATTGTATCGAACTTGGTTACTTAACAAAAAATGCTAACATGCAAATAGTTCGCTTCGGCCTTACAGAGTCCCTTGTTCAATAGAAGACTGATAAACAACACTTATTCCGTGATAAAATCCAGAACCACATATAACTTTCACCAAACAGATTCACAACACAATACTACCGAGTCGTAACTCTGCACTGCAGGGAGAATAGTCGAATAGACAGATCCGAACAGAACAGAACAGAGCTCAATCTTCTCATCGACACATCACACACAGATTCAAACAGTATGCTAACAATTCCCCAAAACGGGCTCTCGACCACACTTTTTCCATTGCTTTTTAAAGAGATTTACAAGATGCGCGTACCAACTTTTCGTGCAAATTTCGAAAATTCCGTGACATCCGGCATACATTTGTCCTACTCCGGCGGCCGTCTAACAGTTGGTATCATACTCACGCATTGTATTTGATATTTGAATATAATATAGTGTCTACTCTCTCTATCTCTCTCTCTCTATCCCTCTCTCTCTATCTCTCACTCATCAGCTTGTTGAGTATTAAGGTGTATATGCTAATGTTCATGTGTTGGAGGATCATGTAAACCTATGATTAACCGTTATTGTGGCCCACCCAACTTTCAACATTTGGTTTTCAAGCATTATTGGCATACACGCTTAACAAGATGAGTGATTATAGACTTGAGAATGAAGACAAGCTTGAAGGAATGTCTAATTATGCAATGTGGAGTTTTATGATGATGAATCTATTAGTATCAAAGAACTTACGGAGTATTACCAATGGAACTTATTCCAAGGCCAAGAAAAGTTAAAGAAAGGCTACTTCATCTTCTAGAAGAACCCCTATTGCTATATCTACTCAAGAAGAGGTTACCAAAGAGGAAGAAGGAACTAGTTCATCATCAAGAGTCTGCACTACTACCAAATTATTTCCTACAAAAGAGCAATCTATGTGGGATTCAAGGAATGCACACACACTTTCATATATTGCTATGGGAGTGAAGAGGCATATTTTACCCCAAATTAGGTCATGTAGAATCTCTTGACAGGCTTGGTTGGAGACAGAGAATCTCTATTAGAGCAGAAACCTTGCTAGGAAAGCTCATCTAAGGCAATAGCTAGCCAACACAAGGATGAAAGTTGGTGAATTAGTTCACATACATATTTTGAAGTTTAAAGATCTTGAGATCATTAACTCAATGTTGGAGTCAACATTTCAGATGAAGAGATGGTAAACACACTTCTAAACTCATGTCCATCGACATATCATGCTTTTGTTGCTTCTTTATCTCTATGTACAAGAGATATATAGAGAAATTTCATTTGAAGAGCTATAGTTCTTGTTACTTCAAGATGAATATCAACAAAAACATATGGAAGAGAATGATGAAGCCATGTTATCATCGTCGAAGGGGATGGAAAGTAAGTTTACAATTCTCCTAATGCTTCCTCTAGACCTGAAAAAAAGCCTTCGACTAAATTTGATTCAAAAAAAGGAGTATGCCACTACTATAAGAAATAATGTGATTATATAGAAAACTTCAAAACAAGGATCTTTAATGCGAAGAAGAAATCATCAGGTAATAGTGCTCAAGATGATCCAAAACCTAAATCTTCAAAGGTAGATTCATATGCATGTACTAATATTGGAGAAGTAGATTTTGATCACAAATCATTTAATGCAATCTCAAATAATACTTGGATTCTTTATTCTAGAGCTACTAAGCATATGATAGGTTGCAAGAAGGTATTTTCCCTCTTACTAACTCTTGAGGTAGAAGAATGACCATCAAAGATGGTCATGATTTGGGTGTTGTTGGTGCTGGGGAAGTGAACCTAAAGGCAAAGGCAGGTGGAAATTTAATAATTTCTATTCTTTATGTTCCGAACATGAAGAAAAATTTTCTCTCTATATCTACTTTCTTGTCAGATGAGTTTAAGGTTTTTTTAAAGAAAGATTCATGTCAGATCCTCTCACATAATGAGGACCATTTTCTACTTCAAGGAGAAAATAGAAGTGTCATGTTTGTATTCTCCAAAATAAGTCATTCTAATGTTGCTAGGTCTACTACACCTAAGGAGAACATGAAGTTGTGACATGCTAGATTTGGCTATATCAGTTACACATCTCACAAGCATATCAAAGATCAATGTATGGTGGAGAGTTTGCCTACTTTTGCCTTACCAAATGATGTAGAGTCATGTGAAGGATGTTTTAAAGGAAAGCTTCATAAACTACCTTTCAAGAAGCATGGATACATCATAGTCATAAGGAAGTTGTAGATCATACATTACGATGTGAATGGTCCAATGATAACAGATTCTATTCAAGGTTTCAAGTACTTTGTTATGTTTATTGATGATTTCTCAAGATGTTTGCAATTTATAGTCTTAGAGTGAAATGAGAGGTTTTTCCGATTTTTAAGAAGTTCTTAGTTAGGTGGAAAGTGAAAGTCAGTCAAAAATTCAGATTTTAAGAAGCGATAGAGGAGGAGAGAACATGTTAAAAGGCTCGAAGTCTTTTCTTGAGGACAAAGGTATCTCTCATCAACTTTGTTGGAGGAGACCGTGGATAATCACAAGAGATGAGTTGTTGTAGTTAAAACCTACTTCCTACCTACAGTAAGTGATGGCTAGATAGTGTTGTGGGCCTCTTTAGCTAGCTAATAAGCAAAAATGATCACATATGTTGCTTGGAAGATGAAGCACTAATGATAGGATCAAAACAGATAGGTAGGCATATGATTGAAGGTACAAAACTTGCTATTTTGGTTGAGATGTCTACTCAGAGTTTTGAAGCATTCTTTAAATACAACAACAATTAATAAAATTCCTTTTCAGGAACTTCAACTGGCTTAACAAGCTACCAATCATGAGTGAAAGCATCTAAAATGATAACCTGTATGCAGAGAATTATGTTTAGCAAATCAAGCTTGCATCCAGATTTTTACGAGCCTTAACAATCACAGATCAGTGAGCAATGATTGATTAATATATGACGATTGAGTGAAGCATTATTAATGAAACTTTGTAAGATTAAAGAAGATACTATGCTTGAGCTATCATGCTAAATCAAGAGAAATGTTTCACTATGCGGTGAGAAGCAACTCAGACAAGTACACTGTTCTAATGAAGTATGATAGAGATATGAGAAAAGCAAGTAAAGATCATGTATGGATTAAATCATGTGAAAGTACAATGTCATTGGCAATAACACATTGCTCAATGAGTGACCAAAGAGTGAGCTATAGGTGAGCGCCTCTTCTCAATGAAAGTACATAAATACGATCTTTGAACCTTGAGATACACGCGGGCATTTCATATCCTCTTTTATAGCTTTTGTTGGAGCCAAGGATTTGAATTTGAATTCAAATCTACACCTTAAAGTGAATCCTAAAGTATAGGATTGATCTTCTCTTGAATCAACTACCAATTGATACGAGATTATATGCGTCCTAACTCCACGTGGGTCTATTCCACTTTTACAAAGGTAATTATAATCCAAAGTTACAAGAGGTTGTACATATGAAACCTTCCAAATGTCATATCAATACATCAAGCTCATGTGAGGTGATCCAGTACATAGGATTGGGCTTAATTTCACCAACATCTCCCCGTCAAGCCTAGCATGCTTGATCTTCATTTCTCCTTGATCTCTTGCAGCCCAATCATCAATTTGAACCTATTCATCTTTGTTCTATCCAATGCTTTGGTGAGTATATCGGCACCTTGCAAATCTGCATAGAATTGTTTAAGCCACATAGCTTCCTGAGTTGCATTTGCCAAACCTCTATATTTTGCATCTATGGAAGATAATGCCATAGTTGGTTGCTTCTTGGATGACAAAGATATGAGTTTTGAGCCTGCAAAAGATAGATACCATGAAGTGCTCCTCCCATTATCCTTGGAGCCAGCCCAATCTGGATCAGAATACATCTTTATATCTATGTTAGAAGTGAAGGGATAGAACAATCCCTCATTCACTGTACCCTTTAGATACTTAAGCATCCTCTTTACATATTCCATATGAGGCTTCCTTGGTACATGCATGAACTGACTCATTATGCTTACTGCATAAGGAATATCTACTCTTGTTAAAGTAGCATAATTAAGACTACCCACAAGTTGTTGATAGGTTGTAACATTTTGAAGTAGTTCACCTTCATGTGAACTTAGCTTATGGTTGCTCTCCATAGGAATACATGCAACTTTAGTGTTCTCCATCTTAAACTTTACCAACATATCATGTATATACTTCCTTTGTGTGATGAATAACCCTAGGAAACAGGTTAATAACCCTAGATCACTGATTTTGAATTCCTTCATTAACTAAGCCTTGACCTTCTTGATATCATTAGAATCATTACTTATAATAATGGTATCATATACATAAACACATAAGTAGATGACTTCTGATTTATTCTTCTTAACAAATAAAGAAGAGTCTGCCTTGCTTGCCACAAAGCCTTGATCATGCAAGTAGAGTTCTTGAGATGGCCATAGAGTCACTAGCTGAATGAGTTTTGTAGTGAGTTGCTTTCAAGTATTTAACAATTCATAAAGAACTATATAAGGTGGATCCACTAAAAAATAAGTGCAAAAGTCAAGTACCAAGACACATGCAACTCAATAATGTCATTTGCAAGCGTGGTATGTTGGGACACTGCCCTATGAAAAAGATGGATATTTGAAATCCTTAGTGTCTTAGGAAATTCTTTGGGAGGTATGAAGGCCTCATCCATGAAAGAAAAGTGAAAGTGAATAATGCAAGACATAGTTTTTTAGCAATAACGTCCATATGGACGACTAAATAGAGACATCATCAAAGTACCACACACTAGCCTTTGAGGTTTCTCACTAGCCTTTGAGGATTGGATGGGCAAAGAGAAATTCCACACCATTATTAAAGTTTAGCACTCTAAGATCAATGTTTAAATCCAAATTTCCCAATAATGTCCCTAGCTAACCACTATATAAAGACATGATTGTCACAAAAGTGGTGAAATAAAGGGAGTTTATTAAATGTTTTGAGTTGGCGAGCAATGAGAAAAATAGTCCATTAAAGATAAAACATTCATTTCTAAGTCACATCCATAAAACAGTGTATGTATGCCAGCTCTATGCAAGAGACATCTTTCAAGGGATAAGTGATATATTGGGATTGTACCCCTAACAAATGAGGTTGTAAATATAATATATAATACTAGGAGACTATATCTAAATAAAAGCTAAAACTTCTATTGGACAAGTCACAAACCCTCAACAATGTCGCTGCAACTCATTGGGATAGAGACATCACTTCTCAAGGTTAAGTTGAGAAAATAAAGGCTCCAATGACCCAAGAAGCTAGAAAGGGGGAGGATTGAATTAACATCACATCTCGAAGACCAACAGATTATCCCAAAACTTCATTTTCAAGGAATGATATCCCTCGCGTACTCTTACTAAAGGCGTCACTTAGAAAGGAATTGAAGGAATGCAAGAGATTCAGTAATTTAGGGGAGCCTAATGATTGTAGGAACATTAGAGCCTAATGATCGTAGGAACATTAAACGAAATCATAAGGGCTTTATTAAAACTATTTTTCAAGGAGAAAATCATAAAACAATGTCCATCCATATCCAAAGAGATCCTTGGTGGAAATTGAGATATTTTTGGAGTTATCTAGGCAGAAGAATCTTTGGAAGGTGTGGCTCCTCTAAATCAAGTGAAGAAAAAGGATCATATCATCAATTTAGTTCGAAATTCATGGTACCCTAGGTGGCTAGAGATATCACTTTGCTGGTTAGAGGGCCTAAGACTTAAATATATTCGAAGAAAAAAATTGGGGGTCTTTGAGAGCTTTAGCAGCAATAATTGCTGGAGGAGTAGGGTCAATTCATGTTCTTGATGGACATCATTTTGTTCATTGATTCATGTTGCCCAACCTACCTTGGGAAAGTGCATGCTATTGTTGGTGAGTCCTTATCACTTGGATGACCTTTGGAATCCACCACCCACTCCTTACTTACTTTAATTACATATTTATCATGTAATTTGTATTACAAGTCCCAACAACGTTACCTCTTTGGGAAGAACCTCATTGTTCAAGTAGAAGACCTAATCTTCAAACATGTTGAATCTTATAAAAGAAAAAAAATATAGACTAGGACTCTCCCAAGAATAATCAAAAACACCTAAGTACACATAGTGGTTGCTCAGAATGGCAACAAGGCCAACTCAAAGGTTACAACTCGGGGAATTTCAAATATTGACGCAATCCAATATCAATACTACATGGATGACATGGAAAGTATGAGAACAAGAGTTACTCTAATGTGTCTAAGGTGTGTCACATCGAAGGTTCAAAGAATGTAGGATATGTAGTTGAAAAACATTATTTTTAGCTAGTTGGAACTAATAATCATTGACTTGGTTGTGAGCCATAACCTCATTTGAGCTTCATGTGCTTGATGTCTCGTTGTTAAAGTTGATAAATTTAAAGATTGAAGTATTGAAATATGAATTTTTATAGGGAAAAGAGAAAACAAAATTTTTTCAAAAGATGCCTTAGGCTATACTGGAGAGTGGATTTGGAAACTAGGTTTCATCATGGTGGTCATGGGCCTTGATGAGAAGAAGTTGGGCTTGAGGTAGTTTTATGAGATTTTTGTCTTCCTATTTAAGTGAGGAAGAAACCATGTCATACTTCAAAACAAAGGAACAGGAAAGAATCCATGGATAAGGTATATAGAGGGCCTCCATTCATTATGCTCAATATTGATGGCCCTGGCTCAACTAGTGCCAAAATATCTGAAGTTAGTTTGGAAGGTAAAAATGATGATTTTTTTGTATTGTGGATGATAGAAACTCATGGTTCATGGGAGACCATATATTGAAACCTCTAAAAAATGTAAACAAGCATTCTTTTGTAGAGCACAAGTCGATCTCAAAGAAGGGAGCTCTCAAGCTTGGATGGGAAATGAAAGCTTCTTGCTCATCTCACAAGACTATGAAGATATTCTACCAAGCTAATTTCCATGTTGGATGCCTTTCTCTCAAGCCATGGATCATATGATTGAATCGCTGTTGGGGAGAACTCCATCAACAACAAAAAAAAAAACTATTGAATGGACGTGATTCAACTTTAAGAGCTCAAGGAATAACTAGAAGAACTTCTAAAGACTGAACATATTGGAAAATGATAAGCATCTATGGATTTCCTATGGTTTTTCTTACCTACAAGGATGCATCTTCAAAGCTATGTGAATATTACGAAGGTTTCATTAAGAAAAAAAAAACAAAAGAGGACCCTCTCTCTTGGAATTATGGCATGCTAGAACCATTGGAAGGATCCAAATATTTCACAAAAAATCACTCATGATTGGGATACCATAAAATCTTCATTGCACTAGAAACATTATATAAGATAGCATTTTGCACTCACTATGGCTCTTTCAAATGTCTTTTCCTACCCTTTGGGATACAAAAAGGTGTGTCCACCTTTTCCATGGCCATCGATGCCAATTTCTATGATATAATAGATGAGTTGCTCATCAACTATTTGGACAAGCTATTTATTTGTTTTGTACTTTGGAAGAACCCAAGCATCATGTGTGACAAGTGATCCAGCAAGTATGAGAACAAAAAGGGTTTGCAAACTTAAGAAATTCATTCTTTCTATCAAAGAAATTTACTTTCTAGGGTTTGTGATATCCAAGGCAGGGATGATATTGAACCAAAAAGAAAAAGAGAAATGGTGCAAAAGTGGCCTACTCCATGTAGTAACTCAAGCGCATGCTTTTTTGGCTTTTTCCAATACTACCACAACTAGATCCAAGAGTTTTCATGAATTTCTCCCCCTTAATTGTTTTTAGCAAAAGTAACCAAAATTTTTCATGGAACCTAAAGGCCAAATCATCTCTTGAACTCATGAAATAGCTCATGACACAGGATTTGGTGCTTAAGTAGCCTCATTCTAGGCATTCTCTAAAAGTATACATAGATGGTATCATAAGGAAGGAGATACGGAAGAGAGCTCACAGACACACTCTCACAATCAAAGAGAAGCACACACTTAGATTGAGGCAAGGAAGAATGATCTTCTTTTTCTTCTTCTTCTCTTCTATTACATAAAATGGAATGTACAAGATGACCTAAAAACAAGAGTACAACTACTATAATATATAACAACCAATACATAAGGAAAAACCTAATTTTTGCGAATGAGTGAGCTGGCAAGAAACAAATGTGCCATCACTCTCGCTAGATAAATCTAATAAAGCCCAATGAAGTATCCTTGACATATTTCGACATGATCGCTATACATGTCAGAGAAATGAAAAACTGATAAGTGTCATTCTAGATCATCACATGTTGAGCTTGATATCTCAACACTCCCCCTCAAGCTCAATGGCATTTCCTCCAATCCAAGCATCTTCTAAAACTTCTTTAGCTTCTCTGCTCCAAGTTCTTTAGTGAAAAAATCAACAACCTTCTCATCTATTCTCACATAAACAAGATCAAAATCAACTGGTAATACCCTCTCTATGATGAAGTGATAATGTACCTCAATATGCTTTGTTCTAGCATGAAAAATAGGGTTCCATGCTAACTGTATGTTGTTAAGATTATCACAATAGATGGTGATAGGCTTTTGTACTTCCACACCTAAGTCTGCAAGTAGCATCTCTTGCCATGATGCCTCACATGCTGCCATTGCAACATCTCTATACTCAGCCTCTATACCCAACAAAGCAATAGTGGGTTGCTTCTTGCTGCTCCATGTAATAGATGTGACTCTAAGTGAGAATAGAAAGCCACTAGTAGATCTTTTATCTAGAGTATTACTAGCCCAATCTCCATCGGTGTATCCATGAACCTCCAAATCTACACCAGCTTCATAAAACAATGCATAATCCAAAGTAGCACTCACATAATGTAGAGTGCACCTCAGAGCATCCAAATATGGCTTCCTAAGAACCTGCATAAATTGACTTTCAAGTTCAAGAGTGTAGCTTGGATCAGGCCTTGTAATTGTGAGATATACAAGACTTCCCACAATTTTCTTGTACATAGTAGCCTTTTCCAATGCTTCACTTGATGTAGTATCCAACTTCATATTCTGATCTAATGGCATAGAAATTGGCTTACAATCAGCCATACCATACTTTTGTAGTATATTCAAGGCATATTGCCTTTGGGAAATTCATATACCTATTTTTGTATGTATAAACTCAATGCCCAAGAAGTAGTGTAGCACACCAAGATCGTTCATGTCAAATTCCTGCATAAAAATTTTCTTTACCTATTTTGATGCTTTCTTCATTATCACCACTTACAATCAAGTCATCAACATAGATAGCCACAATTGTGATGCCATCATCACTCTTCCTTGCATATAGTGAATTATCTACATCACACATAGAAAGCCCAATGGTGGTTAAGTAATCAGCAATCTTGGCATGCCATGCACGAGGAGCTTGCTTCATTCCATATAATTCCTTTTGCAGCTTGGAAACATATTTTGGATGCTTTGAATCTTCATATCCTTGTGGCTGGTCCATGTATACTTCTTCTTGTAACTCACCATGTAAGAAAGCATTCTTGATATCCATCTGATGGAAAGTTCATCCTTTTGTTGTAGCTAATGCAACAAGTGTTCTAACAATAGAAATTTTAGCTACAAGGCTGAATGTTTTCTCATAATCAATGCCATAAGTTTGTGCATATCCTTTTTCTACCAAATGTGCTTTATACCTACTTATGCTACCATCAGCATTGTGCTTTACCTCGTAAACCCACTTGTAGCCTATGGGTTTCTTTCCTTGTTGCAATGGAACCAGCTTCCATGTATTGTTTCCATAAAGTACAACCATCTCCTCATCCATAGCTTTTTCCCAATTTGCATTTCCGATTGCATCTTTAAAACAAGAAGGTTCAGCATCTTGTATTACCTTTGTCATGTAGGCACAATGACGAGCCATATAACTATCATATGTCAATCGTTGCACTGAATTTCGTATCCTCACAGATCTTCTTGGTCTTGGGTTACTTGTATCATCTGCATGTGCCTTTCTTACTCCTCGAGCCTTCATAGAGGGCAGTCCAAGTTCCTCATTCTTTTATGAACTACTTGAATCTCCATCAACGTCTTCAAAACTTGCACATGTTTTATGACTAGCAGAAAGCTTTTCTTTACCTTTATTGGATGTATTTGATGAATTTTTTGGACTGAAAATTCCATGCAATCTCCCACTCCATGGATTTGAGTTGAAAGTATTGCTTGGTGATGCATCCAGTCCACTCAAAGATTGAGATCCTACACTTGATTTTTCAGCATTTTCTTCTGTTGATATATTTAGGTAGTGATGTGTGTGAACACTCTAGGACTGCCGGGGCACTTTTTTCCCTCTTTAGGAGTTTTTTTTTCCCCCGGCTTGTATATACGCCTATTGCCCTAATGGGCTACTTATCTTTGTACATTCTCTAGTAATACAATTAGTATTGTGTGTTTGCGCTCCAAGCTTCTTCTTCTTCCTTGTGCTGTTCGGGTGCTTCCGCAGACGTCTATCTCCAACAATTGGTATCAGAGCAGGTTGTCGCTTCTTCTAGGGCGCCGTCGACACTCCTCCGTTTGCAGTCTCAGATTTGACACTCCTCTATTTCGGCCTCCGAACGCACTATCGCAGCGCTTGTGTAGGCTATTTTGTCCTTTTGTGCCAAAGGTATATACGAGTTTCTGTTTGCCAATTTAAGCGTCTCGAAGTCTGCTACAGGTCTAGTAGAACTCGTCTGGGCAGTTCCGTTCAACTTTTTGAGATACAATCAATTTTCTGCATCAAGGTATTTTAGTCACCGGCCATGGCTGAAAGCAGTGATGTATTCCGTATGTTGGTTGTTGAGGATAAGTTGGATGGTACCAACTACCCATTATGGGCTTATATGATGCGACATGTACTGGTTGCAAAAGGATTGTGGAACATTGTGCAGGGTGTTGAAAGACGTCCTGTTACACCTGTAATGACAGGTACTGCAAATACAGGTGTTGGAGCTGATGAAGATGGTGTCGAAGATGATATTCGGCAGATTCCTGTTCGTGCTGTTGTTTCTGTTGCACCTACTGCAGAGCAGATTCATTGGGATGGAAGAGATGCCCAGACACATGCATTGATAGCTTTGTCTGTCAAACGTGCCATTATTCCTCACATTCGCTCTTGCAAATCAGCAAAGGATGCTTGGGATACAC
The DNA here is from genome assembly GCA_020310875.1 of Ceratopteris richardii. NCBI lineage: Eukaryota > Viridiplantae > Streptophyta > Polypodiopsida > Polypodiales > Pteridaceae > Ceratopteris > Ceratopteris richardii. The sequence continues at coordinate 75,296,598 of CM035426.1, forward strand.
TTACCACTTTGTACCAGGCTAGGAATGAGGCTCGTGTTGCTTACCTCCGAAAACAGTTGGAGAGTGAGCACATGAATGAAGGTGATTCTATGGACAGTTTTCTTACAAAGATCAAAGACCTGAAGGAACAATTGATTTCTGCTGATGAGGTTATACCAGATAGCTCACTTGTGCAGACCGTTCTGAATGGTCTTCCTGATTCATATCAGAGTTTTGCCTCTACTCTTCGGTTGATGATGAAAGGCAATCTGAATGCCTTGTTATTTGAGGAATTAGTCTCTGTTCTGTTGCAGGAAGATTAGTCCAGGCAGAACATGTCCATTATGCGTGTTGCAGATCAAGCTTTCTTGGCTAGTCAGAAGGGCAAAGGAAAATGGAGCTCTTCTACTAGTAAGCAGAAATATGCAAATGTTGCACAATCGAAAAACCAGGATAAAGATGAGAAGAAATCAAAAAAGCAGAAATTGTTCTGCAAGTACTGTAAAGGAAATGATCATATTATAAATAACTGTCCAAAACTGGTTGCTAAAGAGGCAAAGAAGAAAGAGGCTGGAATGGTTGTTGCAGAGGCCTCTACACCAAAAACAGAGTCTGCAAATCTTGTGCAGGAAGAAGAATGGGCATTTACTACTGTCTGCAGTTTTGACCCATCTTCTCATGATCAGTGCATGTCTGCAGTAGACTCAGATGTTTGGTACTTTGACAGTGGGGCGACCAAACATATTACCTCGCAGCGCAGTTTCTTCTCTTCACTCGAGTTGCCCCTACAGGGAATACTGTCACATGCGCCAATAACTCCTCTTATCCTGTTATGGGAGTTGGTAAGATCATTCTGACTACTGCTGATGGTAGTTCTCTCACTTTGTCAGATGCTTTATTTGTGCCAGGGATCAAAAAGAACCTGTTATCAGTTTCTGCATTAGCCAAGATTGGCTTGGTTGTGAAATTCGTTGATGACAGATGTACAGTCCATGATCTCTCAAATGGCGATGTGATTATTGCTTCTGGCATTTTATGTCGTGGGCTGTATAAGCTCATAGACTATGAAAGATCTGTGAATGATTCCGCATGTGCAGTTCATGATTCTCAGGCTATGTCAAATGCAAAGCTTTGGTCATCTGAATTTTGCTAGTTTGTTACGCCTGCAGAAATCTGAAATGGTGTCCTCTTTGCCCAAACTTGAGGCACCTGGAAAACATGTTTGTGAAGGCTGTATTTTGGGCAAAATGCAGCGTTCTTCCTTTCCAAAAGATGGTTCAGTTCGGGCTACGCAGAAATTGCAGCTTGTACATAGTGATGTCTGTGGTCCTATGCAGACACCCTCTTTTGGAAATTACCTTTACTTCGTGACTTTCATTGATGATTTTTCCACGCATGCATGGGTATATCCACTCAAAGCAAAGTCCGAAGTGTTCATGTGCTTCAAATAGTTTTTTGTTTTGGCTGAAAATCTATCAGCATGTAAAATGGGCACCCTCCGTTCTGATCGAGGGGGGGAATATATGTCTTCATATTTTAATGCATTTCTGGCTGAACGTGGGATAAAACACCAGTGTACAGTGCCGTATACACCTCAACAAAATGGAGTTGTTGAACGAAAGAACAGGTCACTCATGGAGATGGCGAGGTGCATGGTCAAAAGTCAGACTTTACCACATAGTTTCTGGCTTGAAGCTGTCATGTGTGCAGCATATGTACTGAACAGGTGTCCCACTAAAGCATTGCAGTCTATCACTCCATATGAGGCTTGGCATGACCGCAAGCCATCTGTTGCTCATCTGCGTGTTTTTGGTTGTTTGGCATATGCATTAGTGTCTGAATAACATCGTAGAAAATTGGATGATAAGGCAGTAAAATGTATTTTTGTTGGGTACAGTTCTGAAATTAAAGGCTATCATCTGTATCATCCACAGACTAAATGCATTCTGGTTAGCCGTGATGTTGTCTTTGTGGAAGATGCTATTCAGCCATTGCTTTCATGTACTAAGGAGACATCTGTTAGCTCCAAAGACATGTATGATACTTTGATGCCTCTTTTTACAAGTGGATAGGCTAGTGCTGGTCCTAATGAGGCAACTTCTCAGCCTTTGCAGGTTTCATATGATGATGTAGATCATTCCATTTCTGATGTAGATTTACATGATGCACTTGTTGATGAGAGAGCTGATATTGAGCAAGCAAAAACTATGCCAAAATGGCTGGTGCAGACTTTGAGTGACAGCAAATTAGATGCACCTTTGTCATATCGTACTCGTTCAGGCTCTCATAGTGCCTCCTTTGCATCAAATTGCTATGCTATGGCTGCATCTAGTCTCTCTGATGAGAATGAGCCTGTTTCTTTTGATGAAGCACAAAATTCAGAAAATTGGATGGCTGCTATGCAATCTGAATATGATGCTATAATGAAGAATGGTACATGGTCTTTATGTGACTTGCCTCCTGGCAAGAAGGCCATTGGCACTAAGTGGGTATACAAGCTGAAGCATAAACCTGATGGTACAGTTGACAGGTATAAGGCTAGGCTTGTTGCAAAGGGTTATGCACAGGAAAGAGGCATTGATTTTGATGACACCTTTGCACCTACATGCCATATGACTACTGTTCGGAGCATTTGTGCACTTGCAGCCCATCATGGTTGGAATGTACATCAGTTGGACATTAAAACAACATTTCTGAATGGTGACTTGCATGAAGAAGTGTATGCTTTTCAGCCCCGTGGCTTTGTGCAGAAAGGGCATGAAAACCAGGTTTGCAGGTTAAAGAAGGCATTATATGGTTTAAAGCAAGCACCACGTGCTTGGTATGAGAAGATACATGCCTATCTGATTGCACATGGTTTTGAGAACAGTCCAACTGAAAGCACCTTATATGTTAAACGTGCTAATGATGTGCTTCTGATCATTGTTGTCTATGTTGATGACATGCTGCTCACTGATCCTATTGAGACACATATTGCTGATTTTAAGGCTGATTTGCATGCCTCATTTGAGATGTCTGATTTGGGGCATTTGCATCACTATTTGGGCATTCAGTTTATGCACGTTGATGGTGGAATGGCTTTGTGTCAAACGAAATATATTGACACATTATTGTAGCGTTTTGGCCTTGAAGACTGTAAGCCTATTGCCACTCCTATGGAGACAGGTTTACAATTGAGTCTTGATGATGCTGGAGATGCATTTGATGCTGTTCTCTATCAGCAGGCTGTTGGATGCTTGATTTACTTATGCATTACTCGGCCAGATATTCAGTTTGCTGTCTCACAGATGAGCAGGTTTATGCATTGCCGAGGAGTCACGCATTGGAAAGCGGTTAAGTGCATCTTTCGCTACTTGAGTGGTACTCGGCTACTTGGGTTGTTTTATCCCAAGGGGGGATCACTGCTGCTAGATTTGCATGCTTTTTCTGACTCAGATTGGGCTGGTTGCTATGACACTCGTGTGTCCACCAGTGGTTTTTGCTTCATGCTTGGTAGCTCATGTATATCTTGGTTGAGCAAGAAGCAGCCTATTGTGGCCACTTCCAGTTGTGAGGCTGAGTATAGGGCAGCTTTCACAGCGACTGTTGAGTGTGTGTGGCTCAGACGCCTTATGGCTGATTTGGGTGTTGGCCAGTCTTCTGCCACCACCATCTTCACTGACAGTTAGAGCGCATTGGGAGTTGGGAGGAACCCTGTGTTCCATGCTCGCACTAAGCACATTGAGGTGCATTATCACTATGTCAGGGAGAGGTTCTCTGCTGGGGAGATCAGCTTGGCATATGTGCCCACGCAGGAGAACATTGCAGACCTTTTCACGAAGGCTCTACCTAGGGAGAAGTTTGAAGCTTTCCGCAAAGCTTTGGGCTTACTTCCTTTTGTGGAGTGAGTTCCACATAGCTTGGCACTTCCTTATACATGAGTGCCAGCTCCTTGTTCACCGCATCACTCCCAGGGGGGATTTGTTGATATATTTAGGTAGTGATGTGTGTGAACACTCTAGGACCGCCGGGGCACTTTTTTCCCTCTTTAGGAGTTTTTTTTTCTCCCGGCTTGTATATACGCCTATTGCCCTAATGGACTACTTATCTTTGTACATTCTCTAGTAATACATTCAGTATTGTGTGTTTGTGCTCCAAGCTTCTTCTTCTTCCTTGTGCTGTTCGCGTGCTTCCGCAGACGTCTATCTCCAACATCTTCTACACTTGATTTTTCAGAATTTTCTTTGTCATTTTGTTCAAGATTCAGTCCTTCTTTGGCATCTGCATAGACGCTTGACATTTCATCAAATACTACATCTCTGATCACTTTGACCTATTATGTGAGTGGGTTATAACATTTATATCCCTTTTGCTCAAGGGAGTATCCAATGAAGATTTCTGCTTTTGGATCAAGATTTGTCCTCAACTCATCTAGAACATGTACATATGCAATATAGCCAAAAACTTTCAAATGTGATAAGTTTCGCTTTTTACCTGTAAACTTCTCTGCAAGGGTAACTTGATGTACAACAGCACTCGAAGTTCTGTTCATGATGTATACAGTAGTATGCACAACTTTTGCCCAATAACAATGAGGCATATTCTTCTCAGCCATCAAGGCTCTTGCTCTTTCTGCAATTTGTCTGTTTTTGCGTTCAATGATGCCATTCTATTGTGGTGTGTACCTACATGAAAGCTGATGTCAAATTCCATGACTTTTAAGAAAGTTGCTGAACTCATTTGACATATATTCACCTCCTCCATCAGACCTTACTATCTGAATATACTTCCCTATCCGCTTTTCCACCGTAGCTTTAAAATTATGGAAGTGAGTGAACACCTCACTCTTCTCTTTCATAAACCCATATTTTTCGTGTATGGTCATCAATGAAAGTAACATAAAACATGCAACCACGCATAGATGTGGTCTTTGTAGGACCCCAAACATTTGTATGTACTATCTCTATTATGTTCTCACTAACATGCTTGTCATGTGGCAATGATACTCTTCACTATTTTCCAAATTGACATGCTGCACATACCTTTTGCATCTCCTAACCTTGAAATGTGGTATTCCATGGACAATCTCCTTTGACTGCATCCATTTTAGCCTTAGCAAATTTGCATGTCCAATCCGTTTGTCCCAGATCTCTATATTAGCAATGATTCTTGCACCTTTTGCAAACATGGGTGCATTCATATAAAAAATTTTCACATTTAAAGTGAACATCCTACCCACTTTGTTTCCCTTTGCAATCAATCTTCCATCCCATTTGTATTCTTCTACATATAACCCATCAGCATTGGACCTCACTTATAATCCTTGGTCAACCATTTGTCCAACAAAAACCAGATTCTTTGTTATATTTGGAACATGCAGTACATTAGCAAGATGTTTTACCTTCCCGTCATCTATGGACAATGCTATGTTTCCTATATGCTCAATAGGGTGTGATGTGTTATCACCTATTTCAAAATATCCAGTAACTGGCAATTTCTACAAAGTACTAAACCATTCCACATGACTCATCATGTGATTTGAAGCACCTGAATCAACATACCAGACATTATCATTCAATTTTGAAACACCAGCAGAAATTTTATTCATCATGTGATGTTGAACCATGAACAGCTTCTCAGAGTCATCTTCAGTTGTGGATGCATAGTTGTTTTGCTGCCTTCTATTATTTTGATTCTTCAACCTGCAATCACGTTCAAAGTATCCAGGTTTACCACAATTCCAACATCCTTTACTTTCATTACTTGAATCATTTCTTTGGAAATTTATGCAACCTCCTTGGCTCCCCCTACCTCGAAACTGCCCTCTTCCTCCTCCATGATTCTGGCGTTGACCTTGGTCTTGATTACTGTTTCCTCTTCTACTTCCGGAACCTCTATCTCTACCTCTTCTCCTTTCTTCAATAATCAGCATGGATACCAAATCAACAAAATTTGAAATATTTTTTGTGGTCTGTATAGAAGTTCTGAACTGCTTATATGCAGCTCCTAAACCACAAAGGCACACTTCCACCTTATCATCATCATCTACATTCATGCCAATAGATGCAAGTCACTTACATATGCTTTTGATTTTCAGGGTGTAGTCACTTACCAACATGCCCTTCTTCTCCAATGTATGCAACTCGTTCTTGAGTTGCAATTTTCCTACCTTTGTATTGGTCTGATACAATGTGACCAAACTGTTCCAAGCCTCTTTCCGAGTCTTGGCATCCTGTATGTGCCCAATCATGCTATCCTCTATGCTAATAGATAGAAAATACATTACCTTTTGTGCTCCTTGATTCCATTCCTCATATGCTCTTAACTGGTCTGCAGTCCAATTCCTCTCTGGTAACTGCGGAGCATTTTCATTCTCTCCTTTGATGTACTTCGAGTAGCCTTTTCCCATTAGGCAATTCACCATTCTCAATCTCCAAGCATGGAAGTTGTTCTTGTCTAGCTTACCGATCATAAGCAGACTCATTCCATCTACATTTTTCTGCAGCAGTTCACAACACTACAAAACACTACAGACAACATTCTACTTGAACACTATTGCACTATGACGTGATAGTTCGATCTTAGAAAAACATAGTTTTTGTCTATCAACACTACGCAGAAGTGCTTGAAATTCTGGATCTTGAATATGTGAGTGTTTCCAAATAGGACGCAAGTTATAATTTTGCAAACTAACCTCGACTTTCTTTGGGCTCCACCTTGTGAGCTCAAACCGGATCAATCTGAGGTCGTTTGTGAATTGCGCTTTCTCCATGCTTTCTCACGTGCTCTTCATCATTGTCCTTCTCCACGTGCTCACTACAAGCACACTGGCTTTGATACCATGTCACGAGGAAGGAGATAAGGAAGAGAGCTCACACACACTCTCTCACAATCAAAGAGAAGCACACACTCAGATTGAGGCAAGCAAGAATGATCTTCTTCTTCTATTACATAAAAAGGAATGTACAAGAATGACATAAAAACAAGAGTACAACTACTGCAATATATAAAGACCAGTGCATAAGGAAAAGCCTAATGTCTGTGAATGAGTGAGCTGGCAAGAAACAAATGTGCCATCTCCTTTTGTAGATGAATCTAATAAAGCTCAATGAAGTATCCCTGACATATACCGGCATGACCACTATACATGTTAGAGAAACGAAAAACTGATATGTGTCATCCTGGATCATCACATGTTAAGCTTAATGTCTCAACAGATGCTTCATGCGTAGACATGAGGCAAGTGCTTGTCCAAACAACTCAATTGTGTGCCCATCTTTTGAAAACATTTGAAGCATAAAACAAAAAAGGGTGACTCACTAACAAGAAATGTTTGTAGTGGTGTATCATGTTATTCAATAGTGCAATTGCATATCCATAAACACACCAAAGTGTACACAAATAATGTCCTCAGGACACTTCCATATATAGCTCTAGGTGGTAAGAGACCATTGTAGGATATGATATAGAAATAATGCATAATCAAAGTCATTCCTTGTTCTTTGAGCCATATGCCAAATATGTTATCTACAAATGGGGTGGGATATTACTTCTTGGATGAAATAAGAGAAGCCCTCAAAAGAGACCTCATAATCAATCAAATGGTAACAATATGGCATAATGGAAAAATCAACATTCGATTCTACTAGATCAAGGATGAAGCATGGTACTCCGGTCATTGTGTTTTAATAAAAATTGATGAACACCTCAAGAAGTGATTTCTCTTTGAATTACATGATTGAAAATTCACAAGCAATGGGGCGAAAGAAATCATATAATCATCTAAGCATAGTTGTTTATCTGGCTCACCATGCATGAAGATATAATTGAACATGTGAATGCATGCCCAACTTTCCAACTCATGGAAGTTGTGTGAATACGCCTAGTGAGCTTTCTGGTCAGCGTGCCCACTCAAGAGTGACCTTGGGGCATATTTTGCATTGGTTGCATAGTTCATCTTCTAGAATCTCAAGGAACCAACCTCTTTGTGGTTGTATACGTTTCTCCAAACAAGCACAATATATCCCAACCAAGCTAGCTCTCACCTCACTTCTAGTGGCCTAACATTTTGGTAAAAGACGTGTTCAAGTATCATTGGCCATCCCTTGCCATAGTATTTGATGAGGATGGCCATTATTTGTTTTTTAAAGAGAAATTTCGGCCAAAGCCTAATCTGCCTTTGCTTGAATTGATTGAAAGAACAACTATACAAGTGAATAGGCATCGTATCCATGGGACCCACCATATCCCACAAAGTGGGGGTTATACTACCGGAAGGAAAACACTAGAAAGAACTACTTCTCAAGAGGCAGAATTCCCAACCACCCACACTAACATGCATGGATAGGATGGCCATTATTATATTCGCATATGCAAGGATCTATTTAAGATACTAAGCACCTAATGTTCGTCCTCATCAGCTTGCCACCCTCATATGGATGGGCAAAAAAAATACTTGAATTCGAGCATGGAGGACTATATTAAGCCTATGTTTTAACTAACCAACGAGATTGAGTGGATCATCTTCAAATTTTGGAATTTCAATATAAATGTTGTGTACATTATGCCATGGCTTTTAGTCTATTTGAATTAGCAATGAGAAAAGAAGTAATCACTCCCACGGTGCTTTCTAGTGGCAAGCCGAAGGTATCAAATTGTATATAGAAAGTTCTTAGAACATTGACACACTCATCGTCAAGTCACAAGAAACACCTAAAATAGTATAATGACATGTATATCAATAGCCAAAAATGAAAAATGCAAACTAAAGTTATTTTCCAAAGGTATCTTGGTAGTTATTAACAACCAAAATATCATTTTTTCTTGCAATTCTTATACCAAAGATCAACCAAAAGCTTTCTAGTCAATACAAGACTTTGGAAGATTACAAAAAAATGACTTGCAAATTAGAGCTTCCATGCAAATTAAAGCTCCAAAATGCATTCCATTGTTGTCAATGCAAAAAATTCCAACCTAATTCATGTTTTGCATGACATGTACCACACTTGAAATGAATAGGCCAACATTTGGATCGAAATAACATTCCTAAACATAGCTTGCACAAAAAAACTCAATTTCTATGTCAATTAGTGTGGACAAGTATTCTCAAACTACAACTAGGTTCTTGAAGACCACATGCTAGTTACTCTTGGAGTTTCAAGGACTATGAAAGAAGAATAACATTGCAAGGAAGAATAAGAAGCTTGGAGAACAACACACTACAAAATGTGTTCCCAATTGAATGTACAAAGATAAGTGACCTATTACGGTTATAGGCATATATAAAAGCTAGGGAAAAAAAACCTCCTATAGTTGAGGGAATAACATTTGGTGATATTTGTAAGTCTAATCACACATATCACTACTGAGATACATGAACAAATCTCCCTAGGATTCATGCAGTGAATAAGGCGCTCGACCTTATGTGCAAGGAATTGCTAAGTTTGGAAAGAAATCAATCCACAAAAAGACATGTGTCCAAATCTTCGTGAACAGCTTAAAAATTATCCAAAGGCAAAGCCTTTCTAAAAAGGTCTACACCATTATCGTGTGCTAAATCATAAGCCAAACTGATCTCTCTAGCAAAGAATCTCTCCCTAACATCATGATAGTTCACTTCAATGTGATTTTTGTGAGTATGGAATACGATTGCTCGCAATGCTTTGATTGGTAGTAAAGATGGTCGTAGAAGACTAAAAAGCACCCAAATCAACCAAAAAGCATATGAGCCACATACACCCAATAGTCCTTATGAAAGTTAATCCATACTTAGCATCACAACTATAACTGTCCATAGTAGGTTTCTTTCTACTTAGCCAAGATATGTATGAACTACCACACTTGAATCAAAAACCACTAGTGGATACATGAATGTCATAGAAATCAACCAAGTCTGAGTGGATAAAAGCATCTACATTTGGTGGTAATGATCCCCCTTAGGATAAAACAATCCAACTAGCCGGTTTCCACATAAAGAGTGAATGTAATTAACCACCTACTAGTTCTTGATAGCTAGGCAATGCATAATCCTGCTCATGTAAGAGACAAAAAAACTAGATATAAAGGTGAGTTATTCATAAGTAAATCAAGCATCCAACTACACGTTGATAAAGAAGAACATAAAATGCATCTTTAGCATCAGGAAGACTCCATCATAAATCTATTTCCATTAGAGTGGCAATAGGTTTTCAATCATCAATGCCAAAATAAAAAATTAATGGATCAATTTATTTTGTTTAGCACAAAGCTATTCCCCCCATCAACCTTCATAAATTATATGCCCAAATAATGACGTGAATGCCCCAAATCTGACAACTCAAAAGAGGCATGCCATAAACCTTAAATTCAGAAATATGCTTCTCATTAGAACTAGTGAGTAGCATATTATCAACATATACAACAATGATCAAAAGTACATCAACTACAGGCTTACCATATGAGATGATCTCAGCTATACTATTCTCAAAAACACATAATGGCAAGTACCCATGTATCTTCTTGTACCAAACACATGTGGCGTGCTTCAAACCATATCATGCCTTTTTCAATTTGCACACTTTGTTTTCATGCCCTTTCTACACAAAGCCATGGGGCTTAAATACATACATCTTCCTGTAAATTACCATTCCAGAATGTAGGTATTATTTCTAGCTAATGTACGTTCCAATCATGATGAGTTGCAAGTGCATAAATGCTATGAATAGTGGTCATTTGATATGTGGGAGCAAATGTTTCATCAAAATCAATGCCTCTCTCTTGAGCATAACATTTGGCAATAGGCCTAGCCTTGTACTTATCAATTGTTCCATTACACTTACACTCTATCTCGTATACCCATTTAGCGTCAATGTCCTTTTTTCCTCGAGGAAAATCATGTAAAGAACAAGTACCATCAAAAGAAACAGGCTCATTCTCATCACAAAGACTAAATATAGCCATCACATAACAATCTAATCGAGTGAATGCATTACGAGAGCTTGAGAGTATGATAAGCCAATGTTGCATCTGATTTGCTATCTCTCATAGTCTACACCAGCCATTTAGGCATGGTTTTTTCCTCTTTTATGTCAGTCTTCTCATCAAGAAGTGCATCATGTAAATCTACATTAAAAATGGAATGATCTATATCATCACTTGAAACTTGTAAAGGTTGACATTGCCTCATTTAGACCAACCCACCAATTGTCGCTCCACAGATTAACATTTCTTTGTGGTGTGTGGATAGTCCAATTTGATGTTGGTATGATGGTTGTGCATGTAGGTGTAGAATGTGAACACATACTTTTCACACATGCAAGTATTCTTATGTGGTGATGGTGTGTCTATATGGATGACAGTGAAAGTAAAACTAGGTGTGTGCATGTGTACATGTATCCACCCATGGTCATCCCCTCTGAACATTAATTCCCTCAACCAAATAAAATACTTGAGGTAGACACTATGCACATCCTCGTCTGAGAGTATAAGCAAATGTTTGAAGTACATAGTTTTCGCCATGTCATGTAATATCCATGTGGTTTCGATTGAACCCAAGACCTTCTCTTTCCCATTCTTGATAATTAATCATTAAAGTGATCTTATGATTTTTTTAGAAGTCCATAAGTCCCTATTGTTATTCTAATTTCAAACTCGTCAAGCTACTTTATACCAAAAGACCCAGACATCGTAATATACTTATATTCCCAACTAGATAGAGACGTGTAAATAACTTGTTTCTTCAACCTCTTACAACCTCTATAGAAAACCAATTTTTGATATCAGCCTCTATATGTAGTGCACATGTATTTTTTTTCAAAGCTTAGTATTGTAGATAAAACAATTGCATAGCTTGCAAAGCACATAGAAGAGTATTCATCATGTGTTCTGAACGTGCTTGAAGATTGTAAATGACCAGCAACTTTAGCGACCAAGCTTCATGGAGATTCGGAGACGACAGACACTGATGTGATGTTTTACCTGTACTTCCATTGTGCTTTTAGTTTGTTTTTTCCCACTGCTTGAACCTTGTCTTATATACAAATAGACGCTTATATTGTAGTCAGAATTCAAAAATGAAAAGAGCAAGCTGGACAGGGCAAGAGCAAGGAATAAAGGAGGTCAAACAAAATGAAAAAGGACCAAATCTCATAAAGGAGGGGAAGATTTACATTGCAGATTAACAAACCTAATGTCAAGCTGTCTTGGCTGAAGGATATGCAACGTAATATCAAGCTGTCTTGGCTGAAGGATATGATACATAAAAACTGTACCTTATGATAGAGAAATTCATTTTCCCAAATCAGAGCCGAGGGAACTATAATCTACAACATATTTGATCATCATCCACGGCTTGTAAGGGAAATTTGTGTTTTCACATATTTACACTATTATCCTTCAATCGCAACATCACCAGAAAAAATGGTTTTGAATGTGTACACAACCGAATTGCGTATCCATAAATTTACATTTTTCCTAAGTTCTCACAGGAATATCTTCTCGAAATCAAACAGACATTCGTCTTTTATCCCGCGCACAGGTCTCCGGCTTATCCACATACAGATCGCGTGCTTACTCTGAGAATAGAAAGCGTGAGGAGTCAGGAAGTCGAATACGCTCAACCTGCTGGATGACTGTTCGATGCAGTGTGGAGTCCTTAATATTCAAATGAGTTAAGATGAGGCTCTTAAGCTCGAGCCGTTGCTGCACCTTGAGCCCCCGCATGCCTTCGAATCCTTGCACAAGCCGGATGTAAGAAGGGCACGCCATTCTAAGAGGCGGCGGTTGTTTCTTCTTTGTCTATTGATGCAGCAGCAGGAATGGAAACGTACGTTAGAATGCGGTGGTCGTCTTTTCTTCGTCAATTGATGGAGCAGAAGGAGAGGAAACGTTCACATCGCCATTCAGTGAAGGCGTCGAAAAGCGATAGCATTCTGCAGGAAGGTGGATCAGGTCCAACCTACAGGATGACAAAGTGCAAAGTCGACATTCTAGGAAGCCGTGATTGTTTCTTCTTCTCTGAAGCTGTGTGGGTATTGTTTGATCCTCGTGTAGAGTCAGCATCCCAACTCGCAAAGTCGACCTCGCTTGCGGGATTGGTGATGTGCTTCGGAGTATGGATACCATTTTGAAGACAATCGGGTTACAGGTTTCAAGATCATTCGCAGTGTCTGAAGTAGGGAGAGAATTGCTCTGTCTGCGCTGATCGCCCTTCTCCTCTAAATAGATTTCCAGCACCGTCAGGACGATGCAAACCTGCACACAAGCGTCGATGATCCTCAGGACATGAATGTGAGGTCTGTTTCCATCTATGAACAGACATGAATCAACGTCATGTGCTGTTGGTACGAGCATTACAATGTATAATGTGAGGGTCGCAAGGATGCGTCAGAAAACGAATGGGCATACGATGACTACCCAGAACGCCCGTGCGGAGGATATGTCTGCTAATCCTACAGAGAGGGAGGCGAAGGGGCTCCCAAGACTTCAAGCCCACCCATGTTCCCAAATTCCTCCATTAGCCGGACGTAGGACCTTGCCATGTTGAACAGCTGCAATCGTTTGATCTTCCCTGTCGCTCTGAGGATCTCCTTTGATCCTCCTGCAGAACCTCGATCATCACTCGGGCTGTCGATATGACTTGAAGAACTAGGAGAATGCGTTCCCGAGGACGAAAATGATGATGACGAATGTGATCTACAGATGACGAGCTCTTCAGGCACATCAGGAAGTGTGGGAAGAAACTTTTTTTTCTTGCGTTGTTCGAATTTTTGCTCACAGGATGTGGCGGGTGCGAGGCGATCTAGTGAGGCAGAAATCTGAACATTGTCTTGAACGTTCCTCAGCGGATGACGTTGGCGCTCCCTTTCAGCTATACACAATGATGCATCAAGCTCATCTTCCACTAATTGAACAGGCCGTATTCGACGAACAGACGTTGATCTCAGAAGCATTTTCCAAAAATTGAGAGAGAGACAGAGATGATTACAGATCTGTGCATAATTTTATAGGGGAACGGCACGATCTGTCAACTTGGAGGTTTGAGGATCAAATTCTGATCAAATCCTGATGTATGGTGATCCACTTGCAATTTTAAGGATCAGATCCATCGAATAGACTTCCCTACTTGCGCCTTTGTGAATTCTGAGGATCAAATCCTCGTGTGCTGGCGATCAATTTGTAATTTTAAGGACCAGATCCATCGAATAGACTTCGTACTTGCACGTTATGGAGTTTTTAAGGCCCACCGACTCACCAAGTCAGCGAGTTTTCATAACTTTGCAAGTGATTTGCTCCACAGAGACTCTTACAAAAAACGACATGTTGACTTGTTGAGCATTAAACATTAGGCTCTATATTTTAGAGTTGATGTCAATGGCTGTTTTGTTTTTTAGGAAAACAGAGAAGTGAATTAATGGTGAAATTTTACAACACAGGCTGAAGGTAACTACAAAAACAACAAAATGCTCATTTTATTTGGTCTTAAGGTTCTTTCTATCCGACTTCTATCCAAGTGGGCTTTTGATAAATAGTGTTCAGTCAGATTCGATAAACCATAGCTTAATTCTCATTTAAATAATCCACATTGTAAGCGGTGGAAGGAAATAGATAGATTGTTGTGCTAATCAGCGAATAAAAGAGATCGAAATGAAACTGAGATTAAGCTCTAAAGTTGGAATATTCCATTTGAATGATGACGGTGTAGACTATCTCTCTCAAGCCTCACAAAGACATATGTCTCTACGTGTAAGAAGAAAACTTAGAGCTTTCGGCATATTTCAATCGTTATTCTCGATTCAGATAAACCTGACGCTAGGAAGTCTTATGCTGCTCTGAGTTTATTAATAGAAGCATGCCATGCTAGTGTGAGTATAATAGAAGCATTCTTAGAGCTCTCAAAATTATACATGGGCCTAAAAGAGGTTAGTAAGTAATTAACCATTACTCTAAATGAGAGATAGCAGTGGCGAATAAATCATGTGCATTTCTATCCAAGGAGGTTATAGGAAGTGGCGAAAAAGAGAGAGAAATGAGATTAAAGCATTCGCCATGATTAAACAGTGGTTGGAAACGATTGAATCATTGTGTAAAGTAAGGATACTTAGATGTAAAGGATGTATCACAAATCATATTTTATCATTATGTTGTGGATGTGAGCTTCCATTATTTTGGAGCGGAAGAATTGCAATTGCAATGTCTCAATCCATCAAAGAAAAATTTGATGATCTAGCAAACAATTTCTCAGTTTAATTGCGAGAGTTTGAGATCTGTGGAAGAACATCAATAGAACAAGGAAGAAGAAAAAGCTTGGAGCACAACACACAATACTCAATGTATTACCACTAGAATGTAAAAAGATAGATGGATCGTTAGGATTATACACATTTATACAAGTTGAGGGAAAAAACCTCCTAAAGAAGGAAAAAAGTGTCCCGGTGTTCCTAGTGTGTTCACACACATCACTACATAAATATATCAATAAATCCCCCCTGGGAGTGATGCAGTGAACAAGGAGCTGGCACTCATGTATAAGGAAGTGCCAAGCTATGTGGAATCAATCCACAAAAGGAAGTAAGCCCAAAGCTTTGTTGAAAGCTACAAACTTCTCCCTAGGCTGAGCCTTTGTGAAAAGGTCTACAATGTTCTCCTGTGTGGGCACATATGCCAAACTGATCTCTCCAGTAGAGAACCTCACCCTGACATAATGATAGTGCACCTCAATGTGCTAAGTGCGAGCATGGAACACAGGGTTCCTCGCAAGTGCCAATGTGCTCTAATTGTCAATGAAGATGGTGGTGACAAAAAATTGACCAACACCCAACTCAACCATAAGGCATCTAAGCCACACACAATCAATAGTCATTGTGAAAGCTTCCCTATACTGAGCTGCACAAATGGAACTGGCCATAGTACGCTCCTTCTTGCTCAACCAAGATATGCATGAGCTATCAAGCATGAAGCAAAAACCATTAGTGGACACACCAATGTCATAGAAACCAACACACTAAGAGTCAGAAAAAGCATGTGAATCTAGCAGTAATGATCCCCACTTGGGATTAAAAAATCCAAGTAGTTGAGTACCACTCAAGTAGCAAAAGATGCACTTAAGCACCTACCAATGCTTGATACTATTGGTGCAAGACAACCATGAATTGATGATTTGCACAAAGAATTGAAGTCAAGAGATGAAGCAAAGACCAATATATGAAGATTGAAGTTAGTGCATAATCAGAGAATGAAGGCTTGTATATACATGTACATTAAACATGCTTATCCTTTTGTAATGGTCATCAGTTTGTACAAAATACCTATATATACAAGTAGAAAGTCAGGGCATGTATGAGAGATGATGAATTACAAGTTGTAAGAGTCATTAGACACTTTAGAAGTGATCTCATCATTCAGATGTAATGTTTTCTTGAATAGAAGAAAAGTTGCGCCCGATATTTTTCTCCATGCTCCTTCTCTCTTTATTCTTTTGTGAAATGCTTTTGTACAAGTATAAGTCTATAGTTGAATGACCTCTGTACAAATTTTCAAATCCTAATTGTGATCAAGCTGATCAAAGAATTGAGAGTAGCAACATTTACATGTGTAAATGTGAAGAAGAGAATACTATAGCAAGCCCAAATTCGATGATAATGTTTTGGTCACATCTTCTTCCACAGTGTAAAGTTTTGAGCAAGAAAGCACTCATTCTTTAAGTTGGAAGGTAATCTACCTATGGCTAAAAGAATTTGAATAAGCGGGTTGTATTTTGAGAGAACTATGCATTGGAAGTTGCAGGTATCAAAGTTGACTATACATAAGTACCGTTTTACACATAGGTGAATTGTTTGGAGTAAATCTCAAGATTTACTAAACTTTTTGAGATGTTTTAACTTTGAGAAGGTACACAATCTTTAGGCAACACCGTGTACAAAGTTTCATTAGAAACCTTACACAATTGGTCAATCAATGAATGAAATAAGTGCAACATACTTTTCTATGTGATGACTTTCTTCACAATTAGCTAAAGTCTTGATAATGTGGCATTGTTCTTCCAAAATTGGTTGCGATTTTGAGTTATTCTTGATATACAAGTGGTCTAACATCAACGATAACTTGTTCTTTTGGAGATTAGCACTTTCCATCAGTGGTATCAGAGTAGGAATCATCAAAATTTGGATTTGTGGTAAGACTAATCATTTAGCTCATAAATGTTGGCATAATAATCAGAATAATGGAGGATATAATCAAAACTTTAATTCAAGAGGAAGAGGTGGTAGAAACCAAAGAGGTAATTTCAGAGGTAGAGATAGTAGAGGTTACTTTGGAAGAAATGCAGGTAGAGGTTTCCAAAGTCAGTCTTACAACAATACCTACTACAATTATGCTTTAGATTAGAAGGAGGATTCAACCTTGATTATGAATGCAACTTGTGAAAGACAAAATGAGATCAAAGAGTCTTCTCAATAGACTCAGGGCATAGCAATCACCTGAGTGGAAACATAGCTTTGATAATTGATTTGCAGAATAAGGTAACTAATCATGTAGTTCAAACACGTGATAATACAAAGCATAATGTGAAGTCCATTGAATCAGTAAAGGCTAAGCATGGGAGTACTCTTCTGAGTAAGGTTTTGTATGTTCCTACAATTCCAAAGAACTTGATAAGTGTAGGTGGATCACTATATATGTGATCAAAGATAAATCAACGATATTCAATAAATTTACACATTATCATGTGTATGCTGAGAGAATCACAGGGAAAACATTGAAGAGACTAAGGTCAAATGGAGGGGGAGAGTATTTCTCTAATGAATTCAGTGATTACTTATGGAATATAGGTATAAAAAGAGAAGTTACCTGCACGTACTCTCCACAACAAAATGGTGTAGCAGAAAGGAGAAATAGAACTCTTGTTGAGTTTTCAAGGTCAATGATGAAGGAGACAAATTATCCCAATTATTTCTAAGCAGAGGCTATAAATATATCCACATACTTGGTTAATAGGTTACCATGTAGAGCTTTGTAGGGTATTACTCCATATGAAGCTTGGTGGGGTAAGAGACCTACCTTAGATCATTGCAAAGTGTTTGGATGTTTGACTTATGCATATGTGCCATCTCAGTTGAGGCATAAATTGGAACCTAAAGTTGAAAACTATGTGTTCATTGGCTATGATGATAAGTAGATGGGTTATAGGTTGTGAAGTCCATTCACAAAGCAATTTCTTGTGTCAAAGGATGTTACATTTGATGAGCAAGGTACTTGGTATGCAGGTACAATTAATATTAATACAGGTGATGAAGAAACTTTGAATCAGAAGAAAAGAAAATCAAAGGTTCAAATATTTGATGAAGAAGAGAATAATGAAGCACAAGTTGAAGTTGAAGAAGTGCCAAGGTTTGATCCAGAATGTGATGAACCAAGAACGTCAAGAAGTGGAGAACTCAAAAGGTCTTTAAGGCAAAAATGGCAACCTACAAGGTAAGCTATGATAGTTTTTTTTTACTACTAAAGATTATGCTTATAAGGTGAAAGCAGAAGAAGACCCTTCTACAAATGTAGAGGCAAAAGGTAAGGAAAATTTGGAGAAAGCTATGCAAGAAGAATATGATGCATTGATGGAAAATGAGACATGGGATTTGGTTCCTAAACCAAATACTCAGAAGATTACTAAATGCAAATGGGTCTACAAGAAAAAGAGGTGTACAGATGGAAGTGTGTCTAGGTATAAATCTAGACTTGTTGTGAAAGGGTATGCTCATGCTTAGGGTATAGATTATGATAAGACTTATAGTCTTGTGGCAAAAATGACAACTATAAGGATCCTCATAGCTATTCCTGCATGTAAAGCTTGGAAACTATGTCAATTAGATGTGAAGAATGCTTTTCTTAATGGTTACATTGTAGATGATGTTTTCATGGAGCAACCAGAAGGGTTCAAAGATAGAAGGTATCCAGATTATGTATGTAAGCTCAACAGAGCTTTGTATGGTTTGAAGCAAGCCCCAAGGTCATGGAATTATACACTTGTGAAGTTCTTGAAGGAGCTTGGTTTCCAAGTGTCTAAACCAGATAGTAGCTTGCTTGTTAAAGCAAGTGATGATGGGTTCATTTACATGTGCATATATGTTGATCACATAATTTTTACAGGTATAGATGAGAGGGGCATAGAAAGTCTCAAGAAGCAAATGGAGAAAGAGTTCAAGGTTAGTGACTTGGGAGACATCATATCTCTTGGGCATGGAGATCTCATATACTCAACATGGAGTATATGTGACGTAAGAAAGGTATTTAAAGAACTTGTTAATCAAGTTTAAAATGGAAGATTTCAGGGTAGCACCTACTCCGATGGAGGTGAATTACAAATTGAGAAGATATGGTGGAGAAGAATTCAAGGAGATGAAGCTATATCAAAGTCTGCTTGGTAGTCTAATCTATGCTACATTAACTAGGCCTAATTTGTCATATGCAATTGGAGTGTTGACTCAATTCATGCATTGTCCTAGAAAGGAACATTGGATTGCAGGTCAAAGAGTGTTAAGATACATTAAGGGTACACTCAAAGAAGGTTTGTATTATGGTTTCACATCAAATACAAACATCAAGATATATAGTGATACAGATTGGGCAGGTAGTCTTGATGATAGGAGATCAACCTATGGGTATCTATGTTATGTGGGAGATAAGCTAATCTCTTGGTATTCTAAGAAGCAACATACAATTTCTTTGTCATCTACAAAAGCAGAGTACAAAGGTATGGCTGAAGCTATAAAGGAGGTCATATGGTTGAAGACTCTCATGAAGAGTTTTGACATCATTCAGAGTACACCCACTATTCATGGAGATAATATGGGTTCATTGTATCTAGCTCCTAACCCTATTTTTCATGCCAAGACTAAACATATTGATATTCAATATCACTTTCTGAGAGACAAGGTGATTGATAAAGAGATTGAATTTATACATACTTCAACAAAAGATCAGATTGCAGATATGTTAACCAAAACTAGCTTGGATGGACCAAAGTTATAAAGATTCAAAGACATGGCAGATATAAAGAAGATGGAGAAAATCACAATTGACAATTAAGGGGGAGTTGTTGGTGCAGGACAACCATCAATTGATGATTTGCACAAAGACTTGAATTCAAACGATGAAGCAAAGAGCAATATATGAAGATTGATAATAGTGCATAATCAGAGAATGAAATCTTGTATATACATGTACATTAAACATGCTTATACTTTTGTAATGCTCACGAGTTTGTACAAAATACCTATATATACAAGTAGAAAGTTGGGGCATGCATGAGAGATGATGAATTACAAGTTGTAAGAGCCATTAGACACTTTAGAAGTGAAGTGAATAACTCTCCTCATTCACATGTAATATTTTCCTAAGTAGAAGAAAGTTGCACCCGATATTTTGCTTAGTGCTCCTTCTATGTTTATTCTTTTGTGAGATGATTTTGTACAATTATAAGTCTATAGTTGAGGGACCTCCCTAAAAATTTTTAGATCCTAATTGTGATCAGGTTGAGAGAATTGAGAGTAGGAACATTTACATGTGTAAATATGAAGAAGAGAAGACTATATAAGGCACAAATTTGATGATAATGTTTTGGTCAGTTCTCCTTCCATAATATAATTTTCTGAGCAAGAAAATACTCATTCTTTAAGTTTGAAGGGTAGGATACCTATGGCTAAAAGCATTTGAATAAATGGGTTGTAGTTTGAGAGAACTATGCATTAGCAGTTGTAGGTGTCAAAGTTGATTATACAGAAGTAAAGTTTTACACATAGGTGAATTGTTTGGAATAAATCTCAATATTTACTAATCCTTTTGAGATGTTTTAACTTGGAGAAGGTGTGTAGTCTTTTCACAACACCTTATAAAAAGTTTCATTAGAAATGTTACCCAATTGGTTAGTCAATGAATGAAATAAGTGCAACATACATTTCTATGTGATGACTTTCTTCATACTTAGCTAAAGTCTTGATAATTTGGCATCGGCCTTGAAAAATTGGTTGAGGTTTTGAGTTATTCTTGATATAGAGCTGCTCTAACATCAAGGATAACTTGTTCTTTTGGATATTAAAACTCTCTGTCAGATACTTGGGCAATGCATAAACTTGCTCATCCATGAGAAAAAAAACTCAATATCAAGTCGGGAAATGCATAAGTAAATCAAGGGTCCAACAGCCTGCTGATAGAGAATAACATCAAATTCATCTCCAGCATCATGAAGACTCAACCCAAACCTATCTCCATAGGAGTGGCAATAGGTATGCAGTCTTCAAGGCCACAATGCTACAATAATGTGTCAATATATTTTGTTTCACACAAAGCTATTCTGCCATCAACTTGCATAAATTGAATGCCAAAATAATCATGCAAATGCACCAAAATGGACATCTCAAATGAGCCATGTATAAATTTTTTAAAATAAGAAATATGCCTTTCATGAGGGCGAATGAGTAGCATGTCATTAACATACACAATAATGATCAGAAGCACATCATCTGCATGCTTTACATATAAGGTTCTCTCAGTTGAACTGTATTCAAAACCATGTGCAATCAGGTAGGCATGCATCTATTCATACCAAGCACGTGGTGCTTGCTTCAAACCATAAAATGCCTTTCTCAACTTGTAGACTTGGTTTTCATGCCCTTTTTGCACAAAGCCATGAGGGCGAAAAACATACACTTCTTCATGCAAGTCACCATTAAAAAATGCAATTTCAATGTCCAACTAATGTACATTCCAACCGTGATGGGTTGCAAGTGCATAGATGCTACAAACAGTAGTCATTCGGCATGTAGGAGCAAAGGTCTCATCAAAATCAATGCCTCTTCCTAAGCATAACCCTTTGCAACAAGCCTAGACTTATACCTATCAACTGATTTATCAGGCTTATGATTCAAATTGCATACTCAATTAGTGTCAATGGCATTCTTGCCAAGAGGCAAGTCACATAAAGACCAGGTACCATTTTCCATGATATCATCATATTTTGATTGCATAGCAACCATCCAATTTTTTTATTTTTGTGCTTCATCAAACAAAACTAGCTCATTCTCATCCTAGAGACTTGATGCAGCCATAGCATAGCAATCTAATGCAAAAGAAGCACTATGAGAGGCTGAACGAGTACGATATGATAGGGGTGCATCTAATTTGCTATCATAGAAAGTCTATACTAGCCATTTTAGCATACTTTTTCACTACAACATATGAGGGGCATTCCGACGCTTTCCATACAAACGGTCCACCCCCGGGATTGGTATGATCGATGTAAATGCTTGGAAGGATCATGTTAGGCATACCGACGGTCAGTAGACCATCGCCATGACCATTTGAGATTGATCTTCTATATACTTTGTCATCATCCATATACACGCTGGTATAGGTGTCAGTATGAGCATCGATAATTTATAGGAAATTACTAGCATGCATACCGATGCTCATACTGATGCCTATACCGGTGTCATGTTTAAAACATATCGGGACCCGAGAGTGAACCGTCGATATTTTGTGCTTGTTTTGAACTGAGTAGTGCTTCCCCCAACTTGTGCATGGAAATTGCATTCTCACTTGCATTATCTTCTCCACACACATAGATCTCTCTCGCTACATACACACATACTCTCTTTCTAGATCTTGCATCCTAGTAAATTATGTGCATACTCCTTCATGCTTTCTCTTTCTCTATGTTCTCTATTTTCTAATTTCGCTTCTCTTTGGTTTTGCAAGATTTTTTTGGCATCGATTCTTTTGAATTTGACGAGAGACAACCTTCATTAGGCTTTGACGATAGCGATCCAAAAGATTACATTGATGCGAGTGATTTTTTCGTTCTCTATTGATAGAGAGTGAGAAAAAGAGTGAGATAGAGAGAGAGATGAAAGATAGAGAAAGAGAAAGAAAGCCTAGAGAGAAAATAAGAAAGAGCAAGAGAGAGATAAAGAGAGAGAGAGAGGAGAGAGAGAGAGAGAGGAGAGAGAGAGGGGGGAGAGAGAGAGAGAGAGAGATTAAAGAGAGGGAGAGAAAGGGAGAGAGAGATTAAAGTGAGAGAGAGAGAGAGATGAAAGAGAGAGAGAGAGATAGAGATACTTACATACACATACTCATGTATATGCATGCATACATACACACACACATATAGACACCTGCATGCATACACACATGCATACAGATACATATACATACATACATTCACACACATACATACACACACATACATACACACACATACATACACACAAAGTGACATACATATATACATACACAAACATATGCATACATACATTCCCAGACATACATACACACATACCTACACACACATACGTACATATATACCTACACAAACATATGCATACATACATTCACACACATGTGCATGTACACACACATACATACACATATACATACACAAACATATGTACACATACATTCACACACATACATACACACACATACGTACACATATAGAGACAACACAAATGTATGCATAAATACATTCACACACATACGTACACATAGATACGTACATACACATACATACACTCACATTCACACACTTACGTACACACACATACACACACATTCACAACCATTCACACACTTACATACACACACATACACACACATTCACAACCATACGTACACACATATACATACACATATACATTACACATATACATACACATATACATACACATATACATACACACATAGATACACATACAACATTACATGCACACATGCATATATTACATCCACACATGCATATTACATAATCACATACATACAACATACATAGATGCATATTCATGCATGCATATGCATGCATGCATATGCACATATACATACACACTCACATGCATATGCACTCACATACATATAGACTCACATATGTACATACACAGTCACACCTATACACACACACTCACATACATATTACATACACACATGCATATACATACACACACATGCATACACACATTCATATGCATACATACATACAAACACATATGCATACATACATTCACACACGTACGTACACACACATACATACACATACAATATTACATACACATGTATATATTACATACATACATGCATATTACATACTCACATACATATTACATACACAGATGCATATTCATGCATATGCATGCATGCATACACACATATACATACACACTTGCATGCATATACACACACACACACACTCATATATATACATAGACACTCACACCCATACACACACACACACTCACATACATATACACACACTCGCATATATACATACACACTCATACCTATACACACACACTTGCATTCATGCAAACACACATATAAATGTTTTAGGTCTAGGTCTTTAGGATTAGGATTTTAGGTTTTTTACATACATACGATAAAAGTAAATATATATAATTAAATATATAAAAAATAAGTTTTTAGGTTTTTTAGGTTTTTTGCATATATATAATCAAATATATAAACATAAGGTTTAAGGAGTTTATGTGTATGAAAAAAATTAAGAAAAAAATTAGAATATATAAATAAATATATATAAAAAATAGGATTTTAGTATAAATAAATAAATATGAAAAGATCTAGTGTTTAAACTATATAAATTACATATATAAATTGAATATATATAATTAAATATATAACAATAGGATTTTAGGGTTTTATTGAATTAAATAGATATAATTAAATATATAAAAAATAGAGTTTTAGGTTTAATATTAGCATATATATAAACATATATTTATAAAAATTAGGAAAAATTAAGTTGCTTACACATGCATACACACACATACATGTTTTAGGTCTAGGTCTTTAGGATTAGGCTTTTTTTTTTTACATATATGTAATAAAATATATAAAAAATAGAGTTTTATGGTTTTTAATTAAATTAAATATATATAAGAAAAATTAGGAAAAAAACTAAGAAAGAAATATGATCTTAGTATAGATAAATAAATATAAGAAGAGCTAGTGTTTTAAATATATAGATTCGAAATATATAATTAAGTATGTAAAAATAGGATTTTAGGGTTTTTTATTGAACTATATGTATATAATTAAATATATAAAAAATAGAGTTTTAGGTTTAATATTAACATATATAATCATATATTTATAAAAAAAGGAAAAATTAGGTTGTTTATACATTCATACACACATACACATATACATATAGGATTAGGATTTAGGTCTTAAGCATTAGGGTTTTTAGGTTGATTACACATGCATGCATACATATACACATATAATACATATACACATACACATACATATACACATGCATATAGACGTATACATGTTTTAGGTATAGGTCGTCAAGATAAGGATGTTAGGGTTTTTACACATGCATACACATATATACACATATACACATAAGATTAGGGGCTTAGGCTGTTTAGACATGCATACATACAAATATGCATATACACACATAATACATATACACAGAATACATATACACATACACATGTATATACACATGCATACATACATATATATGTTTTGGATCTATGTCATTAGGATTAAGGTTTTTACACATGCATACATATTACACACATATACTACATATACACATACGCATGCATATACACATGCATACACACATATACATGTTTTAGGTGTAAGTCTTTAGGATTAGTCCTTAAGGTTTTTTACATATATGTAATCAAATATATATAAAAATAGAGTTTTAGAGTTTTTTAATTAAATTAAATATATATAAGAAAAAACGTAAGAAAAGAAATTATAATGATTTTAGTATAGATAAATAAATATAAAAAGAGCTAGTGTTTTACATATATAAATTAAATACATATAATTAAATATATAGAAATAGGATTTTAAGTTCTTTTATTGAATTAAACATATATAATTAAATATATAAAAATAGAGTTTTAGGTTTAATATTAACATATATAATCATACATTTATAAAAAGTAGAATAAATTAAGTTTGCTACACACATATACACATCGGAGTATGGTTAAGGTCTTTAGAACTAGGGTTTTTAGGTTGTTTACTTATGCATACATACATATACACACATAATACATATACACACATAATACATATACACATATATATACACATGCATACAAACATAAACATGTTTTAGGTCTAGGTCATTAGGATTATGGTTCTAGGATTTTTACACATATATATACATATACACATAGGATTAGGGTTTTAGGTTGTTTACACATGCATACATACATATATAGATATACACACATAATACATATACACATACACATGCATACATACATATACATGTTTTAGGTGTACATTGTTAGGATTAGGGTTTTAGGGTTTTTACACATGCATACATATATATACACATATGCACATGTAATACATATATGCACACATATGTATATACACATGCATACACACATATACGTGTTTTAGGTCTAGGTTTTTAGGATTAGGCTTTTAGGTTCCTTACATATATATAATCAAATATATAAAAAATAGAGTTTTAAGGTTTTTAATTAAATTAAATATATAATTTAAGGTTTTAAGGTTTTAAGGTTTTTACACATATATACATATATATACACATATGCACATGTAATACATATATGCACACATATGTATATACACATGCATACACTCATATACGTGTTTTAGGTCTAGGTTTTTAGGATTAGGCTTTTAGGTTCCTTACATATATATAATCAAATATATAATAAAAAATTAAGAAAAAAGTAAGAAAAGAAATATGGTTTTAGCATAGATAAATAAATATGAAAAGAGCTAGTGTATTAAATATTTAAATTAAATATATAAAAATAAGATTTTAGGATTTTGTAATACACTAAATATATATAATTAAATATATAAAAATAGACTTTTAGGTTTCATATTAATATATATAATCATATATTTATAAAAAGTAGGAAAAAAATTACAATATATAATCAAATATATATTAAAAACAGGATTGGGATTTTTAGGCTTTTAACACATGCATACACACATATACAGACATAATACATATAAACATACATACACATATATACTTTAGGATTAGGGTCTTTAGGTTTGATAAGAAAAATTAGGTTTTTAGAATTAAATGTTCTAACATATCTACATGGTATCAGATGGCATCTTTGGATCCGGAGGAGAGAATAGCATGTCCTTGCACTTACTCCAAGTATCAAATTTATCAAAAACGATAGATTTGTATTGCACATGTTAAAGAGTATGGATCCTTTGATAAAAATCAACTACAAAATCTATGCCACCATTTGCAGGGTCCCCCTGGTGAGTAGGTGGACCCAAACAACATTGCAGTAGTAACCTCTCGTGGACAGAAGAGAACAAAGAGGGAGGTAGAAGTGCAAGGTACTGGTAGCATTACACAGAATGAACACATGGGAGAAATGCTTGAAGAACTTTATGAGATGGACAAAGATCATGATGATGGAGAAGATGTTGTGCATTTTATGGACATGGAAGAATTTCCACTATTAGAAGCCGACAAAGAATACAAGAACATGGGAATACTGGTCCATTGACTCTTGTACACTAGGGCAAAGATATATGTACTACATGCATCACTCCCAATGCTCAATCTTCAATCCATTTATGGATGGTCAAATAGTAGTGTCTCTGAATTGTTCAGGTAAATGGATTTGAAATAAACTTTCATTGCTGTATCAGAATAACTTTATTTACTGGTATCATTCTAATTGCTTATTACAGGCTTCTTAAAGATCAGTTTCTGCTAGATGGTAATGACATGCCTCCAACATGTGGAAATGCAAGAAAACTTTTACAATCCATTGGAATGGACTATAACAAGATTCATGCTTGTCGAAATGAGCGCATTCTCTTTCGGAACGAGTATGAGCATCTTCACAGGAGTATTCTAAATATAGTGCAGTATGGTCTCATGGATGACACTTTCGGATCGTACGAATCCATTAAAAGAGTTCTACTTTGGTAGTGGGATGATGGTGAATTTTTTCCAAAAATGTAGAGCTAGTGCAAGAGATGACATGCTTAAGAAGGCAAGCTGGATTATTGTGGACTAATCCAAGATATCTTGAAGCTATCTTGAGAAAGTTTAATTACATTCTTTTTTTATGTGAAATGGTTTAAAGTAGTCACCTCTCGAAGAAACAGAATAGTGAGATAGGATAAGAGTGGTTTGCTTCAAGTAGACTCCACAAAGCATGGACCGATGAAAAAGATAAATTTGTACTTCCCAAACACTGTGAGAGTTTTTATTATGCCAGATTTGAAAGAACTAGAGTAGCTATTTATTTTACAAGTCTCCCCACATAGCAAGAAAATTTATGAGAACATAGATATTGAAGAAATTTCATCTATACTGGACTCTAAGAGCCATTCGATAGTCCACAAGGAAGAGATCATTATCCAAGATGAAGAGGTTTTTGAAGAAAATGAGATACGCGATGAAGTAATAGACAATATGTTGTACGAGAATGATGACCAAGAAGGAGCTAGCATAACAAGAGATCTAGAAGTCATCAATGTAGAGATAGATATCTTTTGTGCATTAGATCTCCAAGAGGATGCTAGAATAGAGGATTTCTAAAGAAAATATTTGTATGTACTAATTTTTTTTTTCTTGCTATGTTGTTTTTTACACTACTAGTTCTCTATATTACCATTATTATCATATGCTAATTATTTTAGTTTTTTGTTGGAGAGCGCGATGGGAGACAATCCTCTCATCACTCATTCCATGATAGAGAAGTAGTTCTCAAAGTTTATATCTAAGGTACCTATTGCGTATATGGCCATCCCATCACAGTACTAGATCACTCGTGGTAGCACTCCCTTCAACCTAACTCCTTCCGGCCTCACTCTTTCTGGCCTCACTCCCATCGGTGTCATTCCCATCGATGCCATTCTTGCAGGTAGAACTACTCCCACGAGAGGAATATCTCCTAGCTTTATGACTCCACCACGATCGCTTTTTGAGCCATCTGCTAGTGGTTCTAGTGGTTGACATATGTGTTTGATACCTTAGTGTGATACAGGTGCTGACTTGTCTCATTGATCCTATCGAGGAGGTTTGAGGAGTGGATCTACAGAGGCTCTCGAGGAGACAGATATTATGGAGGCAATGCGATGGACGTTGTGTCTTTCACTTCTACTCTTAGAGCGAGTACCTCAGATGTAGGTACGCCACATACCACATTGAAAACCACGTACACGTTGGGGTATTCATGACCATGATGCCTCCAAGATGTAGATTATGGTGAGCAACAGATGGCTTACGACAGAAGGCAAGGCTTTAGTGAGACACTTGTTAAGTACATATGTTGCACACATAACAGCCTCAAACTAGAAAATATGTGGTAAAGTTTGACTGTTGACCATACACCTCACCATCTCTATGAGTGGCATGTTCTTCCTTTCAGCAACTCCATTCTCTTGAGGTATATACAACACTGTACACTGAGGTTTTATCCCATGTTCAGCTAGAAATGCATTAAAATTAGAAGACATATATTTGCATCCTCGATCACAATGGAGGGTGCCCATTTTACATGTTGGTAGTTTTTTAGCAAAAATTAGAAACTTTTCGAAGCACATAAACACTTTCGACATTTCTTTCAGTGGATATATCCATGCATGCCTAGAAAAATCATCGATGAAAGCCACGACGTAAAGATAGTTCCCAAAAGAAGGTGCCTACATAGGACCACAGACATCACTATGACCAAGCTGGAATTTCTTATTAGCTTGAACTGAACCATCTTTTGGGAAGGAGGACTGCTCCATTCGCCCAAAATATAGCCTTCATATACATGTTTACCAGGTGCCTCAAGTTTGAGTGAAGAGGAAACCATTTTAGATTTCTATAGGCATAGTAAACTAGAAAAATTCAAATGACCAAAGCATGGATGCCAAAGCTTTGCATCTGACATAGCCTAAGCATGTTGAACTGCACATGCTGAATCATTCACAAATTTTGCATAATCAATGAGCTTATACAACCCATGATATAAATTTCCAGAAGCAATAACGATGTCTCCATTTGATAGATCATGAACTATACATGTGTCATCAATAAATTTCATGAAGAAGCCAATCTTTGCTAATGCTGAAATTGATAACATATTTATCTTGATCCATGGCATAAATAAGCATCTGAAAATGTAAAAGAACTACCATCACTAGTAGTCAGAATGATCTTACCAACTCCCATAGCAGGATAAGTGGAGTTGTTGGCACATGTGACAATATTCTCAGTAGGGGCAGGCTCAAGTGAAGTGAAGAAACTATGGTACAAGGTAATATGTTTG
This sequence comes from Ceratopteris richardii, assembly GCA_020310875.1. Taxonomy (NCBI): domain Eukaryota; kingdom Viridiplantae; phylum Streptophyta; class Polypodiopsida; order Polypodiales; family Pteridaceae; genus Ceratopteris; species Ceratopteris richardii. Next base: position 75,326,849 of record CM035426.1, read on the forward strand.
TTCCCCCACTACCAAAGTACTGAACATCTAAGTCTACTATAGACATACACTATTCATAAGAACATGGGTCATAACTGCAAACAGTGGTAAATGCCCATTCTTTATTCTGCATAATATTAGCAAACTCTGTTTTGGGTGTAGAGGCCTCTACAACAAGCATTCCAACCTCTTTCTTCATTGCCTCTTTAGCAGCCAGTTTTGGACAACCCTTTATGACATGATCACTTCCTTTACAGTACTTTCAAAACAAATTCTTCTTTTCTGTTTTCTTCTCGTTTCTATCATCCTTCTTTGATTGTGAAGAATAAGCAGATTTTCGCTTACTAGTAGAAGAGCTCCATTTACCTTTGCCCTTCTCACTAGCAGGGAAATCTTGATCTACAACACGCATAATGGACCTGTTTTTCCTAGAGTGATCTTCCTACAATAGGACATAGACTAACTCCTCAAATGTTAAGGCATTTGGATTTCCTTTCATCATCAAATGAAGGATACACGCAAACCTCTAATATGAATCGGGAAGACCATTCAAAACAGTCTACACAAGTGAATTGTCAGGCAAGCTTCATCAATAGAAATCAACTATTCCTTCATATCTTTGATCTTTGTCAGAAAACTATCCATGGAATCTCCTTCATTCATGTGCTCACTTTCCAACTGTTTTTGGGCGTAAGCAACACGAGCCTCATTCCTTGCCTGGTATAAAGTGGTAAGTGTATCCCTAGCATCCTTAATTGTTTTGCAAGAGTGAATGTGAGGAATAATGGCACGTTTGACAGACAAGTCTATCAATGCATGTACCTGAGCATCTCTACCATCCCAATGAATTTTCTCTATAGTAGATACAGCAAGAACCGCAACATAAGTAGGAACATGAAGAATATTGCCATCTTCAACACCATCTGCATCAGCTTTAGCAATTGTGTTTGCAAGTGTAATAAGACATTTTTCAACACCCTGCACAATATTCCATAGTCCTTTTGCAACCAATACATGATGCATCATATAAGCCCATAATAGGTAGTTGGTATTGTCAAACTTATCCTCAATATCCAATTACATACATCACTGCTTTCAGCCATGGCCATTGACTAAAATATCCTTATCAAGAAAAATGATTGTATCTCAAAAAGTTAAATAGAGCTACCTTGTCAAGTTCTGCGAAACCTATAGCAGACCTGAGAAAAAACCACCTAAGAGGGAAAAAAGTGATCCGATGGTCCTAGTGTGTTCACACACATCAATACCTAAATATACCAACATTAATGAACGATTAAATTTTGCTGCTTTTAGGGATCTTGAGCCTCCAAGCTCCATTTGCAAGGGCATTAATGTGTGTGTGACTTGGCAAATGCTTACCATGCTTGTGACTCGTGAAAGTTTAAGAAATGGGAAGTTTATTATGTGTAGTGTGCATTGTTTATGTGTGTGTAGCTTGGAGTGGGTACATCTTTATGCATTAATGTAAATTTGCAAAGCTCATCAATTGATTGCATCCTAATCATGAAATTTTCTTGAATCGGAGATATTTTAAAGGGAAATCCATGGCGTTTCATTTCCATCTCACCACTTGAGGAATTACTTTAGATGTTTTGCACATATTACAAACAAGATAGAAATTGTAAGAGTGATTTTGGAAAGAATGGTTCAAAACATATACAACATAGTGCATTGACTGAGCACTCTCGTACTAGATCTCACGAAGATGCAAAATACCTTTCTAGTGCTAAGAAGAATTCTATTTATGTGTGTGTTTTAAAGTATAAGGGTACTGCAAAAGATGCAATAACCAACCTATTTAGGGCTGCTTATTATAGTGCCAAAGAGAATCATGAATTTTCATGTTCTCTATGAACTTTATCCCTTCTTGAAGCATGTGGATTCTCAAATCTCACTATAGACATATATCACAATGACAAAGATTGTTCCATGTTTGTTCAATATATTAGTGAAACACTCTTGCATCAAATTGTGTATTGATTGAGATCATGTATATATTTTATCTTAATGATGGGTGAGTCAACCAACATTGAGCTAAAGAAGCACATGATGGTCTATGCCTCCTTTACTGAGGATTATGAGCCTATCACTATATTGTTGGGTTTGATAGAGATTCAAGATGATACTTCTTTACACTTATTCAAATCGTCCATGTATTCCTTGAAAGAGATTTATCTTGATATGTTGAAAATGGTATGCTTCGGGAGAGATGGTGCATCAGCTATGATTTGCATATGAATGAGTTGACCACTAGATATAAGTGATCAAACCCATATATGACTTCTTTTCATTGTATAGCATAGAGGATAAGCCTATGACTTGCAGATGATGTTAAAAAATCCCTTCATGCACAAAACATTAACACTATTGTGGCTGATATTGCAGGAACCTTTAACAAAAGTTCTAAGAGAAGAAAATTGCTTGAGGCCTTGGAGGCTGAGTTTGGATGTGCTATTCTTCATATGAGTCGCATTCATAGTGTGTAGTCATTGAGCCATGCTACCATTGTACATAAAGTTTGTAACCCATTTGAGTCAGTGCTAGTTTTTTTGAATTAACATAATGATTATTTATTTCGAAAAGTCAGATCATTTCAACTCATTGATAGTCTCCATTTTATGAGTGATATACTTGAATGAATTGGACATTAAAACTACATTTTTGAATGGCGATTTACATGAAGAAATGTGTGTATTTTAGCCTCACGGTTTTGTATAAAAAGGGCATGAAAACAAAGTGTGCAGGATGAAAAAGGAATTATATGGTTTGAATCAAGCACCATGTGCTCGGTATGAAAAGATAAATTCCTACTTGATTGCACATGGTTTTGAGAGCAATCCAACTAAAAGCACCTTATATGTTAAGTGTGCAAATGATGTGCTTCTAATCATTATTATCTATTTTGATGGCATGCTACTCACTGGTCCTAATGAGAAGCACATTGCTGATTTTAAGGCTGATTTTCATGCCTCATTTGAAATTTCATATTTGGGGCATTTGCATCATTTTTTGGGCTTTTAATTTATGCAAGTTGATGGTGGAATAACTTTGTTTCAAAAAAAAAAATACATTGACACATTATTGAAGCATTTTGGTCTCGAAGACTTCAAACCTATTATCAATCCTATGGAAACACGTTTAGGGTTGAGTCTTCATGATCATGGAGAGCATTTGATGTTGTTCTCTATGAACATGATGTTGGATGCTTGATTTAATTATGCATAACTCAGCCTGATATTGAATTTTTTGTCTCTTAGATGAGCAGGTTTATGCATTGCCTCGGTGTCAAGCATTCGTAGGTAGGTAGGTACATCTTTCACTACTTGAGTGCTACCTAGGTAGTTGTATTATTTTATTGCAAGGGGGGATCACTACAGCTAGATCTACATGGTTTTTTTACTATGACTAGGCTGGTTGCTATGACCCTCATGTGTTCACGACTAGTTTTTGCTTCATTATTGGTAGCTCATGCATGTCTTGGTTGAGCAAGAAGCAGCCTATTGTGTACACTTCTAGTTGTGAGGCTGAGTATACGATAGCTTTCACAATGATTGTTGATCATTTGTGGCTCAGACGCCTTATGGCTGATTTGGGTATCAGTCAATCTTCTACCACCACCAACTTCACTAATAGTCAGAGTGCATTGGCAGTTGTAAGAAATCATGTGTTCCATGTTCGCACTAAGCACGTAGAGGTACACTATTATTATGTCAAGGAGAGGTTCTCTGTTGGAGAGTTCAGTTTTGCATTTGTGCCCACATAGGAGAATATTGTAGATCTTTTTGCAAAAGCTCTACATAGGGAGAAGTTTAAAGCTTTTCACAAAGATTTGGGCTTAGTCACTTTTGTGGATTGATTCCACATATCTTGGCACTTCATTATGCATGAGTGCTAGCTCCTTGTTCACTGCATCACTCCTTGGGGTGATTTATCAATATATTTTGGTAATGATGTGTGTGAACACACTAGGATAGTCGAGGCACTTTTTTCCCTCTTTAGGAGGTTTTTTCCCTTTGCTTATATATCCGCCTAAAAACCTAATGCATTACTTATCTTTGTACATTCAACTAGTAATACATTCAATATTATGTATTGTGATTGAAGCTTCTTCTTCTTCCTTGTGTTGTTTGCATGGTTCCATATATTTCAAACTCCAAGAGCGGGATTGCTCCAATGCAATGAAGGCCAATAGGGATTCAAATGTTTTATAGGTTTTTCTCATAGTTGCATATAATTTGGCTCCACATGGTAAATCCCCCAAGTTACCCTCGAAGGCTTCTTGAAGGTGCCCTATGGTACCCCCAAGAAGGCCCCAAAGGTGGCCCAAGGTTCATACATGGAGAGAGCAAGAGCCATTGATCTAGTATTTTCTGAAAAATTCAACATTAACCCCCCTTTAAAGCATTGTCATCCTCATCAAGAATCTTCTAACTAAGGCTTGGGAAGGAGAATATTACAAGTGGATAAAAATATTACAAGCATATGAAAAATCAAAGGGAAAGGGCATAATCCCTAGGTATATGTTGGTCTTCTAGGAGATCCAAGCAATGGAGCACTATGTATCTCTTGCAAATTGTTGATATATTTCAATACTTATGTGTGTGATCGCACTTAGGACTGCCAAGGCACCTTTTTCCCTCTATAAGAGGCTTTTTTCTCCTAGCTTCTATATTTGCCTATAACCCTAATAGGTCACTTATCGTTGCACATTCTCTTGGTAATGCATTCTATATTGTGTTTTTCTCAAAGCATTTTCTTCTTTCTTTTGGTGTTTCTGTGCATTTGTAGACCTCAAACTCCAAGAATTGGTGTCAGAGTAAGTAATAAATTTCTCTAGGGAATTTTCAATACCCCTCTTGTTAGAGTCTCAAAACTACATGAATATGATGTACCTGAGGCAATTAGGATCTCAATAAAGCTTTGTTGTATGGCATCAAAATTTTGACTTAAGCTTATTTTGGCCTCAAAATACACTATCTTAGCCACTATCCAAGAAATTTTGTCCTTTTGTAGCAAACATATATACAAGTTTCGAATCCGAAGTATAAGCCCCTCAAAGTATGCTATAGGTGTGATAGAGTTGATAGTGTATCTTTGTTAAAAATTTTTGAGATAGAGTCATTTTTTTGCATTAGGGTATTAAGTCATTGCTCATGGTTGAAATTAATGATGTATTTCATATGTTGGGTGTTAAGGATAAGTGGATGGTACTCAATAACCATTGTGGGCATACATGATGTGTCATGTATGGGTTGTGGAATATTGCGCAGGGTGTTGAGCACTGTCCTACTACACATATAAACGGAATGATCAGAGGTGATGTAGATTGTGTTGAAGATGATGATGTTCAATTTCATATTCATGTTGTGGATCCTATTGCACCTATTATGGATCAACATAGTTGGCATGGTAAAGATGCATAGGCACATGCATTGATAGATTTGTTTAGTAAATTTGCCATTATCCCTCACATTCACTCCTACAAGGCAACAAAAGATGCTTGGGATACTCTTACAAAATTATACCAAAAAACAAAGGAGGCTTCTATTGCTAACCTCTAAAAATACTTGGAGAGTGAGCATATAAAAGTAAGGAGATTCAATGGATTTTGTTTTGATAAAGATTTGTGTGTGTAGCATATTGAAATAATAGGTATCCCACCAAAGCATTGCCATCTCACACTCCATATGAGGCTTGGCATGGTCACAAGCCTCATATGGTGCTCAACTGAATGTCTTTATTTGTCTGGCAGATGCATTAATGCTTGAAAAATAACACATAAAATCTGATGATAAAACACTGAAATGTACTCTTATTGGGTACACATCTCAAAGCAAACGCTATCCTCTTTAACATCCATAGATTAAATCCATCATTTTTTTTTTGTGGAAGATGCAATTCAGCCCTTACTTTCATGTACGAAGGAGATGTTGGTTATCTCAAAGGATGTGTATGATAGTTTGCTACCTCTTTTATAGGTGCATAGTCATGTGTTGGTCCAAATGAGGAAATTTCTCAACCTTTCTAGGTGTTGGGTATGTGTAGAAGTGCGAGAGGCACTCGAGAAGCACACACAAGGAGCATAAATGCAGCAAGACACACAGAGAAGATGGATGGCTAGAATAGCTCTCTCTACTGACAATGAACTGAACTAAAGTAAGAGCTGAATAAAATCCCTAAGTACAAAGTACCACCACATATGAGTGTATAAAGTATGTGGTAACATGAGGAAAAAACTTCTAGCCAGCACTAGAGTAAAAAGTGCCCATGTATAGGGAAAAGGTTCACATCAAAGCTACTCGAGGTAAACAGAAGTGTAACAAACCCCCTAGAGTGAATGAAGTGAACACATATAGGAAGTGATAGATCAGCCATCACAAGGTAATAAGCCTAAAGCTTTGCAAAAATCTTGAAACTTTTCCCGTGCAAGAGCTTTGGTGAATATGTCTACCACATTATCTTCTATAGGCACATATACCAAATCAATATCTCTTGCATGAAGGTGCTCTCTCACATAGTGATAATGCACCTCAATGTGAAGAGATGGATAGGTATGTGCTTGAAGATGAAGAGGTGTTGCAAAATCCTTGATCTACACCAGCCAAATGAACTCCGAGAGTATGTGGTGGGCCCTTTTAGCTTGCCAATGGATGTATTAGAAACCCTATGTACCTTGAAAGATCACTCTCAAAAAGATAGATCAAAACAGATAAGTTGGAGTTAGCTCAGAGGTGAAGAACTTGCTAATCTTGGTTCATACACCTGTCCAGTGTTTTACACAATTCTCTGAGCACAACAGCAATTAGCTTACTTCCTTTTGGGGAAGTATAGTTAACTTAAAGAGCTAACTTTTAAGAGTAATCTCATAAAAAATAATGAGCCACACACTGAGAATGATGTTTGACAACTGATCACATAATCCCGATTTTCATGGGCTGCTACAGTAATGAGACTAGTGAGCCTAAAGATGCACATAACTCAACTTTCAAGAATCTAATGATTATGAAAATTTGTATGCTTATACTAGACAGTAAGCTGAATCCAACAAGCTTTAACACATTGAATTTTGTTGAGTAACCACTGAGAAATGGCTCTGACAAGATGAGTAAAAAAGTCGGGTACCTGACAGAGAAGTGAAAATGAATAGATACTGTTGACTTCATCTGAACATAACTGAAGATTTCAACATCCAAATGAAATGCAAATAGGTGAGCATATAGTTGACGTATAGAGCTAACTTTACCAAGTTAAACCACTAAAAATGATGCACCGAGCGCAGAGAAACCATCTGCAATTTGACTGATAAAGCTGACAGTAATGGCAGTGAGTAGTACACTTCACAAGAACATGGAAATATGAACTCAAATGATCATGAAAATGAATGTATCTTGCTTGTATAATACAATGTACTTACTGATACATATGTGTGCCTTGGAATCACACCTTGATATGGCATAAAGCTCAGCTCTTGGAGGTCTTCACATAGGTCTCTCTAACCACGACTAAAACTGCCATTTATTTATAGTTGAGTTTGGAAGGCTAACTTCCCTCAATCACTCTCCAATCAATTTGTGATTGATTTGATTCTCTATCTAGCACAAATCACAAATTCGTGGCTCCTCTTTCCCTTTTTGATCAAGTGGACTCAACCACTTAAGATTCTTTCACTTTTACATTAAGTAAACTCTTCAAAAGTTACAAGAGGTAGTTCACAAGTGAACTTTACATTGACTTCATTTTAAGGCTTCTTCTATGACTTTGTGGGACTCAAGCCAATACTTAGGCTTGTCATAGACTTGCTCCAACAGATCCCCCTCAAGCCAAGTATGCTTGAGGTCTTCAATCTTCCAAGATTACCTGTAAACCAATCATAGCCTTGAATTTGCAAAGCTTTGTACAATCCAATGCTTTGGTTAGAATATCTGCACATTGTTGATGAGTGGACACATATGATATTTGAATCTCTTTTCTCAGAACCTTCTCTCGTACATAGTGATAATGAACTTCAATATGTTTATTCCTTGCATGAAAAATAGGATTAGCAGCTAAGTGAATAGAACTCATATTGTCACAAAAAATAGTTGGAGTTCCAAACTCTAATCCAAGATCTTTGAATAATGTCTTCATCCACATAGCTTCCTGAGTAGCTATGACAAGACCTCTATATTCAGCTTCAGTAGAAGAGAGAGCAATTATGGGTTGCTTCTTGAATGACCATGAAATAAGCTTTGAACCTGCAAAGGTAAGATAACCTGAAGTGCTCCTTCTATCTTCCTTGGAGCCAGCCCAATCTACATCAGAGAATAGCTTCAAACCTAAATCAGATACATAAGGATAATAAAGTCCTTCATTTATGTTTCCTTTGAGATACTTGAGAATCCTTTTGCCAGCATCCATATGTGGTTTCCTTGGTGTGTGCATAAATTGGCTTAGCACAGTGTAACATATATCTACTCTTGTCAATGTGGCATAGTTGAGACTACCCACTAGACTTGGATATGATGTGATGTCCTCTATGAGTTCATCTTCATGTGAGCTCACTCGCATCTTGAATTTTGCCAACATGTCCTTAATGTACTTTCTTTGAGTGAGAAACAAACCATGATCTTTGTAGACAACTTCCAAGCCTAGGAAGTAGGTAAGTGAACCCAAATCACTTATCTTGAACTCTTCTCTCATCGGATCTTTGATCTTCTTTCATACCATCTGCATCATCTTCTTAGGCCATGATGTGATTATTCTGCCTCATGTCCAAGTTCCTGCAATTTTGCTTTACCTTCAGACTTCCATGATTTGATCTTTTCCATCTGAGATTCTTCATCATCCTTTGAGGTGTCTTGTTCTTCAATCTTTGGTTGTTCTCTACCAAGCTTTGGAAAATCTTCTTCAAGATCATATGGTAAATTGACCTTCCTGCATGAATCTTCATACCATGAACTGTTCTCATCAAAAACTACATCTTTGCTTACCAAGAATCCTTTGTTGGTAGGGTTGTATAACCTGTATCCCTTTTGATTGTTGTCATATCCAATAAATACACACCTTTCTGCCTTTGGATCCATCTTGCCTCTAACCTGTGAAGCAACATGAGCAAAAGCAATACATCCAAAAATTTTACAATGATCTAAACTTGGTCTTCTTCCATTCCAAGCCTTATATGGAGTCATTCCATCAAGAGATTTTGAAGGCAACCTGTTAATCAAGTAAGTGGCCGTAGATACAGCCTCAGCCCATAAGTAATTAGGTAAATGCTTTTCATTTAATATACACCTTGCAGCTTCAACAATTGTCCTATTCCTCCTTTCTGCCACTCCATTTTGCTCAGGAGTGTACCTTGTAGTTACCTCTCTTTTGATTCCTCTTTCTTGAAGAAAAGAATCAAACTCATGGGAGAAGTATTCTCCCCCTCCATCTGACCTTAGCCTTTTTAGTGATTCACATGTTTGATTCTCCACAAGAGCCAAATATCTTTTGAAACATGAAAAAACTTCATCTTTGTGTTTCATAAATGATATGATAGTCCATCTGCTGCAATCATCAACAAAGGAGACATAATATTGATCCAGATATTGAAGCTTCCTTGCTAGGTCCCCATACATCTGTATGAACCAACTCCAAGAGATCTCCATGCATATAACCTTTCTTCATGAATGGTAACCTGTGAGACTTTCCAAATTGACATGCACTACACTTATAAATCATATGTTGTTTTGGAAAATTAGGGATTCCAAGTACACTTTGGTCCCTGCAAATTTTCTTTAATGACCTTTCACCAATATGTGCTAACCTTTTGTGCCATACTTCCAATTCTGTGAGTGTCTGACTACCGTAATTAAAGAGAGCAATGTTTCTAGTGTCTTGTAATTCAAATGTCAACAATCTACCTATCTTTTCACCTTTTGCAATTTTTCTAAATCCTTGACTTGGATCTTCAACAAATGCTCCTGCTTTTGTGAACCTGACTTGCAACCCTTTCTCTACTATCTGCCCAACACTTATCAAATTCTTTGTAATGGTAGGGACATAGAGTACCTTCCTGAGTAGGTTGATGTTTCCATCAGGTGCTTTGACATTGCCTATTTTCTCCACAGGTTGTCTTGTGTCATCTCCTGTTTGTACCTCATGCTTATTCCTTCGATCTTCTGAGTCTGATAGGAGTGTCACATTTCCTGCCACATGATTTGAACAACCTGAATCTATGTAGAAAACATGCTCATCAGATTTACCTTGTGGCATAGCCATGTTCATGATTAATAATGAATCCTCTTTGTTTGAGTCTTCTGTGTAGTTATTGAAGTCTCTCCTTCCTTTGTAGCCTCCTTGATAGTTTGAATGATTGTAGTTGTTGTAGCTGCCATGATAATTGTTGAACCTTCCTCTTGAGTAGCCATAACTTCCTCTATTGTATCCTATTCCTCTTTGAGTCTTGGAATTCCTAAAGCAATTTTCAGTTGTATGATTAGTTAATCCACAAATAGAACATGGGTTGGAGTCTTGGGATCTCCCCCTGCCTTGTCTACGTCCTCTTCCTCTACCTCTGCAATGTCTTCCTCTACCTGCATAGTTAGTTTGATATGTACCTGCTTCATCATCCACTTTCTTTGCCTTTCCTTTGTTATCTTTTGACTTGCTTTTATCAGTGTATAAAGCTGAAGATTGATTACCTTTAGAGCTTTCTCCATTTTTGATAAGATTTGCCTCTTGGGTAAGTAATTGTCCAATGAGTGTATTGAAATCAGGTACATGCATGTCCATGTACAAATCCATAGTTGTGGTGAATGCTTCCCACTTGTCATCTGCCTTCAAGCCATTGATGACCTGCCTTAGAATTTGCTCTTCATCTATTACCTCTCCAATGCTTCCCAACTGATCTGCTATGTCCTTGAGCTTTATGACAAAATCAGTCACATTTTGTTTGGGAGCCTTCTTGAGAGTTGTGAAATCCAGCCATAGTTGATGCTTCCTAGCTTTAGTACTTGAAGAAAAGAAAGCTTCAAGTGCATCCCACACTTCCTGAGATGTCTTACAACTTCTAATATGAGGCAACAAAAAATTTGAGATAGAGTTGAGGAGATAAGACCTTGCAAGTGCATCCTTGGAGCACCATGTGCTCAATCGTTCTTGCTCTTCTTGTGTTGGTTGACTTTTGTTCCTGAGACTTGGCATAACTTCATCTCCAGCAACATAACCATATAAACTTCTACCTTGGAGATAAGCTTCCATTATTAATGACCAAGCTGAGTAGTTACCTCTATCCAATTTATCAATTGATGAAGGAAATCCATCTGCCATGTTGTCCAACCTTGCTCTGATACCACTGTGAAGAGATGGATAGGTATGTGCTTGAAGATGAAGAGGTGTTGCAAAATCCTTGATCTACACCAGCCAAATAAACTCCATGAGTATATGGTGGGCCCTTTTAGCTTTCCAAAGGATTTATTAGACACCCTATGAACCTTGAAAGATCACTCTCAAAAAGATAGATCAAAACAGATAAGTTGGAGTTAGCTCAGAGGTGAAGAACTTCCTATTCTTGGTTCATACACCTGTCCATTGTTTTGCATAATTCTCTGAGCACAGCAGCAATTAGCTTAATTCCTTTTGGGGAATTATACTTAACTTAAAGATCTAAATTTTAAGAGCAATATCATTAAAAATAATGAACCACACACTGAGAATGATGTTTAACAACTGATGACATCATCTCGATTTTCACGGGCTGTACAGTAATGAGACCAGTGAGTAGAAAAATGAACATAACTCAACCTTTGAGAATCCAATGATTATGAAAATCTGTATGGTTATACTAGTCAGTAAGCTGAATCCAACAAGCTTTAAATCATTGAATGTGGATGTGTAACCACTGAGAAATTGCTCTGACAAGATTAGTAAAAAAGTCAGGTACTTGATAGAGAAGTGAAAATGAACAGATACTGTTGAATTCAACTGAATATAACTGAAGATTTCAACATCCAAATGAATTCCAAATTGGTGAGCATATAGTAGACTTATAGAGCTAACTTTACCGAGTTAAATCACTGAAAATGATGCACCAAGCTCAGAGAAACCATCTTTGCAATCTGACTAAGAAAACTGAGAGTAATGGTAGTGAGTAGTACACTTCACAAGAACATGGAAATATGAACTCAAATGATCATGAAAATGAAAGTATATTGCTTGTATAATACAATGGACTTACTGATACATATGCGTGCCTTGGAATCACACCTTGATATGGCACAAAGCTCAGCTCTTGGAAGTCTTCACATAGGTCTCTCTAACCATGACTAAAACTGCCATCTATTTATAGTTGAGTTTGGGAGGCTAACTTCCCTCAATCACTCTCCAATCAATTTGTAATTGATTTGATTCTCTATCTACCACAAATCACAAATTCATGGCTCCTCTTTCTCTTTTTGATCAAGTGGACTCAACCACTTAAGATTCTTTCACTTTTACATTAAGTAAACTCTCCAAAAGTTACAAGAGGTAGTTCACAAGTGAACTTTACATTGACTTCATTTTAAGGATTCTTCTATGACTTTGTGGGACTCAAGCCAATACTTAGGCTTGTCATAGACTTGCTCCAACACTCAATATGTTTGGTCCATGCATGAAACACTGGGTTTCGAGCAATAGAAAAAGCATTGTGACTATCAATGAGAATATGTGTAACAACATCAATCTTCATGCAAAGATCCATCAATAGGCATCTCAGCCATATACACTCCAGTCTAGGTGTGAAAACTACCCCGTACTCAGCTTCACAACTCAATGTTGCCACTATAGGTTGCTCCTTACTCAACCAAGATATGCATGAGTCTCCAAGGAAAAAGCAATTACCACTAATGGACACACGACTATCATAACAACGAGCCCAATTACTTTCTATAAAAGCATGGAAGCATGGCTGAATATCTCTTCCATGAAAAAGACATAAGCTCAAAGTGCCTCTAAGATATCTAAACACACATTTCACTACTTGCTAATGCTTAGTTCCAAGGCTATGCATGAATCGACTCAACTGGGAGTTGCATGCAGATATAAGACATCCCACAACTTGTTGATAAAGAGAAGTGTCAAATGCATCACTGGAATCCTCAACGAAGAATCTAAATCCTGTCTCAACTGGTGTGGAAACTGGCTTGAAATCCTCAAAGTCAAAATATTGAAGTAATTTTTCAACATACTTTGCTTGATGCATAACCATTCCCCCGTCAATGGATACAAACTAGATGCCAAGATAGTAGCTCGAAAGACCAAGATAAAAGATATCAAAAGTATGTAGTAAATCAGCCATAAGAATGTTAAGTTTTGCATCACATGAGCGATTCAAGAGTATGTCATCAACGTAAAGAACAAGCACAATAATATCAGCCCCATTTTTGCATACATAGAGTGTGCTTTCAATTAGAATACATGTGAAGTCAAGAGCAATCACATGCTTATGGATTTTGTCATACCATGCACGTGGAGCTTGCTTGAGACCATACAAGGCTTTATGCAAGCAACAAACCATATGCTCTTTCCCTTTCATAGCAAAGAGAGAGAGAAGAAGGAGAGATAGATAGAGAGAGAGATATAGAGAGAAAGAAAGAGCTAAAGAGAAAGAAAGAGAGTGAGAGAGAGTGAGAGAGACTGAGAGAGACTGAGAGAGAGATAAAGAGAAAGAGAGAGAGAGAGAGAGAGAGAGAGAGAGAGAGAGTTAATTGATGAATGCATGCATGAGAATGTGTGAGTATGTGAGCATGTCTGAGTATGTGAGCATGTGAGAGTACATGTGCATGTGCATGAGTGTATGTATATAAGAGAATGTGAGAGTGCATGTGCATGAGTGTGGATAAATGCATGTATGTTAGTAAGTATTCATGTATATGCATGGGATATGTGTGAATGTGCATGAGTATGAATGAATGCATGTATGTTAGTAAGTGAGCATGCTTATACATACATACTTACTAACCTACATGCATTCATCCACACTCATGCACATGCACACATACCTAGTGTGGATGAATGCATGTATGTTAGTAAGTATGCATGCATATGCATGCGGTATGTGTGCATGTGCATGAGTGTGGATGAATGCATGTATGTTAGCTATTAGTAAGTGACCATGCTTATGCATGAATGTGAATGTATGCATGCATGTATGAAATTGTATGTATGCATGTGCATGAGTTTGAGTGCATGAATATATGCATGAATATATGCATATATGCATGTGTGAGAGTGAGCATGCATGTGCATGAATGCATTTGTATGTGAGAGTGTGCATATGAATGAGTGCATGTGTATGTGAGAGAATGCATGTATGCATAAGTTTATGTATGAGAATGAGTGAGAATGCATGTATGCATGAGTGTATGCATGTATGACAGAATGTATATGCATGTGTGAGAATGAGCACGCATGTGCATGAATATATGCATGAGTGCATGTGTATCTGAGAGTGTACATATGCATGAGTGCAGGTGTATGTGAGAGAATGCATGTATGCGTAAGTGATTTATGAGAATGTGAGAGAGTGCATGTGCATGTATGAGAATGTGCATGAGTGAGAGAGATAAATGCATATGTGAGGGTATCATTGAATGCATGAGAGCATGCATATGTGAGTGAGTGTAAGTGTACATGTTTGTAAATTTTATGGATGTAAAATATTGAAAGAAATAGTAATAAAGAAGTGTGCATTTTTGTTTCTTATAGATTTACTTATGTATGTATTTTTCCTAATATGATTTTAAACCCATCTATGATCTGACGAGAAGAAGCTTGTGATGTCCCATCTATGATATGATGATAAGAATGATCTGATGAGAAGAAGCTTGTGAGCACTATCTATGGAGAGGACAAAGCAGACGATATGATGGTGAAGATGACAGCTTAGAAGAACACATTTTCTAAGAGTGATGGATATGCTAAAGCACATCAATTGAAAAAGACTAGATCAATTGAATCCCTTGAGTTTTTTTTATATGTTATACCACATGGATATAATCAAATATATATTATGAGCATGATGAATTTGTTATTAGCAACTAGATAATATGATAAATATTTATAATTTGTTTTTATGAGATGAAACATGTTAAGTTTGAAAAAGAGTGACTAGAGTTATTCTTGTAAGGGCACTAACCACTCCATCTTGGAGCATGATGATCAAAGTTACTTAAGTTGCTACTTATGTCAATTGTGCTTTAAAACTATGAATCCTTGAGTTTTGGATCTAAAGCCTCACGTGTTTTCACTTGCATGAGCCACCCATAAGCACGGTGCATGTGCCATAGACTCGGGGTTGACTTGATCCATCAACCTAGCCCTTTCACATCAACAATGTATTTTTGACCTAGCATTGGTATAAGTGCTAGTATGTATGCCACTACAATATCACCAATATAAGCATTGGTATAGGTGCTCATATAAGCATCAATAAAATCCCGATAGCATCGATATCAAGCTCAGTATATGTATCAGTAGACTTTCACTACTATACATGCCAGTATGTATCTACAAACCGATGGTATAATCGATGATATGCATGTGGGTATCAAAATCCAGTATAAGCATCGATATGTCCCATGACAAAACCATTAGTATAAGCATCGGTATACCCCTAGACATACTAACAGTTATACTTTTGTCCATCTTGATGATCGTATCTGCAATTTGATAAAGCAAAATAGATGAACATAAAAGAGACCAGCATAATGAACCATGAACCATGTATAAAAGAGATATTCCAGAACTGAATCATGTACAAAAGAGATATATATACCATAAATGAACCATATAAAAAGTGTGGCAAACCACTACCATATATGAGCCAAAACTATTGTCATATAGAAACCAAATACAAAATTATGGTGCACCACTGCCATATGTGAGCCAAATACAAAATTGTGGTAGACCACTGCCATATATATGCCTAGAGGGATCAAACCATCTATATCTGTAGTCATGCAACAAAGCATATTCATGAAATGAGACAAATTGACATGATATTTATAAACAACAACTAAGAAACTTCAAACCAAGTTAATAAGCTCACCTCATCATAGATGTTCCAATGAAACAACTGCACCGCATCCCTCTAAGTCCTCCAACAATGCAACTAATGCATGGTGATTTCCATAAGCCTCCTTTGCTCATGTTGGAGGACGATCCACTACCAACTCCTGTAACAAATATGCAAGAAATTAGATGAACATACATAACGTGCTCAACATAAGCAAATACAATCATCAAAATGATACTTACAAACTCCAGACACATAATGTCCTACCCACCGCTACCCAAATATGACACTGTAATCGTATCTAGACATGTGGCCATCGAATCTCAGTGCTAGCCATATTGATGAGGAGTCTACTATTGCTCATCACGGATCATATCCCACTCCTCAATGTCTAACCATATAGGCTTTTGTAAGTCTACTCTAAAAGCATCACGAGCCTTTGATCGTTGATTAGACATCACCTCATGTTTGGTGTGTTGAATCCACTCTGACCTGACAACAGGGTGCCTAGGTGCTGGTCAGTACTCTTGATGATAGAGTGTCCAAAATATATGGATCATAGTTGCCATATGCTTTTTGATTGTATCTATCACTAGAGCTCTATCATGTATATGGTACACCTTGGTGTTGTCATGGTCACGAGCATCCCAAGGTGTATGTGGTGTACTATGTGGCATACCTACATTCGAGGTACTCGCTCTAGGAGTAGATGTGGTAGACACAATATCTCTCGCACTGCCTCCATAACATCCGAATTCTCTAGAGCCACCTGTAGATCCATCTATGTAACCTGCTCCTCTAGAGCATGACCTCGACTGATGGGATGGATGAGGCAAGCTAGCACCTGTATCGTGTTGTGGAGTAAAATGCATACGTCAAATGTTGGAGCCACTAAGGGATGGCTAAGAGCGCGGTCATGGTGGAGTCGTAAAGCTAGGAGTACTTCTAGTAGGACTAGTCCCGTCAAAGGGAGTACCTCTGGTATGAGTAGTCCCACAATAGGAAATACATCCAATGGGAGTAGTCCCATCAAAGGGAGTAGTGCCAATGGGAGTGTTACCAATGTAAATGAGGCCTAGGGGAGTGCTACCATGAGTAATCCAGTACTATGATGCTTTAGCCATATAAGCAAGAGATGTTTGAGATATAAACTTCATAAATTGCTCCTCTATCATGTAGTGTAGAGTGATTGATGGACTGTCTCCCATCGTGCTCAGCAAATAATTAGATTACTATAAGGATAGTAATATAGAAAAATATTAGTGTACAAAAAACATAGCAAATAAATAAAAACAAATTAGTACATACACGTGTTTACTTCATAATCCTCTATTCTAGTATGCTCTTTGAGATCTAATGTGTAGAGGATATCTATCTCTACATTGGCAACTTCTAGATCTCTTGAGATGGCTATCCCTTCTTGATCATCATTCTCATACAATATATCGTCTATTACTTCATTGTGTACCTCGTCTTCTTCAAAGACCTCTTCATCTCAGATAATAATCGCTTCCTCCTTGACTACCAAATGCACCTCAGATTCCACTACGAATGGAAATTCCTCTACGTCTATTCCCTCACAAATTTTTCTTCTACCTGGAGAGACTTGTAAAACAAATAGATACTCTAGTTCTTTCAAATATGGCATAAAGAAAATTGGCTCAAAGTGTTTGAGAAGTACAAATGTATCTCTTTCATCTGTCCATAGTTTTGTGGAGTCTACTTGAATCAAACCATTGCTATCTTGCCTCACTGTTGCATTTCTTTGAGGGGTGACTACTTTGAACCATTTCATATCAAACAACAAACCTCCTGAAGGATAGATTCAAGATATCTTGGACCACTTGATAATACTCGAGCTCGTCTTCTTGAGCATTCTCGTCTATTGCACTAGCTCTACTTTTTTGGAAAAAGTTGATCATCATCCCACATCAGTTGGATATTACAACTACATTCAGTAATAGTGATTTACATGAATATGTGTATGTATTCCATTTCTATGGCTTTTTATAGAAAAGGAACACAAAGAAAGTATGCATGTTAAAAAAGGACTAATATCAACAGAAGTAGGCACCATGTGCTTGATAGGAGAGAATACATGCCTACTTTCTAGCACATGTATTTGAGAATAGTCCAATAGAGACCAACTTATATGTTACACATATCCGTTGTTGTACTTTTGCTCAATAATACTAACAAATAGCATATTGCTAATTTAAGGCTGATTTTCATGCCTCTTTTGAGATGTTAGATTTGGTCCTCTTGCATCATTATTTTGGTATTCAATTTATGCAAGTCGAATGGAAATAGCATTGTGTCAAAGAAAATCCATGGACACATTTTTGCAACGTTTTATCTTTGAAGATTTTAAATGTATTTCTGCTCACTCGGAGATATGTTTAAAATTGTGTCTTTATGATGTTGGAGATGCTTTAACGTTATTATATATCTACATGTTGCTAGATGGTTGATTTGCTTATTCATTATCTAGTCTCATATTTAGTTCTTGTCTCTTCCTCAAGCAGATTTATGCATAGCCCAACTGTCAAACATTGCTAGGTAGTTAAGTGCATCTTTCACTACCTGAGTGTTACTATGCAACTATTTGGAATGTTTTATCCCAATTGGGATTTCTTAAAGCCCAATTCACGTGATTTTTATGACTAAAATTGGGTTGGTTGCTAATGATACTCTTATTTCCACAATTGTTTTTCTCTTCATCCTTGGCAACTCATGGATATCTTGGTTGCGGAATACACATCGTACTATGGACACTTCTAGTTGTGAAGTATACTATAGGACATCTTGCATAGATACTATTGAGTATGCATGTCTCAGATGCCTTTTGGCTCATTTGGATGTTGATAAGACTTCTACCACCACCATTTTTACTGGTAGTCAGGGCACAAATGCAATTGTGAGGAACATTGTGTTCCATCATGCACAGAGCATATAGAGCTTTGCTATCATTATGTCAAAGAGAGACTCTATGACCGAGATTAGTTTGGATTATGTGCCCATGAGGGATAATATTGTAGACCTTTTCAAAAAGTCTATAAGTCGAGATTAGTTCAAAGGTTGTCATAAATCTTTGGGCTTACTTCCTTGTTGACTTATATCATTCCATATAGCCTGGCACTTCCTCATACATGAGTGAAGTGCACATGAACTCTCCAAGGGATGGACCTATTGATATATTCTCCAGTTATATTTGTGAAAACTCTTAACACTTCCAAGGCACTTTTTTTCCCTCTTAAGGAGGTTCTTTCCTCCAACTTGTATATACATATACAATGCTTATGCACTAGTTACCTTTGCAAATTCACGTAGTAATACACTCTATGTTGTGCTTCAAGCTTCTTCTTATTCCAGATCGTGTTGTTTGTATTGCAGTTATGTGTTCCTCGAGTATCTTTGATGTGAATTGTTTTCCCTATACATGGGCATGTTTTAATCTATTGTTGGCTATATGCTTTCTCCCCATGTTACCACACACTTGATACAGTAATATGTGGTGGCACTTTGTATTTAGGGTTATTATTCAGCTATTACTTCAATTCTAAGCATTGTTAATAGGGAGAGTTATTCCAGCCATCTGTATTCTCTATGTGTTTTGCTGCATTTGTGCTCCCTGTGTGTGTTTCTCGTGTGTCTCTCGCACTTCTACACACACACAATTGTGGTATTAGAGTAGGTTCAACTCTTGAATTTTTGGTTAATCACATCGTGCATGCACACTTTCAATAGTGCAAATTGAGTTCATAGCATAAAACAGTGATTTTCAAGAGCCAAGAATCATATCCTTCCATTGCACTTGAGTTTTATCCCCCCATTTGCACTGAATCTTTATGCCCATTTTGAAGCCATTCATGCAGTCAAAATTGCCATTAGAGTGATAGATTTTGAGATGAACTTTCCGCATTTAGTTCAACTTTCTTTGAAGTAAAGATCTCATCACATTCTTGTTCTTTAGTGAAATGGCAGGCAACAATGAATTATTTGGCATGCTTCAAGCTGAAGATAAACTTGATGGGACCAACTATTCAATGTGGTCTTACATGTTCAAGAATCTTCTTGTTACAAAACAACTTTGGAACATTGTGGTAGATGTAGATCAAAGATGCATATGTTCTTCTACTTCACATTCTACTGTCACAAATGGAGCTTCTTCTTCAAGTATAGTGGTTACTCCTACTCCACCTATAGAAAAGAAACTTAGATTGGATGGAAAAGATGCTTAAGCTCATGCATTAATATTTTTGTGAAGCATCATATAGTTCCACACTTTGCTTATGTTCTACATCAAGACAGGCATGGGACACCCTTGCATTATGCCATACATAATGAACCACATGTTGTTGCATGCTTTAGGAAGCAATCTAAGCATGTTTTTACGCTGAAAATGAGTTTGTGGATGTCTATGTGACATGCATCAAGGACTTGAAAGAGCAATTGGCAACCATAGATGACATTATTTTAAAAAACACATCTTTACATTGTTGAAAGGATTGCCAAAATCCTTACAAAGCTTTGCTACTACAGACCATTTGTTTGCAAAAGGGAATCACAATATGTATGCATTTGATAGGGTTGTGTCTCTTCTTTTTCAAGAAGATCAATCTACAATGAATAAGAGTGGTTTGATTGAGGGAGCACAATCACTTACTATCTCACGAAAAGGAAAATGCAAGTATGGTTTAGCTTTGGGTTCATCAAAACCAAAGCCTCAACCTTCCTCTTCCACTCATTCCTATAACCATGATGATTTACAAACAAGGAAGATGTTGATATATTTAGGTAGTGATGTGTGTGAACACACTAGGACTGTCGGGGCATTTTTTCCCTCTTTAGGAGGTTTTTTTCCCCCGTTTTGTATATACGCCTATTGCCCTAATGGGCTACTTATCTTTGTACATTCTCTAGTAATATATTCAGTATTGTGTGTTGTGCTCCAAGCTTCTTCTCCTTCCTTGTGTTGTTTGTGTGCTTCTGCAGGCGTCTATCTCCAAAAATTGATATCAAAGTAGGTTGTCGCTTCATCTAGGGCGCCATCAACACTCCTCCGTTTGCAGTCTCAGAATCACATGAATTTCGATGACCATAATTCGAACGCACTATTGCAGTGCTTATGCAAACTATTTCATCTTTTTGTGCCAAAGGTATATACCAGTTTTTGTTCACCAGTATAAGCATCTCAAAGTCTGCTACAGGTCTAGCGAAATTCGTCTAGGCAGTTCTGTTCAACATTTTGAGATACCATTAATTTTCTGCATCAAGGTATTTTAGTCACTAGCCATGGTTGAAAGCAGTGATGTATTCCGTATGTTGGCTGTTGAGGATAAGTTGGATGGTACCAACTACCCGTTATGGGCTTATATGATGCAACATGTGTTGGTCGCAAAAGGACTGTGGAACATTCTGCAACGTGGCGGCATGGGCTACAGTGTATGAGGAGGAAACTTCATCGACGACACTTGATCGAACGATGATGCATTGGCGAATGTTACTTGTGAGCATTTCCCCAAAAATGCCAAACTGAGTGAGTGTGACAGATGTTTGTTGGTTGAGAGCAGAATGATTCATATTCACCAGGTCAAGAGCGCATGTTAACTTGACGACTACTTGGCGTCGTCCACATCCACCGTGCGCTAACAAGAACATCAGAATCCATAGTTGCAACTTTCTCTTGCAATTTGGAATCGCAATCCACATTCCGTATGTGGGTTGGTTTGACACTATGCTCTTGAGGTAAGGTCTTGTGTTCGACCTCCAAGCTCGACATATAATGGGTTTGATTAGTCTAACTTCATTCTCTTGTACAATTGTTTTTTCAAAGTTAAAGCTCAAGAGAGTAGGTGATTATGGAGACTCCATTTCAAAAAGAAAAAGGCTTGGAGTCACTATACAATGGCCTCCCAAATCACTATTATATATATATGAATGAAAAAAGACAATCTGGTTGTGCGATGAGGACTCTCAAAAACGAAGCATTTGTCATACTCTGAAAAAGGCTCAGGTTTTTGGAGTCAGGCAGGATTTGATTCTCGATTGAATCATCCACAATTTCCTTTACTTGAGATTTGCGAGCTTGGGAAACAGTTTTCTCGGTGTGGGCGCTCATACCTGATTACGATCGCGTTATTTCCTGCATGCGGAGACAACTAGAAATGTTTCAAATTCTCTCTCTCTCTTTCTCTATGTGTGTACATCCAAAGGTGGCAAAATTGCACAGAGATTTCTTCATCATGAACTTATGTCATACCAAAGAGAGACGTGATCTGGTCTCAATAGAACTATGAATAGTGTAGAAACAGAGTGTTCCTCCAAACGCTTCCTACACTACTCAAAGAGAACATCTCTTGATTGCACTCTTCATCAACATTTCCATTCTCATGATGCTTTAGGGACGTGGTTGGTGAGGGATGCTATGAATTGTGGTCAGATTAAAGGTATTAACATTCCTAATTCCTCCTTTCCTCTTGGTTTCCAAATGTTTGCTGATGATACTAATCTTGTGTTGAATGTTGATGATGTTTCTTCCAATAATTTCTTCAACTGCTTGAATTTGTTTTGCCTCACAAGTGGGTCTAAAGTTAATCATATTAAGACTAGGTTTAAAGCTTCTAACAATGTGTCTCTTGATTTTATTATCAAGCTTGTTTGTAATATTTTAAAGCATGCAGAGGTTTTGAGGTTACTAGGAATCCCCATGGGTTTTAATGCTACTTTTTCCCAAAAGATGGGAGTGGGTTTATGAGAATTTTAAAAGACTCCTTTTTTGGTATGATGTTAACAATTCCCTCCCCCACAGAACCTTTGTGCTTAAACATTATTTGCTCCCTAAGCTGGTTTATTTTCATGCTTGTTGGTCCCCTTCTGATAAACAAATTGAGTAGGTTATCACGTTGGCCAGAAGACTCCTATGGGGGGGGGAGGGATAATGCTCACAAAAAGAAAATTTCTAAAGTTTCCTAGGAGACTTGCTATCTCCTTGAATCCTAGGGTGCTTTGGGTATCCTTGGTCCTAAGAAAATGGTAGATAGTCTGGCTGCTAAGTGGATTTTAAGAAGTATTGAATGCAAAGATATCTAGGCTTCTCTGCTTCAAAGGAACATGTCTAAATTCTTTATCTCTAATTATAGGGCCTGGAGCAACATCAAGGTCAAGGATATCATAGTTTCTTCCCAGCCCATCACTCCTATTGGTAGTTCTTTGGTGTGTAGATTTTGAAAATCTTTGTTTAAAGATAAAAGATACGTCTATCCCCCTGCTAGTATGACTTGTGTCTCTGACTTTTATGTGGAGGAATCCCCTTGGTTGGGATGGATCTCATACTAGAATAATTATAGTATTGCTATTAAAGAACACAAGACTTAAGAAGTTGGTGCTTGCATCTTCAAAAATTTGAAGAGGATTAGAGGGTCAATTGATCAGATTCTTGTTAAGTTAGACTCTAGATCTTACATATTTAAAGCTTTGTGGGATTTTTCTGACTGCAATAAATATTCATACCGATAGTGGCTTATGATTCACCATGGGTTATGGATTGGCACCAAAGTCAGGAAAATTATTCTTGGTGGAGGATTGTATAAATTTTATGGCATAGTGGAAGATGTTTCCCACTTGTTCTTTGATTATATTCATGCCAAGAAGTATTGGCGGTTTATGGAAAAGTACCTGCAAGTCAATGGATTTCCCAAGCTCAATAAACTAGATGTGCTGCTTGGATGTTGCAAAAATATGGACTTACTGTTTTGGAACATTTAGAGAGGACACACTCTCTGGTCTGTTTGTCTTACTAGGAATAATGCCATCTTTTGTAAAGGAAATAAGAATTTCCTCATTACCCTTCCTTACATTCTAAGAAGGTCTCTATTACCAGTATTTAGAACATCAACAAAGCCCCCATCCCCAGTCAAGATATTCATAGGCTACTATTTGAATGTAATTTCTCTAGATGGAGATCTCTTATCTCCCCTTTGTACTCATGTAAGAGATTTGATATGTTGCTTTCATTGTAATTGTTGTTGTTGTAGTGGCTCTTGCCCTATGCACAAAATGTAAACTTCTTACATTAATATAATTTTCTTGTTTCTTCAAAAGAAAAAAACATTTCCATTCTCGCGAATGTTTCCTATTGGTTCGCCAAGTGAGATCGGTAGCCCAAACGACAATCAAGTAACCATAGAAGGATCAAAGAAGTCTTCGAAAGCGGCCCAGAAGAATAGCTGGTTACGATTAGCTATGATTAGCTCATGGGGATATTTGGAAGTATGGGCAGGCTCGAAGTTCTGGGTACCCCGTCGCCTCCCTCTCTGTAGGATTACAGGAGATAGTTTTTGCAGGGCTATTGTGGATTTTTAAAGATAAGCAGGATTTTTAAAGATGCTCTGACTTGTTAAAGAGACTCAAAATCTGCTTGCTTATATTTAAAAATTGAAAGTGTTTGTGGGCTAAAAGAAACCGAACAAAAAGGTAATCAAATGGTAAAACCACATTTATAGTCGGTTGGATGTTTTGAATATTACATTACTCTCAACTCTTCAAGATAAATGGTCGATGGAATACGTGTATGAGTTTGCCTGAAAAAAATATTTGCACTAGAACACTTGACTGATCGATGATAGACTAATACTTGTGACAATTTCTTGAAAAGCGCACAACTAAGTGAGTCTTGCAGATGTTTCTTGATTGATAGATAGACTAATACTTGTGACAATTTCTTCAAAAGTGCACAACTAAGTGAGTCTTGCAGATGTTTCTTGATTGATAGGAGCAGCACAAGGAGGCATTTGGCCATGAGTTCGGTGCGTTTTGCACTTTTAAGGTGACCAGAATAAGATTGGTTCAACGGACTCGAGCTCATTAGCACTAGTTCATCCTAGTGACCTAAAGTTTGACGATCGTCATTTTATTACTTTGAGTATGTTCTTTTCAAATATCACATCTCCTATTCAGCTACACAACTCCATGAGACAAGGTTGTCCTCTAACCCCCTTCCTATTTGCCATCAGCAATGATGCTCTTGGTTAGTTGATGAAAGATCATATGGACAGAGACCTTATTAGGCGTATTAACATTCCTAACTATAGAAATCCTAGATTCTTGCCAAATAGAATTACTATCTAAACCAAGATTGTTTGAGCAACTCTTTTCTCATTTTGCAAGAACAGATTTGGTTTGGTTGGTTGAATAAAGAAGACATGACCAAACTATGTATGAGAATGAAAAAGTACAAAAAATTTGGATTAGTTTCATGGAATAATTCCCTCCACTCAGGTGAGCTAATGGATGACAATTTTATCGTGAACCTAACCAGTCTTTATATTGCCTGTAAATAGATGCTGATTGCTTATGAAGACAAGGTGAAAAGCAAGATTCAACTTTGCAATCAATTTAGGGCCATCTGAATATACAAAATTGCTAATGACATACATCACCAATACAAGTACCAATGAACCCCTCTCTCGTCCATCATAGCTAACCTTAATTCTGTATGGAAGATCAACTAGACATCTCATCAATGGAAGTATAGATGCAAGATTCTATGGACTATGCCCAACCTAAATAGACATACCACTCTCCAATGGCCGATAATCCACAACGAAATCTGGAAAAGAAACAAAGCTAAAATATGTAAAGTGAATAATGGGAAGTGTTAATTTTGTGTAGAGGTGGAGAATCTTGCCCATCTCATCTTCAACTACTAACGTGCTCAGAAACTCTTGATTTTAACCAACAAATTCTTTCAAACTACTAGCCTAAAAAGAATTGGTCACATGGAGGCAGTCCTTAGAGTGTTTAATAATATGGACTTGATCCTTTGGCAATGGTGGAGGGCCCAGATCCTTTGGAACATCTGGATCAACAGAAACCAAACTATCCACCAAAGTGGTAACAAACATTATTATGTCTCTTGCAAAAGTGAAATCATCAAACTATGAGAGTTGAGTCTTAAGTCTATTTCGGAGGTTGAACCCTAGGATTTTAGTTAACCCAACTTTTGTAGAAACAAAAGAATTAACTGCTAGGAAAAAAATTACTTGCCATGTACTCCTAGAATAGATTCCTTATCATTAGAGAAAAAAATGAACCCCACATGTGCCTTTTAAGGATTCCTAATTTTTACGGATTAAAAAGCTAATCAATGTGATTAAGGGGGCATATGAAACCACTAGTGGTATTCTCAAATAAAATAGTATTTCTCACACTAATTTATTAACATTGTGGAACGGAATAGTTTATGGCTTTTGGATCCTTGAAATGAATGGCCACGATTAAGATCTAAGGGATCGGAGAGAGAGGACTTCTAACATATCTTAGGCATGGGGACTCTTATGCACACTCTCTATAAAGTTCCTAGACCTTAGATCAATGCTAAATTGGACGAATAATCGTATTTGGGGCTGAGCTCTATCTCGTGGGTGTTTTGGGCCATTAGATGAAGCCGAAATTGGATGTAGATCCACAATTGTGACTCAGCAAAATCTTTTACATATTTTGGGCCGTTTGATGAGCTTTGCATCCAATGGAGCACATTAAAAGGCACCTTTCTCATCATGGGCAACCTCTCCTACCATTAGATCAAGAATGGATTGAATGGCTACAAGCAAAACTGCCTAAAAAAGGTGGGATTCAACCATAGCCCTCCTATCTTATGCCCAATCCAAGGGTGGATATTGAAAGGTGCATTTTTGAAGGGTCTCTTCATCTCAACCAAGATATTTCAAGCTAATTCAAGGGTCCAATTGCAATGTAGCCTTGAATTTTGTCATTAAACCTCAATCATTGGATCTTTAAGCCAATCCAAGGGCTCTCGTTGATTTGGAAGCTTTTCAAAACCATTCCAATGACTAAAACCACGAGTTCAAGGTGGTTTTTCCCTCTTTGACCACCCAAAAACAAGGGAACCATAGGCCTAGCCTATGTGATTAAAGGACTAGATTGTGTCCACCACCCTCTTCTCATTGATCCATCACTAATCGCTTCTTAATCTAAAAGGCCGATGCAAGGCTCATTTTTTCCCTTTATGTGGCTTTTTCTATGATGTAATTTTCTTCTGGTTGCACCTATATACGAGCACCAGTTTGCTCTTGATTGTAAGACCCTAAAGAGGGTATATGTTATGATGGGGGCCTGCCCCTCATACTATTTGTAACACTTCCTATTAATTCATATTTTATCTCTGTTATCTCACAAAAAAAGACATTTCATTTTGCAATCCTTGAGTGATATGGGGCTAGGAAGAAAATTCATTACATATGTCAGTACCCTTTTTGGAAATGCCTACTCTACAGTTGCTATCAATGGTCATTTTTCTGAGCCCTTCAAACTTTCTAGGTCCATTAGGTAGGGCTGCCCCCTTGCCCCTCTCCTTTTTGCCATAGCTAGTGATTCTCTTGGCTGGCTTGTCAAGGATGCTATTAATTGTGGTCAGATAAAAGGTATAAATGTTCCCAACTCCCCCTCCCCTCTTTGTCTTCAAATGTTTGCAGATGACACTAACGTGGTTTTGAATGCTGATAAAGACTCTACCTATGAATTTCTTGATTGTGTGAATGTGTTCTACCTTGCCAATGGGTCTCTTGTTAACCACAACAAGACTAGTTTTAAGGCCTCTAGCAATGTGATTCTTGATTGCATTCGGATTTGAGGTGTAAAATTATAAAAGAGGGTGAAATTTTTAGATTGTTGGGTATCCCTTTGGGCTTTAATGTTACCTTTTCTCAAAGGTGGGATTGGGTTCTTGAGAGGTTTAAAAAGCATCTCATGTTCTGGTATGATTCTAACAACTCCCTCCCCCATAGAACCTTCATTCTTAATCATTATGTCTTGCCTAAATTAGTTTACTTTCTGGCTTGTTGGTCCCCCTCTAAAAAGCAGATTAACCAGATCATCTCTCTGGCCAACGTATTTCTTTGGGGTGGTAATGCTCATTATAAAAAAGTTGTTAAAGTTGCCTGGGATACTTGCTGTTTACCCAAATCTCAGGGAGTGTTAGGTATTTTCTACCCCAAAAAAATGTCTGACGACCTGGCTGCTAAGTGGATAGCTAGAAGTATAGATTCCTCTGAATTTTGGGCTGCCCTGCTGCACAGAAACAATCATAAGTTCTTTTTCACTGATTATAAATCCTGGTTTTACATTGATCTTTGGGATATTGTTTTCTCTCCCCAGAACATTATTGCTGTGGGTAGTCCCCTAGTTTGCAGATTCTGGAAGACTTGGTTCAGAGCAAGAAAAATATTTATGCTATCCAAAAAAATGCTTTGTAACTCTGCTTTTGTTTTGCTGGAATCCCCATGGCTTGGTTGGATCTCTAAAAAGAACTTATGCTCCCTCTCCGTTAGAGACCATAAGTGTCATAAAGCGGGATTTAGATCCTGGAAAACCTTGATGACTGGTGATAAGGTTTTGATTGATCAAGAATTATTCAACATCACTGATATTTGTCTATCCTGCTTGCAGGTTATGGCCTGCCACAAGACCGTACTTGAAGAGCAACTGGAGGGATGCACCACAAGGAACACCAATCTTGTAGAAATTGCTCTCTATATTCTCAAGAAATTCAAGAAAGAGAGGGGTTCTATAAGGCAAATTCTTGTTAAGCTCAACCATAAGTGGAATCTTAAGTTGACGGCTAACTAGTGGACTTATAGGTTCAAATCTTTGTGGGCCTTTCCAGATTCCATCAAACACTCATTCCTTCAATGACTCATTATTCATCAAGGCCTTTGGATTGGCCCCAAAGTTAGGAAAGTCATCTCTAATGGAGGATTTTGCACCTTTTGTGGCAAAGAGGAGGATGTTATCCACCTCTTTTATGATTGTGCCAATGCCAAACAATTTTGGCATCCTGTTAATAAGTACCTTCTGGATAGAGGAAAGCCTATGCTCTATCAACAGGCAATTGTGCTGGGTTGCCGCAAAAATATGGATGTGCTTGGAGGGGCCACATTCTATGGCTTAAATGGGTGAGCACGAACAACGTTGTTTTCAGT
The DNA here is from genome assembly GCA_020310875.1 of Ceratopteris richardii. Taxonomy (NCBI): domain Eukaryota; kingdom Viridiplantae; phylum Streptophyta; class Polypodiopsida; order Polypodiales; family Pteridaceae; genus Ceratopteris; species Ceratopteris richardii. The sequence goes on from CM035426.1 coordinate 75,355,868, forward strand.
AAAGGGAGAAAAAATTTCATTAAGTCCCTCCCTGTTGTAATAAGAAAAGCCTCTTATAATTGTATCCAAAAGATGCATCAAGCTCCTAGTTCCATAGGTAGCATGTTTGAGTTGATGTCTACTTGTAAACCCTCTTGCTCGAGAAATTTGATATCCACATTGTATTCGGCTCAAAGACTTGATATGGCTCTGAATATGTAACTGTGTGTGGCTCTTGCCCTTTGCACAGATTGTACATTCCTCCATTAATTTACTTTCCTGTTTTGTCAAAAAAAAAAGACATTTCCCCACTAATTCATTTCTTATCTCTGCTTTCCTGAAAAGCAAGCATTGACCTTCACTAAAAAATGTAGAGCCTAATATTTAATGCTCAACAAGTCAATACATTATTTGTGAGAATATGTGGACCAAATCACTTGCAACTTGCAACTTACTGGGCGGTGACTCGCTGGGCCTTGAAACTCCATGCATCTCATCCGTCAAACTTCAAGTACGAAAGTGGACCTTCCCAGAAGGGATTTGATCAAACTACAAGTTGGCAACGTTCGGCTATAAAATTATGCGCGGATCATCTCGGTCTGACTCTCTCTCCCCCTCTCTCTCTCCTTGTCTCTGTATATTTTGGGAAAATGCTTCTGAGATCAACCTTTTTCATCGAACAATGCCTCTTCAATTAGTGGAAGATGCGTTATGCATAGCGCCAACGTCCTGTGAGCAAAAATCCAATGTTCAGATATCTGGCTCACTAGATCGTCTCGTGCCTGCCACATCCTGTGAGCAAAAATCCGAACAACGTAGAGAAAATTTCCTTCCCACACTTCCCATTACTATTTAATCTCTAAATGAGTCAAGATAAACTATAATCTTGTCTGATGAGAACTTCCATAAAAGGAGCATTTGTCGTATATCAACAAATAACAGATCCCTTGGAAGACTAGACGCTTAGGTTTTCGAAATCACATAAGATCTGATTCCTGATCCAACTAGGATGTATTCATCCCAAGTTGAATTCACTATCAATGTCTACAAGTCAAATTTTCTCTCTCTTCTTAGCCCTCATGTCTTTCATGCCATGGGTCATAAACTTTGAATCCAGATGGATCTGATTCTTTAATCTTGACATAACAAGGAATACGAGAGCATAGCGATGCTTAATGAGACACATTTTCATCGTTCTGTGATCATGCATTTCATCAGACCGGGCATCCAGCAAACACTATCGTCTAGACGACATTAATCTCAACATTATTTCGAACCTCTCAACTTAACATCCATTTTTAATGTAATGTTCTCGAAAACACTTATAATTGGTGTATTCATGAACCTTTGTTCCTTTTAAGTGATGTGACATACTATTATCAATTATGAGTTTATGTATAGCGTGAATGCCGATTTAACTTGTTTATTTTCATTAGGATAATATTTATTGTCGCAATAGTTGGAAGACGTGTGAAACATTGAAGGATTAAGACATTGTAGGTGCATGAAATGTGGAGTAAAATGTCACTCTAACTACACGCTTATTTTTGAGACAAAGTGAATTTACCCTCACTGGTGAAAGATAGGGTTTGGGTCTTCTCCACATGGATTGTTACCAAAGCATTAGGGGAGAAAACAAACCCTGCATGGGCCTTGTAAGGATCCCTAATTTTTAGCGATTAAGATTAGCAAAAAGAAGGTTAAAGGCTAGAAAAAAATACCACTATTAGTTTTCAGAATAAAATATTTGTTCTTAAGTTTGTGCTCAATCAAATTGGGCTCGTGGGCATTCTGTGCCCTTGGATATGATCACGTTGATGGCTATGATTATCCGTAGTGTGTTTGTTACAAGGTGACAAAACTCTCTTGAAAAAATGGAAATCCGTAAGAACAAGTTTATAAAAGAACTCCTGGTTTTGAGTCATTGATACCACCTTTTACCACAAATAAACAAGGGAAGCCTATGCCTAGTCTAGGTTGTGAAGGGAGTAGACTATGGCCACCACCCTCTTCTCATTGGTCTATCACTAATCACCTCTTAATCTAAAAGGCCCATGCAGGGTTCATTTTTTCCCCTAATGGAAGTGCATATTGTTGGTGCATTTTGCCCAAGCTTAGATGCTTGATATGATTTGATTTATGTTCATTTGTACTCATACATGTAGACATATGAACACCTCTTGTAAAAGAGTATATTTTATCTCTTGTAATTGTGAAAGAAAGAATGGCTTAAGTCATCCATGATGTAGAAGGGAAATTTGTGGCTCTAACTACCTAAAACCACGAATCCATCAGCTAAGAGAATATCTCCTAATTCTTAGCATCACTTTTAGGTGAAGTTATTTGAATTCAAATTCAAAACTACCTCCAAAAGTAGCTATAAAAAGAGCAAGAAGGAAATCGCCATTATAGAGCTTGATTCGTGCCCACTTCATGTTCATTTGTAGAGATTAAAGAGATTACTCCATAGCTCTATCATTCTACTCCCATTGTGAAAGTATTAATTTCCAATGTGGTTGTAATTATATGTGAACCTATACATTCATCATTAATTACTTCTTTTCTCTTTTCTTCTCTACTTTACTCACTTAGAAAAGTAACTTCAGAAGCTCATATCTCAGGTTATACGTAACCTTTTTCAGAGTTTTAAAGTGCACTGGATTGCCATCCAGGTCTAGTTTATGTCAAAAACTTTCATCATCATTGCATTTACTATTTGCGAGAAATCTGTGTTTTTTTTTCTCACTGGTCGAATCTCTGTAGAGCCCAGAAAATGGCGGGAGTGTTCCAAATTCTGCTAAATCTTTTTTTTAGTGCTCAGTTTATCAATTGAAGTGTTTTAACTTGGATTACCAAGAAATGTAAGTCTATGTTCTGTTTCCAAAAGGAATATTTCTAATTCCTACCAAGTTGAGAGCACTATTCATTTTTTCCACCAAGTGTATGTACAAAAATAGCAAGTTTTGGGAGCTGGTCATTTTGCAACTAGTCTTATCTCAAACTTTTGAGATACTTGTTCCAAAACACTTGGGTGGTTTTTTTGTGGATTTAGGAAGCTCAAAGGGTCTACTAACCAACTTTGGAGTCTTAGTTGGCTGGTGTGAAGCTGGTTGTAGTAGCACCAACTCATCTTCATATTGCATCCACCATCTCTCCTTTCAATGGTATTAGAGCATAGTCAATCAACATGGGAGATGGATTTCCATCAAAAATTTCCAAATTGAATAGAGACAGCTACCCAACATGGTCTCTAAGAATGGAGGGTCATCTTCAAAGGAGGAATCTATCTGGATACACATATGGAGATGAAGCTATGCCAACCATGAGGAACAAGGGCAACCATCACATCAAAAAGAGGAAATAGTTTCAAATTGGTGTTCAAAGGATGCACTTGCAAGGTCCTATATTCTAAACTCAATCTCTAATTTTCTTTTACCTCATGTCAAGGGATGCAAGACATCAAGAGAGACTTGGAATGCACTTGCTTCTTTCTTCTCCTCCAACACTCGAGCAAGGGAGAACCAATTGTGGATGGAGTTCATAACAATGAAGAAAAGCCCCAAGCAAAGTATGACTTATTATGTCACAAAGATGAAGGAGATTTTAGATCAACTTGGAAGCATTGGAGAGGTAATTTCAGAGGAAAAAATCATGAGACAAAACATAAATGGAATCACAACAGATGATAAGTGGGAGTACTTCATAACAGCCATGGATGTGTACATGGATATGCATGTACCTGACCTCAACACACTCATGGGCTAACTCTTCACTCATGGTGGTGAGTCCTCAAGATGTAATCAAACTTGTGCCTTATATTTTGATAAAGCTAAGGTCAAGGACAAGCCAAAGAATAAGAAGAATGGAGATGAAGGTTGCTCTTTCCAAGCAAACTTTACAGGTAGAGAAAGAGCTAGAGGAAGAGGTTGAGGTGGAAAGCAAGGCAGGGGGAGATTCCAATCATCTCAACCTTGCAATATATGTGGCTTATCTAATCATACTATTGAAGAATGTTTCAAAAACCCAAGGAAATCAAGAGGAAGAGGATTCAATAGAGGTGGCTATGGATCAAATAGAAGTAGATACAATGGAGGCTACAATAACAACAGCTACAAGAACACAACTATCAAAGTGTCCATAGAGGAAGAAAAGATTACAATAAGTATGCAGAGGACCAAAGTCAAGAAGATTCATTATTGAATATGAATCTATCATTGAAGAAGGGTAACGATGATGATCACATCTTCTATATTGATTCAAGATGCTCAAATCATGTAGCACGAAATGTGGCTTTACTTCCTAATTTGGAAGATCCTCACAACACCACTCACTTATTTTCTTGGATTGGAGTTAATCTACACAAGTTCAGGTATATACATCACACAAAGGAAGTATGTGCATGACATGCTCATCAAGTTCAAGATGGAAAACACCAAGTGTGCAAGTACACCTATGGAGCAAAATCATAAGCTTAGTGCTTATGAAGGAGAGCCAATTAAAGACATCACAAGCTATCTAAGCTTGGTTGGAAGTTCGAACTCTGCAACACTCACAAGGGTGGATATATGCTATAATGTTAGCATATTGATTCAGTTTATGCATAAGCCGAAAAGACCACATATGGAAGCTTCCAAGAGAGTCCTCAAGTACCTAAGGGGGACCATCAATGAAGGTTTGTTTTATCCATTTAATTCAGATATTGAGCTAAAGGCCTACTCAGATGTGAATCAGGCTCGATCTAGAGATGATAGAAGAAGCACATCTGGGCATGTATCATTTGTAGGTTCAAAAATCATTTCTTGGAGATCCAAGAAGCAACCAATAGTGGCATTATCTTCTATTGAAGAAGAATATAGAGTTTTTGCTTAATGCGACTCAAGAAATCATGTGATTAAAATCCTTGTATATAGATCTTGGACTTCATTCTTCAACACCTCACATTTTTGGTGACAACACAAGCTCACTACATCTTGTAGCTAATCTGGTATACCATGCTAGAACCAAGCATATTGAAGTCCACTAACATTATGTATGGGAGAAGCTAATGAGCAAGAATATTCAACTATCCTATGTCTCTACAGATATGCAATGTGCAGACATGTTGACTAAAGCTCTTGATGGTATAAAATTAAGTAGATTCAAGTTGATGATTCGCTTGTGGGAAATCCAAGACAATTCAAGAGTTATTTGGATGCCATGCATGTTAGGCTTGAGGGGGAGCTGTTGGTGCTTTTTACCCAAGCCTGTATGCTTGATATGATTTGTTATGTTCATTTGTAGTCGTATGCATAGACATATGAACACCTCTTGTAAAAGAGTATATTTTATCTCTTGTAACTGTCAAAGAGAGTATGGCTTAAGTCATCCACGATGTAAAAATGAAATTCCTAGCTATAACTATCAAAAACCACGTATCCATCAATTGAGATAATATCTCCTAATTCTTAGCATCACTTTTAGGTGAAGTTATTTGAATTCAAATTCAAAACTACCTTCAAAAGTGGCTATAAAAAGAGCAAGAAGGAAGTTGCCATTAGAGAGCTTGATTCGTGCCCACTTCATGTTCATTTGTAGAGATTGAAGAGCTTATTCCATAGCCTCTATCATTCTACTCCCATTGTGAAAGTATTCATTGCCAATGTGGTTGTAATTATATGTGAATCTATACATTCATCATTTACTTCTTCTCTGTTTTATTCTTTGCTATACTCATCGAGAACAATAAGTTCAGAAGCTCATATCCCAGACTACACGTAACCTTTTTCAGATTTTTAAAGTGCATTGGATTTCTCTCTAAGTCTACATCATTTCACAAAATGTCATGGTCATTGGATTTATCTTTTGTGAGAAAACTCTCTTTTTCTGCTCACTTGTCGAATCTCTGCAGAGCCTCGAAAATGGAAGGAGTGTCCTAGATTTTGCCAAATCTTGTTCTCAGTGCTCACTTGATCAATTGAAGTGTTTTAACTTGGATTACCAAGCTATCTAAGTCTATTTGGTTTCTCCAAAAGGAACGTTTCTAATTTCTACCAAGTTAAGAGCACTGTTCCTTTTTTTCAACACGTGTATGTACAAAAATAATAAGTTTTGGGAGCTAGTCATTTTGCAACTAGTTTTTCTTGACTCAAACCTTTGAGATACTTGTTCCAAAATACTTGGGTGATTTTTTTGTGGATTAACACTAGTGTTGTACCAAAACAGGACACTATAGTGTCCTTTTTTCTAATAAATAAAAAAAATCACACATACAAGTTAAATAAAATTTTGAAAAAACCTTAAAGCCCCATAAAGATATATACCTAGATGCTCTATAAAAAATATATATTAAAAAAAAAACCTTTTTTGATAACTCAAAATATACAAATGATTGAATATGGTCGAGAAAAACTGTTTTTCTGTAAGCTTATATATGAGAAGAAAGAAATATCTCCATAAAAAGAATTTTCCTCTTATTGGAATCATTTTTCTAATGTTAATTTATTATCATGTAATCATTTAAGACAAGTCTTGGGAACTAGAAAAATCATTTTTATAATAAAAAAATTAGTACAATATAGGGTGCTCATTATATAGTTATACACTTCAGCAGCCTTCTATATGATATTGAATAATAAAAACACTAAAATGGTTTGTGTTTTATCTCAAAAACCATCACATAGTAGAATAAAGATATGCTACATGTCTTTGAACCAATAATTTTGTATGTATCTCACGTACCACTAGAAATCTCAATATTTCATTGAATGGCCATAATCCTCTCTACCGAGAATAAAAATGCATCCTAAAAAATTAGGTTTTATAAATGATATAAGGTATATATTATGAATCAAAATAATTCTATAAGCATTTAAACTATTTTATATAGAAAAAACTAACATGTGAACTTTAATCATGTAGCATATGCAATATTTCCTCATAAAATGACATTTTCTTAGCGTAGGAAAACAGTGGTATCGTTTAAATTGAAGAAACGACATAGAAATTTGACTCCTAAGGTTGTCAAAAAAATATTTCTAGTTCTAATAATATCAAATAGTATTTTGATAACAAAAAATGATGCATTTTCATACCATCACTTTGCAAAATAATTCATAGATGATAAGACTATCATATCACAAATGACCTTCATTTTATGCCATAAACCTAGTAAAATTCATCAGAAATCTCTAATTATTGATAGAAACATGTTGAAATATATAAAATAAAAGATTTTATTGCATTTAGACCAATGAAAATAACAAGATCATGATTTTAATAAAAAAAAACCTCTAACTTACATCACTGTAATTTCTGCGCCAGTATTGAAATTAGCATCATAAAATTAGTGAAAAAATATTAATTTTTATATCCTTTAATAAAAACTATATTTTTCTAAAAATATTCAACCCTTATGCCAACATGTTGCATAGTTACATTTATAAATGGTTCCTTCTAGTAATCTAAAAAATTCATCAAACATTGTCTCTTTTTCAGGACACTAAAGTGTCCAAGGACACTAAAGTGTCCAAGTACAACACTAGTGTTAAGGAACCTCAAAGGGTCTACTAACCAACTCTGAAGTCTCAGTTGGCTGGGATGAAGCAGGTTGTAGTAGCACCAACTCATCTTCGACTTTCATCCACCATCTCTCCTTACACATATGGTGTTTAAATGATTTTCCTTATTGAGATTGATGCAAGAAGGCTTCCTTTAACAAGTGCCCAAAATTTTAAACCTCTTCTACTTCCATTTCGATCTTTGTTTGAGATCCTTGAAAGTGTATGACATCTGAAATATGAGTGATGCATTCCTTCTTTTAATTTTACTTGTATTTATTTGATGTATTTAGTTTTCAAGTTTTATCCTTTTATGTTCTATCATTTTCTATGAAAGGTTAAAATAATTTAATTAGAATGTGCATCCGTAATTTACAGAGTATTCAAGCATTTACTACATACATACCAATTATTTTACTCCATTTTCCCCTCCACTTGGGGGAAATATACAATCAGCTTCATTTTTTATATAATTTTCATTTTTTTCATATAACACTTTTGCAACCATTATGTGATGAGGGGTTGCCATTTCTTTGAGCAATTTTAATGTCTTTTTTATCTTGCTTGGGGAGGGGGGAAGGGGTAATCCACATGGTGGACTACTCTCCACCATGTAGGTAATGTCTTGAGAGGTAGGAAATACATACATACATGAACAATGAACATAATGCCCATGGAACCCTCGGAATCTCACAAAAATTGGGTTAGACACATGACAAAGTCAAGATTATAGAGCTTGAAAGCTGAATTGGATAGAACTCAGATAGAGACCACCGTAAGCCCAAACAAAATGAGATTAGTTTCCAAAGAGTCAAACCTTCCATGAAGGCCATTGATGAGAGATAATCAAAGGCCATTGCTCAACATGCTTCAAAGGTGATGCCAAGTGGATGTCCAACAACTGTTATAATTTCCCAAATGCAAGTGTACTATTAATCCCGTGGTCTCTTATCTTTGCAATTGTAGAAGGATGGAGATTGTGTGATGGAACCTATGGAGATCTCAGATTATTTGGCATATTTGGTTGAGAAAGAATCAAAGGATTTATAGAAGTGGAAATAAAGAGTTCCTTTGCTCACGTAGGAAAGAGCTTGAAAAAGCTATTGGTTTCTGTACTAAAGGTATCAAGGATGCTCTTGATAGAGCTACTTAGACTAATGAGCTTTTTTATAATGTTAAACCAAATAAGTGGAGAACTGTAGTCCCTTATTTGTATTCTCACATTTTTAAGGCTATCGTCAGACTATTTTGTATTTGAGCATGAGAGAATAATCTTTTCTTGAGTTGGGGCCTTCTCAAAATTTTTACCTTCTACAAGAATTTAATTAAAAAAAAGTAGACTTCATAGAAGATTGAAGATTATCCAACAGATTGTAGAATTTAAGGCTACCTCTTCTGGTAATCTAAGGGATCATCAGAGCATTGTTGACCTTTAGTATAAGTTAAAGCAGGAAGAGTACCTCTTTGCTCATAGTTATCTAGCTTCTTGAAGAGAATTTTGGGCTGGCAAAATTGACAAACCCAACAAACATATGTCTGGGTTGATGAAAAAAAAAGCTAAGGGGTTCATACCCGTGCTCATGAAGAGCTCTGGTGGGCATGCTAGCAACATTAAAGAGAGTTTGCAAGAGGTAGTTAGCTTCTTTACTTATGTATTCTCTAGACCTTGCAAGTGGGGGGAGGACATCCAAAGAGCGAGAGCCCTTATTGCTCTTAAAAGGAAGAAAATGATTCCTAGAATCCTGGCCCATTATTTGGACCTACCTCTCTCTACTGGAGAGGTTAGAGAATCCATCAGTAAATTGAAACCTTGCAAATGTCCTGGTCTTGATGGAATTCCCAACAAATTCGTTCTGGTTCTTAAAGATTTTTCTACTCACATTATTCTCTTGATGTGGCAAGATGCTTTGAAAAGAGGTGCTCTTTCTGCTTTCATTAATACTAGAGAGATCAAACTTATCCACAGAAATTTTATAAAGATCATCTTAATAATTGGAGACCTATAACTTGTTTAACTTTTATATATAAGATTTTCTCCTCCATATTGGCCAACACATTGATTCCCCTAATGGAAAAAATTATTCCTCCTGGTCAAAACGGCTTCATCAAAGGTAGATGCATTCTAGATGCGATTATTTGCATTTGGGAAGATTTGGACTATGCTGAGGAGAGTAAGCAAGGTTTTTTTCTTTTTTAAAATAGACTTGACAAAGCCTATGATAGAACCAATTGGAACTTCATATTTCAATCTATGCAACAAATTGCCCTTGGAAGGAACTTCATTAGATACGTGAGTACTATCCTTTTTGGAAAATCTTTCTCTAGGGCCACTATGAACGGGCATATTGCATGTCCTTTTAAGCTGAACAACTCCATTAGATAAGGTTTTCCTCTAGCCCCCCTCTTATTCCCCATCACCAGTGATGCTCTTGGTTGGTTGATCAAAGATCATATTGATAGAGACCTTATTAGGGGTAATAACATTCCCAATCCTAGAAATCAACTTGGCCTACAGATGTTTTGCTGATGACACCAACGTAATTACTCTAGCTAATGACATGTATGCTAAAAGTTTCTTTACTATTTGGATCTTTCTTGTATAGGTAGTGGCTCTAAAGTTTATCATACCAAAACCTCTTTTAAATCCACTTTCAATAACATAGCTACTTGTACTTTTAATCATGGCTATGAAATCATCCATGATGGTACCATTTTTCATCTTCTTGGTATCCCTATGGGATTTAATGTCTCTTTTGGCCAAAGGTGGGAATGGGTTATGCAAAGATTGAGAAACAAGGTAATCAAATGGATGCTCCAGAGTAGCATGTCTCAGAGAGTCTTCATTGTGAATTTTTATATAATGCCTACTATTGTGTATTTTTTCTCTCGTTGGATGCCAACCAAAAAGCACATTAAGTAGGTGATTGCCTTATCTAGACAGTTCCTTTGGAGAGGAAATAAGGAGACTTCAAAAATCCCTAACTTGGCTTGGAAAATTTGTTGTATGAGAAAGAGAGAACGAGGATTGGGTATTCTTTGTCCTACTAAGCTTGCCAACCACCTGTCTGCCAAGTGGGTAAGAGGTACTCAATCGGATGATTTTTGGGTCTGTCTGTTGGAAAGAAACTGACACATACACACATAATGATGCATACACACACATACACATGCATACACACACATATGCATACATACATGCATACACATACACACATAGACACATACACACACATAGATACATACATACACATAAACACATACACATTCATAGACACACACATACACATAGACACACACACACACACATACACACACACAAACACACATAGATACTTACACGCATAATGATGCATACACACACATACACATGCATACACACATACAAACACATATACACACACATTCACACATACACACATATATGCATACATACACACATATATGCATACACACACATAGAGAGACATACTCACACATACACATGCATGCATATATATACATACATAATGCATATGCATATGCATACATACATACATACATACATGCATACGTACACACACACACATATACACATACATACACACACACATATACACACACATACACACATAGACACATATACACATACTGATGCATACACACACATACACATGCATACACACATACACACATATACATGCACATACATACACACACACATGCATACATACACATACTTAATGCATACACACTTACATATGTACACGTATATATATTGATTTCTAACCATTTTGTTTTATATGTTAGGTATTATGGATCCTAGTAGAGAGAGAAAGGCAAAACTCACTCTCATAAAAAGTCTTATGAGAGCAAGAGTTCTGTCTGATACTCTAGGGCCATAATGCGTGATTACACAGAGATGTCTGATGAGGAGCTGGATTATACAATCCAGATGCTTACCCAACGATCAGACGAGGGCTCTTCTGCGGCTCCACATGCAGGAAGAGAGCTAGCTGCTTATAGGTATGTTTTGTTTTCATAAACTTTTTAATGATATTATAACACATATTTTTATTTATTTCTATGTATCTATTTTGAGGACACCTATACCACCTCCAGCACGTGATAGCAGACCAGAGTTGCCTATGAGGACATGCATAGGCACCTTAGGACTAGAGTGCGACATAGAGCCAGAGGGGAACATTGTGTACATAGGGAATGGATTGGAGTTCAAGAGAAGAATGCGGGCACTATGCGACTCTTACCTGCGCTTTATCCACTTACCATGGAAGTAAGTAAAAGTTTTACATATAAATTGAAATATATATCTTATGTTTTATTTACATTATGTTTTTTATTTTTGTAGTGAGCATGATGAGAGGGATAAAAAATACATACTTAGTTCACTTGAGACAGAGTTTGGGACAGGATGGTCGCTTAAGTGGTGTTTAAAAGAGATGCAGACACTTATGGCTCATCGTCGCGACAATGCACGGTATGCACTGCTTTTATGTATATATATGTGGATGTGAGTATGTGTGTTTATGCATGTATGTATGTATATGAGAAAGAGAGAGTGAGACTAGAGGTATAAATACACGCATAAACACACATATACATCATACATGCACATTTACACACATATACATATACATGCACATTTATACATACACACACATACATGCATATTTTTACACACACATACACATGCAATGTTACACACATATAATGAATACACATAGACACATGCACATACTCACATACACGTACACATACTCACATACACATACACATGCATAATCATATGTACACACACATAGAATCATATATTCATATTTACATGCATATATACATATACACATGCATATATACACACAAAACACATGCATATGCACATATAGATACACATACATACACAACACATGCATACCCATAAATAAATAAATAAATAAATAAATCCTATTTCAAAAATCCTAAATTGAAAACACTAATTTCGATATTAGGGTTTTGAAATCCCTAATTTAAAAACTCTAATTCAACCTTTTAGCCATATGTTTGAAATATATGTACACCTCCGACGTCCTACTAGAGAGAGGTCTCTCCTCCCAACCTTATGCCTCTATATATAGCTACTTGAATCAACAAGGATCATAATATATGTAAAGATATATACACATCATGTAGATAGGATACATAAATAAAATGGAGTAGATATATTATGCATCACACATACATGCCTAAATGCACACATAAATATATATATACATACTAATATATTGACATGTACACATTTACACATAGACATATATACATATATACATGTACACATCACATATACATGCCTACATGCATACATAAACATATATATATATATATATATATATATATATATATATATATATATATATATATATATATATATATATATATATATATATATATATATATATATATATATATATATATATATATATATATATATATATATATATATACATGCATACATATTTACACATAGACACATATACATATATACATGTACACAATTATAAACACTTGCATATATTACATGAATACATGAATATTTTACATAAATGCATATGCATATATACACATATGCATATTTAACACATGTATACATATATCACACACATGCAAACACATACATATACATGAAATACATATATATGCATACTAACATATGTATACATATAATACACATGAATACACACACATATGCATATATACATGATAAGAATTTGCTCCTCGAAGATAAAGCTATATATAAAAAAATTAGGCATACCCCCGAGCTTCACTAACTTAGAAGAACATGATTTCATCTCTCTAATAGGATTCATGATTATTCAAGTTAATAAAAAAAACCTATTATTTGATATCCATTCAGAAGCTTCAAGTTATTGATCGATAACTAGAGTAGAATTTACTATCTAATCTGCTCATATGTTTTCATATTTGCCCTCATTTTGGTAAGACATCAATATAGTCTCATCTTCATTATCCTTATTGATTTCATTTATTTCTTCTATTGTTAAATCTATGTTCTCATGAATCACATCATCTATTGATGGAGTAATATCTATTTCTGGTAATTCCTCTTCCTCATCAGTAGAATCAGCATGTAGAGAATTATCCTCTTCATCAAAAAGATTAGTATCATTATCACGTATAATGATTCTAATTATCACGTATCATTATCATTATCATTATCACGTCAGATGTTGATGTATCAGTATATGATGCTGAATCATCAAGAGGACTTTCTTCGATCTCTCTAACAATAAACTGTTCAAACAATGACCTACCTCTAGGTTGCACATGAATGACTTGCCACCAAGGATGAGCATCTGGGTTTTTATAAAAAAATGCTTGTTCAATATGCCTAGGAAGAATATATGGTTCTTTAGTAGATCGCATTACCTTGGAAGAATCAATTGCCCAAAACCCAGATAACTCCTTTCTTAATGTAGAATTACTACCTTTATACTCCGCTCGAAACCAGTCAACCTTCAAAATGACTTATCAAAATATATAACAACAAAAACCCATTATTAGGTGCTTAAAAAAATTACTAACTCTAAAAAAAATATATAAACTTTTTTCTACTTTTTGAATGTACGAAATGAAATTTCGTAGATACCAACAATAGTTCCTATGTAACCAAGTTCGCTATCTATAAGGTTCGTGTCTTAATATGCTGTCCAAAAGCCCACATATTAGTGAACATTCGAGCCTGCAAAATAAATTCAATTAGTAAATAGAACTAACATACATATATGAAAAAAATAAAATATTATTTTAATAAAATTACCTTTCGCTCACAACCTATCATTAACTCTCTTTGCTCATCTGAGATTTCTTCATTATTTGCGTTGGCGCGTTGCAAACGACTATATAGCCAATCCGTGAAAGAAGGTATATCTATAATCTCATTGTTATCGAGATTACGTCTAGATCTTTTGTTTTTTCGCCTTTTACTTCGGAGACTTTGAAGTTCCTCGTACTCGCTAAGGAATGCTTGCATGCATTCGCTATTATATGCTACAAAAGTAGAAACATCATTTTTTCTTGAAATGTAGATAAGAATGGAACCCCCTTACCTGATAATACCTCATCTGTTATTTTTGAAGAAGACTTGTTGGTCCATGCACGTGGAGCTTCTTCATGAACTATTTCAAGGTACTCACTAACGTAATACATGCACTCTTCAAGCATCCAACCCTTTGCCATGGATCGTTCTGGTTTTGCTCTTTGTCGCACATAACCTTTTAGTATTCCCATAAATCGCTCGACCTAAAACATCCATCGAGTGTTGACAACACCTGCAATCTCTATCTCATCTACAAGATGGACCAATAAATGAACCTAAATACCAAAAAATGAAGTAGGAAGTTCTTTTTCCATCAAACATAGTAGCTCTTTGCATTCATGTTTTTTTTGTGGGATCGAATTTTTATCAGTCTCTTTGGATGTAATCCACCTATACATATCATAAAAACAATTATAAAGAAGTTAATTAAAAAATAAAAGATATATTCATACATATTAAATATACAAGTATCATAATTACCTTATAAGTGATCCAAGACGATAGATCACATCTCGTACTCCTTTCGTTGTACATCCATCGATAACCAAAGGTAAAATATGTTTCAAAAAGTTATGCCAGTCATGGGTCTTTAACCCAGATAAACTCTTATCATCCATAGTAATCATGTTTTGAAATGATGCTCCATATCCTGTAGGAGTCTTAATCAATTAAATTCTATTGTTGATAGTCTGTATCTCTTTTGTTGTAAGTACCCAAGGAGCAGATGCATAAGTTGTTTCTTGTCGATGTCTATAAAAAACTGGCCATAACTTTGGTTTGGATTTTTGATCTTTCAAATCATTCCTTGATGTTGTGGTATCTTTTAGTCCAAGAAGATGCTGCCATAGTGAATAACCAATATTTTTGAATATATGCATAGCATCAAGAAGATGCCATACTTTTAACTCTTTCCAATACTCCAAAGAATACCATATTGATATGTTCTTTGCGAGTGCCAATTTTTCTTTACCTCTGTTCACATACTCATTATCTGAATCATCACTGATGATTTTTGCTTCTGGATCTATTAGAGGTCCATTTGTCTAGTTTTTATAACAATCCATAGGTGTCATAGGTTTTGGATACTTGCCTGTTTCAAGCTTTCCATTAAAATGTATCGCTTCTCTTTTAGATCTTAATGGATGATCATCAGGCAAGAATCATCGATGTCGAAGATAAATATTTTTGTTAAGATTGATCTCAACCAATCACCACAATATGGACAAGCTTTATAACCCTTAGTAGATATTCCTGCATCTTGGAAAATGATAAAAATATAATTAGATTAAATCATATTTATTTACATGCATATTGAATAAAAAAATTACATCAATACCTGAACAAACGCCATATCCAGGAAAATCGTGAATAGTCCAAGCCACGATACCACGAACCGTAATATGTCTTTCATTGATGCTTTTTGATACATCAATGACATTAATACCTCTCCATAACTCTTGAAGATCGTCAATGAGAGGAGCAAGATATACATTCATATCTTTAACTTATCTTTTGCCTGGGATTAAAAGTGAAAGGATTAAATGTTCCTTTTTAATGCTAAGATATGGCGGAAGATTGTAGTTTATGACTACCACTGGCCATGTTGACCATTTACTAGATTTCATGGAGAATGGACCCCATCTAATGCAACTCCTAACTTTAGATTCTGTGGATTTTGTGTAAATTCAGGCCATGTAGAATCAATATGCTGAAAAACAACACTATCATGTGGAATTCTGATTATTCCATCAGTACTTTTGTGATCATGTTCCCAAGTCAAAAGCTTTGATAATTCGGGGCTTTGAAACATATTTCTAATCCGTGGAGCCAATGGAAAATGTCTCAATACCTTTTTTGGGATTTTACCTTCTTCACCCTTATATCAAGGAGATTGACATTTGGGACATGTCAAAGAGTCTGCATATTCACCTCTATATAAAATACAATCGTTAGGACATGCATGCATACATTGATAATCTATACCAAGATTGTTGATTATCTTCTTCATTTCATCATGTGAGGTAGGAAGAATATTCTGACTTGGTAAAAACTTTTCAGATAATAACCTATAAGTTTATCAAAAAAAGATATATTAAAAAAGGTAAATAAATAAATATACATATATACATGTAGGCTTTTATTCTTACTTTAGATAGGGTAAGAACAAGAACTTGAATTGAATGGACACTTTTTGTCCGCGCATCTTTTAAAACTACTAATGCATCTTTCAAAATATTTACACAAAATTTGATTGTTTTGGATGACAGGATACAATTGTTTGTTTTGGAGGATA
The DNA here is from genome assembly GCA_020310875.1 of Ceratopteris richardii. Classification (NCBI taxonomy): domain Eukaryota; kingdom Viridiplantae; phylum Streptophyta; class Polypodiopsida; order Polypodiales; family Pteridaceae; genus Ceratopteris; species Ceratopteris richardii. The sequence goes on from CM035426.1 coordinate 75,372,762, forward strand.
TGAAGTATGTACCTTCATTGAGTGATTTGTCGATTCACACTTTCAAACTGAACATATGTGCATATATATATAAATAGATAGAAAATTGAAAATTATACCTTAATAATGTCAAAACAGATACATTACTCCATCCAAATCGATTTTGAAGGTTGAGAATAAGTAAGCTCGCACTTACTCGTGTCAAACGACTTCCTTCATATACATGCTTTAGACATTCCTCTCGAAGATATTTCTCATTTTTTGAAATATCAATGCTCTCCCTCTCATTTTGATACCAATCCTCAATAAAATCTGCCATGCCATCATCTTCATCATTGTCACACAAATCTTGTACTTTATCGTCTTTTGAATATAGATCTTTCAACTTTGCATATTGCACAAGATTAGTTTTGCGTAGCCTCCTCATGGAAGCTTCTGATAATCGTGGTCTTACTGGTAATTGTGAATGATGTGGATGAATATCATCAACATCATACGTTGGAATCTACACATATAAATAAAACTCATTAGTATTCCATAAATGAATAAAAAGTAAACTTCAAATATAAAATTAAGTATATAACTTATTTAATATGGATATAAAATTTTTATTCTCTCTAGCTAAAAGGTGCTCTTGGAGGTCTACGCCATCCATAATTCACTAATAGTTCATCACCAGCATGTAATGTAGTAATAGCATTGACAACTATGTATCTTGATACATCTCTACTCATGTATGGTGATTCATGACTATTTTCACGCTCCTCAAATGTGCAATTAGTCCTTGAACTATTATGTAACCCTCGACTACTATTTATTAAACCTGCTATATTTCCATGTGTGTAAGGTCTTCCATCAACATATAATCTTTCATTTTCTGCATTTAAAATCCTTCTACTAGTAAGGGATGCTGCGTTCAAGCATATTCCATAAGTACTCATGCTTTGAACATAACGTGAAAGTCGATGCCAATCTCCCCATCCATATATAGGACCACAAAATGACATAAGAGTGACTTCAGAGTTCACAGGCACATACAAATCCTCTACAATAAAGAGACCACGACCAGCATTAGTAATAGTGGATGGAGCAATCATATAGCGATTACCCCAAAAGTTGAAAACCTCTCCATCTAAAGGAAGTGGTCCTCTATTCCATCCTCCATATCTTCTTCTATCATATGTTTGTACTAAAGAACGATCACGAGCTGGCAATGGATACTCTCTAGCCGTTTCATTCTCTAAACCAGGAGGTAGAGGATTTCTAGAAACCTCTGCTTGTAATTGATGAACAACAAGTCCATAACGTGTACGAGGTATATTAACATTATGAGAAAAATCATCATCATCATCATCATCGAGCAAGTATTCTTGTATATCAACAATAATTTGATTTTATATATGGTTTTTAAATAAAATAATGACATTAATATATATAGAAAATACATACCCAAGCATTATCACGTTGACTAGGTGATGGTGCACGCTCAAAAGTACCATACTCTGCCTCATGTTCAATACATTCCAATCGTGGTCTTCGATACGTGTCATAACAAGAGTTACACCAACATATAATATGCTCTTCATAGTAAAATTCATCATAATTCCTATCGGAGGACATGTGAAGTCGTTGCATGGGTAGAAGGTGGTGGAGTACCCTCTGATTGATCAGAATCTGCACATAATAAGAAACATAAAAAAAAATATAAGTTATGTATCCATCAAATATATTTAAAATTAAATATTTCATATACTTACAGTATAAAGTCGTTGCACGAAGAGGAGACGGTGGTGGAGTTCCATCTGATTGATCAGAATCTACAAATAATGGTATTTGATATTAATAATTTGATTATCTACATAAATAAAAAATTCACATATACATATTTACACATACACACATATTCACATATACACATTTACACATACACACATATTCACATATACACAACTACATATTATTGTGGGATAAATGCATGTATTTTGTATGAATGAGTGTATATGCATGCATGTGTGTGTACGTATATATGTGGATATGTATATGTGTGTTTATGTCATATGTATGTATATGTGTATATGTATACATATATGCATACGTATATGTTTGCATGTATATGTGTATGTGGGTATGTGTATGTGTGTGTATATATGTGTATGTATTCTGACTTTTTTTTCTGTTTGAGATTAAATTAAGAGGAGATATTGTATGGTCAAAAAAAAAAAGAGGCGAGCTACCATACCACCTGAGTCGTGGTAGTTTTTTCGTAGACAGCTACGTCTTCAGGAGTCATTTCCTCAGCAGAAGGTACACAAATTAATAGTTTATATTTATAATTTTTATATATTTTAGTAATTTTTTACATTTAATTTATGTATTTTTTTTCTTGAATAAACAGGCTGCTGCAAAGAAGAGAGTGGAGTCGGGCCACACATCGCACCTAGGCCAAATGGGCCATAATGGTTTTGTAGCTACGTTTGTAAGTATATGTGTTATTGTGAGTATATTTTTTATTTTAGTTAAAATGCAAGCAACTAATGTTTTTTATTTGTTTCATTGCAGCAGAAGGATTATGGCCGATATCCTACGAAATAGGAGATCGAGTATGCTACACATTTTGGATATTGGCATTTGAGCGAGTATATGCAAGATCATCCCGATGCCTTTGTGAGTACTTTTAAACTTTATATAATTATTTAGTTTTTATGAATGTTTTAATTATTTTATTTATTTATGTTTGTTATATGTAATACAGGAGTATTATGGAGAGACAAATATGGATGAGGTGGAGAGACAGACACAGGAGGGACGATCTCGATCGTCACAGGATGATCATGACGATGAGGATGAGGAAGATCAGAATGATCATGATATTGCTGATGATGATGATCATCATGATGATGATGATTAGTATTTTAGTTGATTATGACATTGGATTATATGTATTTACATTGATATATATATATATATATATATATATATATATATATATATATATATATATATATATATATATATATATATATATATATATATATATATATATATATATATATATATATATATATATATATATATATATATATATAATTTCAGTTATGTTTTGAATTGTGTGTATGGTATTAAGTAATGAAGAGTTTTGTTCTATTGAATATTGTTATTATTGTTTATATTAGGCATGTGTTTTAATACTTTAATTATGTATGTGTGTATATGTATGTATGTGCATGTGTATGTGTGTGTATATGTATGTATGTGCATGTGCATGTATAAGTGTATATGTGTGTATGAGTATGTGCATATGCATGTGTATGTACGTATGTGTATATGTATATGCATGTATATGTATAACTCTATGTGTATATGTGTGTATGTGCATGTATATATGTATATGTAGGTATGTGCATGTGTATATGTGTTTTAATACTTTAATTATATAATTCATTCATATGTGTGTACCTAAGTGTATATGTATGTGTGTGTATATGTATGTATGTGCATGTGTATGTGTGTGCATATGTATGTATGTGCATGTGCATGTATAAGTGTATATGTATGTATCAATATGTGCATGTTCTTGTGTATGTGTGTGTATATGTATATGCATGTATATATATGACTCTATGTGTATGTATGTGTATGTGCATGTATATGTGTATATGTAGGTATATGCATGTGTGTGTGCATGTGTATATGTGTTTTAATACTTTAATTATATAATTCATTCATATGTGTGTACCTAAGAGTATATGTATGTGTGTGTATATGTATGTATGTGCATGTGTATGTGTGTGTATATGTATGTATGTGCGTGTGCATGTATAAGTGTATATGTGTGTATGAGTATGTGCATGTTCTTGTGTATGTGTGTGTATATGTAAATGCATGTATATGTATGTGTGTGTATATGTATATGCATGTATATGTATATGTGTGTATATGTATATGTATATGTATATGTATATGTATATGTATATGTATATGTGTATATGTGTATATGTATATGCATGTGTATATGTATGAAACATGCATGTGTATGTGGATGTGCATATACATGTATTTGCATATATGTTAATGTGTGTATGTGTGTGTATATATATATATATATATATATACACACACACACAATAATGTATGCATGGACACTTTTTATGTGGTTGCAGGAATATTTGTGCATATGCATGTGTATATGTGTGTATGTCTAAGTGTATGTGCACATGTATCTATGTGTATACATGTGTGTTTATGTGCATGTGTATATATGTATATGTGTGAAAGTGCATCTTCATCATGTATAAGTGTATGAGTGCATATCAATAAGTGTGAGTATGCTATGTAATGAGAATAACACAATTCAAATGATCTACAAAGAATAGAAATTGTACTTACAATTGTTAGCCATACTTTTTGCTTGGTTAGCTTCTTGAATAACCTGCAATAAAGAGAGAAAGAAAAGAGAGAGAGAGAGAGAGAGAGAGAGAGAGAGAGAGAGCGAGAGAGAGACTGAGAGAGAGAGATCTAGAGAGAGAGAGAGATCTAGAGAGAGAGAGAGAGAATTCAAAGAGAGAAAGATGTAGAAAGAGAGAAACAAAGAGAGAGGGAGACAATAAGAGAGAGCTTAGGCAAAACAACAATTCTGCATATACTTGCTTCACCTCGTAAGCGCAACGCAATTGCGAACGTTGGAGAGCTCTTCGATCGGATGTGTGAAAATGCCGATCGCAGAGCCTCCACGTTTTAATTTTTGTCTGTCAACAGACCGTCAAAGTATAAGTGACAATTTTTAGCGTCGCTTAAGCGACGGCACTTAACGTCACCTATGCAATGCAAGAAAGCGTCACTTTTAAATTGCGTCGTTTTAGCGACGTTGTATGGGAACATCGCAATCCCATCGCGTCACAAGTCATAAATACCGTCGTTTTATGCGTCGTTTAATCGACGGTCGGTGCGCAACGCTAATTACGATGCAAGTTGCAATTTTATAACGACGAAATTCTGTCGCCTTAACCATCGCTATACGCCCATATTCCTTGTAGTGTAATTTTCTCCACTAAGGTGAGCGGATGGATGAAAACTTTATCATGAAAATGACCGGTCCTTCTATTGCATATAAATAGATGTTGATTGCTTATAAAGACAAGCTGAAAAGCAAGATTCAATTTGGCAGTCAATTTAGGACCATCTCAATATATAAAGTTGCTAAGGATATATATCACCAATACAAGTACTAGTAAACCCCTGTCTCGTCCATCATAACTACACTTATATCCATGTGGAAGATCAACTGGACATCTCATCAATGGAAGTATAGATTCAAGATTCTATGGACTATGCCCAACCTAGCTAAACATACCACTCTCCAATGGCTGATAATCCACAACGGAGGGGGCCCAGATCCTTTGGAGCATCTGGATCAAAAGAAACCAAACTATCCACTAAAGTGGTAAGAAAGATTATTATGTCTCTTGCAAAAGGGGAATCATCAAACTATGAGAGTTGAGTCTGAAGTCTATTTCGGAGGTTGCACCTCAGGATTTTAGTTTGCCCAACTTTTGTAGAGACACAAGAGTTAACTACTGGAAACAAAAAGTTACTTGCCATATACTCCTAGAATAGATTCCTTATGGCTTTTTCTATTATCTAATTTTTTTGTGCTGCACCTGTATCCGAGCACCAGTTTGCTCTCTACTGTAAGACCCTAAAGAGGGTATATGTTATAATGGGGGCCTGCCCCTCATACTGTTTGTAACACTTGCTATTAATTCATATTTTATCTCTATTTTCTCAGAAAAAACATTTCGCCGTTGATTCATTTCGTATCTATGTTTTCCTAAAAAACAACCATTGACCTCAACTAAAAAATGGAGCCTAATATTTAATGCTCAACGACTTACAACTCAACATATTATTTTTGTGAATAGAGCAAATCACTTGCAACTTGGAACTTACTTGGCGGTCCATGCATCTCGTCCTTCATTCAAACTGGAAGCACGAAACATGGTGGATCTGATCCTTGTTGCAAGTGGACGTCCCCCACATCAGGATTTTATAGCTCCGTTCGGCTATAAAATTATGCACAGATCATTTCTGTAATTATCATCTCTGTCTGCCTCTCTCCCTCTCTCTAAACTTTTGGAAAATGCTTCTGAGATCAACAGCTGTTCGTCGAACAATGCCTCTTCAATTAGTGGAAGATGAGCTTGATGCATAGCTGAAAGGGAACGCCAACGTCATCCCCTGAGGATCGTTCAGATTTCTCACTCAATATATCGTCTCGTACCCGCCACATCCTGTGAGCAAAAATCCGAACAACGCAGGAAAAAAATTTTCCTTCCACACTTCCTGATGTGCCAGAAGAGCTCGTCATCTGTACATCACATTCGCCATCATCATTTTCGTCCTCGGGAATGCATTCTCCTAGTTCTTCAAGTCATTTTGACAGCCCGGGTAGTCGTCGAGGTTCTGCAGGAGGATCAACGAAGTTCCTCAGAGCGACGCGGAAGAGCAAACCATTGCAGCTGTTCAGTATGGCGAGGTCTTACGTCCGGCTGATGGAGCAATTTGGGAACATGGGTGGACTTGATGTCTTAGGTTCCCCTTCGCCTCCCTCACTGTGGGATTACCAGACATATCCGGCGCACGAGCGTTGTGGGTTGTCATCGTCTGGCGCGTAGCAACAGCACATGACGTTGATTCATGTCTGTTCACAGATGGAAACAAACTTCACATTCATGCCCTAAGGATCATCGACAAATTTACATCGTCCTGATGGTGCTGGAAATCTATTGAGAGGAGAAGGGCGAGCAGCGAATGATCTGCGAACGATCTTGACTCCACACTGCATCGAACACTGGCATCCAGCAGGTTGAGCGTATTCGACTTAAAAGCCGTGGATCATAATGAAATATGTTGCAGATTATAGCTTGCTTGGCTTTGGTGTGGGAAAATAATAAGAGGATCTCATTTCTTTGGAATAGGGGCAAAACAGAAGAGATCGAATCCGCATCTCTCTATTATATCGTACAATCTTTATGTATCATATTCTTGAGCCAAGACAGCTTGACATTAGGTCGCAAAAGTTCAAGGCTAGATTGATCATTAGGTTTGTTCATTGGCAAAGACTTTTCCTGGAGTCCGAATTGCCCAACAGACAATGTAAACCTTCCCCAACATATACTATGTTATCCCTTGCTCTTCCTCTGTCCAGCTTGCTCTTTTCATTTTTGAATGCCGACTACAAAATAAGGGTCTATTTTTATATAAGAGAAGGTTCAAGCAGTGGAAAAAAACAAACTGAAAGCAAAATGGAAGTGCAGGTAAAACATCACATCAACATCTTTTATCTCGAAATCCCCATGAACCTTGGATGCTAAGTTGCTGGTCATTTACAATGTTCAATCAGGTTCAGAACACATGAGGAATACATTAAGACTGATATCACAATATGGCTTTTTGTAGTCTTCTTTCAACCCTATGTAACTATGAGAAGGAACAAGTTATTTACACGTTTTTCTCTAGTTACGAATATAAGTACATTAAGATGTCTAGGTTTTTTGTTATAAAGTACCTTGACAAAGTTGAAATTACAGTAACATTAGGAACTTATGGACTTTTAAAAAAATTGATAAGATTACTGTAATTATTAATTCTCAAGAATGGGAAAGAGGAGGTCTTAGGTTGAATTCAACATGGATATATTTGTACAGGATATGGCAAAAAATATCTACTTCAAACATTTGCTTCTTCTCTCATATGAGGAGCTGCATAGTGTATGCCAAGATCTTCCAAACATGGAGCATATGTTGAAGACCCATATCAAGGATTCAAGAAGATAGCAAAGGGAGAGAAGAACAGTAGGTTGTTCATTTTTGAACTCCAAGACACTAAGAAGATTGCCTTATTCAACCATGGCACTCAAAGCCTATATGAGCTAGAGCTTTGGCACAAGAGGCTAGCCTATATTGGAGAAAGAGACCCCAAAAAAATGAGTAGATATTATAGTGTACTTCGACTACCCAACATATCAAAACAACACAAGGTATACGATTTCGTAAGTCATATAGGAAACCCTTCACCAAGAAAGCCTATATACATGGCCACTTCTTGAAGTTGGTTGGCACAAATGTTGTGGACAAAGCAAGGTGCCTTCAATTTTTGGATCAAGGTACTGTGCGTCATTCATATATGATTGTAGTGGATGGATTATCTTGTATTTCATGAAGCATAAGGATGAATTATTTTCATGTTTCAAAAAGTACTTAGCTCTTCTAGAGAACCAAAGAGGTAACACCCTAAAAAGACTAAGTTCTGAGAGGATGAAGTTCTAAGACATATGGTTTCCATGAATTAGATGGAACTCCACCAAAATCTTTGATTGAAGGAAAGAGAAAAAAATCATTAAACATAAAGAATGAAAATGATTATGAAATCGTTGAAGACATGATTGAAGATGAACCCAAATGATCTAGTGATATCTATTCTTTTGTCTTTATACATATTTCTTTTTCATTGCATTGTATATGTTTCATATTCTCAAAATTCAAAAACAAGTTTATGATGATCTCAAATTGATAAGTGAAAACTACTTGACTTAATTATGAATGTAATCTCTTTAAATCACTTCCAACTATAATTACATAGGGCAAAATGAGGTGGAATTATGCATGAGTTGAATAAGTAATATTCCTTGGATTCTGTGCAAGTGTGCTACATGGAAATATTTTATTAGATGATGATTGATTTTGAAATAATAGATGAAGATGATTATTTCATGAAAGCCTAATAAAGTTTATGATTGTATTTTGAACTTAATTCCAAGTATTTGTATAGAAAGAGAAAAGAACAATGATTATAAAATTCATAACTTAAGACATATGATCAAATTTTTACATATGTAATAATGCCACCATAGTCTCAAACAAAGTGTGCTACATCAAAATGCAAACGAAAAAGTGGTCTAAGACAATTGCAAATATACATAAGGTGCATGGTTTGATTCCTATGTCTCTGTTTTGTAAGAGTTGAAGCAAAATGCTCAATCTGTCTTTTTGACAAACTATCCCATAAAACATTAGTTTTGGCAATGATCGTAAGTTAAGCTTTACCAGTTAAGAAACTCTTACAAAATATTATGGTCTATTTTTCATAAAAACTCTATCAAAAAGCTATATAAACACAAAATCATTATCTCAATGATCATCCATTAGAGATTAAGGAAGGAGAAACGCATGGTAATAAAGGAAGGATTTGAAGGGGGTGATTTTAGAAAGCTTAATTCTTGGTGTTTTCATATATATATATATATATATATATATATATATATATATATATATATATATATATATATATATATATATATATATATATATATATATATATATATATATATATATATATATATGAGTGGAAATTGATAGTGGAGCCGATTTCATCGAACAAGTTTGCAGGTGTAAGGTAACAACATATTAATCCTTTTTCTATGCTAAGAACAAGAATCAAGGAAATTGATGAAAAGGACTAGGGATAGATCATATGGCCTAAAGATACAAGCACCGAGTTGATTTCGTCTAGAATTTGCTTTATTTTGTATCTTCTTTCTAAAACTAATGAAGAATCTATCTATTTGTGTCTCTATTTTTTTCCAAAATTTCATCGACTAGACATATTACCATTTTTCATATTATGCGCGTATATCATGAATCATGTAATTTATGTAGAAAAATCAAGCTTAGATTTCCGTTTGCAATGACCTTGATGCAAAACCCATATGTTGCACTTTCGAAACATTTTTATTTAGCTTTGCGACAAATCTTAATTCAAGCATATATGGATAAAAGATCTATTGCATGTATAATAGATACAATACTATTGACTCTATTGTGTTGATGTCGAACTACAATAGTTCAAAAGTTTTCTATACTTCCTTGATTGTTCAATGTAGCATTCATGTTCACAGAAATCGTGTGCTACATAGACAGTCTAGTGCTGGTCCTAATGAGGCAACTTCTCAGCCTCTGCAGGTTTCATATGATGATGTAGGTCATTCCATTTCTGATGCAGATTTACATGATGCACTTGTTGATGAGAGAGCTGATATTGAGTAGGCAAAAACTATGCCAAAATGGCCAGTGCAGACTTTGCGTGACAACAAATTAGATGCACCTTTGTCATATCGTACTCATTCAGGCTCTCATAGTGCCTCTTTTGCATCAGATTGCTATGCTATGGCTGCGTCTAGTCTCTGTGATGAGAACGAGCATGTTTCTTTTGATGAAGCACAGAATTCAGAAAATTGGATGGCTGCTATGCAATCTGAATATGATGGTATAATGAAGAATGGTACATGGTCTTTTTGTGACTTGCCTCCTAGCAAGAAGGCCATTGGCACTAAGTGGGTATACAAGTTGAAGCGTAAACATGATGGTACAGTTGACAGGTATAAGGCTAGGCTTGTTGCAAAGGGTTATGAACAGGAAAGAGGCATTGATTTTGATGAGACATTTGCACCTACATGCCGTATGACTACTGTTCGGAGTATTTGTGCACTTGCAGCCCACCATGGTTGGAATGTACATCAATTGGACATTAAAACAGCATTTCTGAATGGTGACTTGCATGAAGAAGTGTATGTTTTTCAGCCCCGTGGCTTTGTGCACAAAGGGCATAAAAACCAGGCGTGCAGGTTAAAGAAGGCATTATATGGTTTAAAGCAAGCACCACGTGCTTGGTATGAGAAGATACATGCCTATCTGGTTGCACATGGTTTTGAGAACAGTCCAACTGAAAGCACCTTATATGTTAAGCGTGCTAATGATGTGCTTCTGATCATTGTTGTCTATGTTGACGACATGCTGCTCACTGGTCCTATTCAGAAGCATATTGATGATTTCAAGGCTGATTTGCATGCCTCATTTGAGATGTCTGATTTGGGGCATTTGCATCACTATTTGGGCATTCAGTTTATGCAAGTTGATGGTGGAATGGCTTTGCGTCAAACGAAATATATTCACACATTATTGCAGCGTTTTGGCCTTGAAGACTATAAGCCTATTGCCACTCATATGGAGACAGGTTTACGATTGAGTCTTCATGATGTTGGAGATGCATTTGATGATGTTCTCTATCAGCAGCCTGTTGGATGCTTGATTTACTTATGTATTACTCGGCTAGATATTCGGTTTGTTGTCTCATAAATGAGCAGGTTTATGCATTGCCCAGGAGTCACGCATTGGAAGGCGGTTAAGCGCATCTTTCACTATTTGAGTGGTACTCGGCTATTTCGGTTGTTTTATCCCAAGGGGGGATCATTACCGCGAGATTTGCATGCTTTTTCTGACTCAGATTGGGCTGGTTGCTATGACACTCATGTGTCCACCAGTGGTTTTTGCTTCATTCTTGGTAGCTCATGTATATCTTGGTTGAGCAAGAAGCAGCCTACTGTGGCCACTTCCAGTTATGAGGTTGAGTATAGGGTAGCTTTCACAGCGACTCTTGAGTGTGTGTGGCTCAGATGCCTTATGGCTGATTTGGGTGTTGGCCTGTCTTCTACCACCACCTTTATTGACAGTCACAGCGCATTGGCAGTTGCGAGGAACCCTGTGTTCCATGCTCGCACTAAGCACATTGAGGTGCATTATCACTATGTCAGGGAGAGGTTCTCTGCTGGGGAGATCAGCTTGGCATATGTGCCCACTCAAGAGAACATTGCAGACCTTTTCATGAAGGCTCTTCCTAGGCAGAAGTTTGAAGCTTTCCGCAAAGCTTTGGGTTTACTTCCTTTTGTGGAGTGATTTCCACATAGCTTGGCACTTCCTTATACATGAGTGCCAGCTCCTTGTTCACGGCATCACTCCTAGGGGGGATTTGTTGATATATTTAGGTAGTGATTTGTGTGAACACACTAGGACCGCCGGGGCACTTTTTTCCCCCCTTAGGAGGTTTTCTTCCCCCGGCTTGTATATACGCCTATTGCCCTAATGGGCTACTTATCTTTGTATATTCTTTAGTAATTCATTCAGTATTGTGTGTTTGTGCTCCAAGTTTCTTCTTCTTCCTTATGCTGTTCACGTGCTTCCGCAGACGTCTAACTCCAATAGAAGCACACTTCTAAGCAAGATACTTTATGTTCCATCAATTCCTAAAAGTCTATTAAGTGTAGGGCAAATTATTGAGAAGGGATATGAAGTCAGATTTACAAGAGATGGTGTTTATGTTGAAGATCCAAGTCAAGGATATAAAATTATTGTTACGAGGAAAAAGGAAGGAAGATTATTCACTCCCAAAGTCCAAGGTAATGTTGGACATGCATTGTTTAATTATGGAAGTCAAAAGATGTCTAAATTGGATCTATGGAACAAGAGGTTAGGACATTTTAATGAAAGGGAAATAAAAGAGATGAAAAAGAATGGTGTAGTTCTTGGTCTACCAAAAATTGAAGGTCAACATATGATATACAAATGTGAGGCTTGTCGACTAGGTAAGCTCACAAAAAAACATACAATAAGCAAGGATACATGTATTCAAATATACTTGAATTGGTTCATACAGATGTGTGGGGTCGTTCAAAGGACTATAGCATAAGTGGATCAAGGTATTATGTGCTATTTGTTGTTGATGCAACCAGATGGATTACTCTATATGTAATCAAGGATAAATCTTAAGTGTTTGAGACATTTAAACACTCTCATGCTTATGGAGAAAGAATTACAGGACAAAAGCTCAAGAGATAGATCAGACGGAGGGGGAGAATATTTTTCTCAAGAATCTGATGATTATATGTGGAATGCAGGTATCAAAAGAGAAGTGACTTGTAGGTACTCCCTATAACAAAATGGAGTTGCAGAAAGAAGAAATAGAACTCTTGTAGAGTTTGCGAGATCAATGATGAAGGAAAAAAGTGCCCTAACTATATGTGGGGAGAAGCAATTAATACTACAACTTATCATGTGAATAGGTTACCTTGCAAAGCTTTGGAGGGAAGGACTCCTTATGAAGCATGGTGGGGGTAAGAAACTTACTCTTGATCAATCCAAAATGATTGGATGAATGGCATATGCTTATGTTACATCTCAATTGAGACATAAGCGAGAACCTAAAGTAGAAAAGTATATGTTCATTGGGAATGATGATAAACAAATGGGATACAGGTTGTGGATTCGATCCAGAAAACAATTTTTGGTTTACAGGATCAAACAATGTGTGCATAGATCTTGAAGAAATCAAAAGGAAATGAAAGTCAAAGATGAAGGTATATGAAGAAGATATTGATGATGATGTTTGTAAAAATGAAATGCAGGACAATTATGAAGATAGACCAAGGTTTGATCCAAAACAAAATGAAGGAGAAACTTCAAGGAGTGCAGAAATTGGAAGATCATCAAGAGATAGAAAACAACCTATCAGGTATAGTTATGATACTTCTTTCTTCACAACCAGAGATTATGCTTACATTGTGAAGTCAGATGAAGATCCATCCATATATGATGAAGCTAAAGGAAAGGAAATTTGGAAAAAAGCAATACAAAAAGAGTATGATGCTCTACTTGAGAATGCAACATGGGAATTGGTGCCAAGGCCAAAGAGTCAGAAGGTAATTGGATATAAGTGGGTGTATAAGACAAAGAGGTTTGTAGATGGAAAAGTGTCTAGATACAAGGCTAGACTTGTACTCAAAGGATATGCCCAAACACATGGAGTGGACTATGATGAAACCTTTAGTCGAGTGGCTAAGATGTCTACAATCAAAACTATAATTGCAATTGCCACATGTAAGGGTTGGAAACCCTCTCAATTAGATGTAAAGAATGCATTTTTAAATGGGTATATTGCAGATGAAGTATACATGGAGGAACTAGAGGGTTTCAAAGAGTCAAATGAATTAGATTATGTTTGCAAGCTTAAGGGAGCTCTGTATAGTTTAAAGGAAGCTCCAAGAGCATGGAATTACAAATTGTTCAAGTTCTTGAATGAACTTGGATATCAAGCTTCAAAAGCAGATAGTAGTTTGCTAGTGAAAGCAAAGGAAGATAGATACATTTATGTGTGTATTTATGTTGATGACATTATTGTCACAGGTACATATGCACAAGCAATCAAGGAGCTCAAGAAGCAAATAGAAAATGAGTTTAAGATAATTGATTTGGAAACTTGTCTTATTTTCTAGGGATGGAGATTATATGCACTCAACATGGAGTGTATGTTACACAAGAAAGGTATCTAAAGAATCTTCTAATGAAGTTTAACATGGATAGTTGTAAATACTCAACCACACCATTGGAGGTTAATCATTAACTAAGCAAGTATGGAGGAGAAGAGCACAAGGACATGAAGACATATCAGAGTTTGGTAGGTAGATTAATATATGCTACCTTGACAAGACCAGATCTTTCTTGTGCAATTGGTGTCTTATCTCAATTCATGCATTGCCCAAAGCAAAATCATTGGATTGCAGCACAAAGAGTGCTAAGATATATCAAAGGGAATATTAATGAAGGTTTGTATTATGGATTCACTTTTGATACTATAGTTGAAGGGTTTCGTGATGCAGATTGGGCAAGTAATTCAGATGATAGAAGATCCACTCATGGTTACTTGTGTTATGTTGGAGATAAGCTAATTTCTTTGTGCTCAAAGAAGCAACATACAGTTGCATTGTCATCCATAGAAGCTGAATACAAAGGAATGATGGAAGCTGCAAAGGAACTAATTTGGTTGGAGACTTTATTAAAAAGTCTAGGAATTCATTAGAGTGTTCCAATCATATCTGGAGACAATATGAGCTAATTGTATTTAGTAGCTAATCCTGTGTTTCATGTCAGAACTAAACACTTAGAAATTCAATATGATTTCTTAAGAGAAAAGGTACTTGATAAAGAAATTGAAGTTATGTGTACACCAAAAAAAGAGCAAGTGGTAGATATGCTGACAAAAAGCTTCGGTGGACCAAAGTTACAAAGGTTTATAGAGATGGCAGGTATAAAGAAGGTGCAGGTAATCACAATTGATGATTGAGGGGGAGTTGTTGCAGAAAGACAATCCTCAATGGATGATTATATGAAACCTAGGAATGAAGAAGTGAAGAAAAGACTCAAGCTCAAAGCATGAAGTAAAGTGAAGAATCGGGAAGAAATATAAAGTACATTTATGTATACTAGCTTTGGAAAAAAACTTCAAAAATACTTGATGTAGTGACAAGTTCATACTCATATGTATACATACACTCATGTATGGTTGTAACGAAAAGAGAGAATAAGAATAGATGAAATTATAGTCAATAGATTTCAAGTTTTTTCTTGGAGATAGATGTGTAGAGAGTTCTCTCGTGAGTTAGCAACTGGTCTTTCCTAGAATTCTCTAAGCCTGATCATTCAGAAAATGTTTTGTACACATCTAATTCAAAAGTTAATCACGCTATGAACAAAGTTTGATGATCTAATTCACTTTAGGTTGTGTGTACAAGTGGGAACATTCATATGTAGAAGACTGCAAGTGAAGCTCTTAGAATTGAGCATTTTGCTGCTTAGAGATTTGCTTGGATCTCAGTGCTCAATGTAAAGTTTTTTATGTTTGAGTATTCAAAATCTAAGTTAAAAGGTAAGGAAGCTTTTCTTAAAGCATTTAGCAGCACATGTTAGATTTTGAGAGAAATCCACTTAAGAAGTTCACCATTTCAAAGTCACCATTTCTGGAAAGTAGTTTCTAACATGGGTTTGATCTAAGCAATAAAATTAGAAATATAATAGTTGTTTTGAAGAACTAATGATCATTATGATTGTGTAAAGGTAGTATGAACATGTGTGTATCATTTGAATGATTAAACTCGAAGTCATATGTAGAAATTGAAGCTCATTTCTAAAGGAGACTATTGAAGGTGAAGGAAACTTCATACAGAGAATTATTTCTTAATGTACATGAAAGATAACGTGTAAAGTTTGGTTTATTCTTGATATAGAGAAGTTCTCCAACAACACTTATACTGGCAAACCCAAATCGGTATATACCTTTGCCATAAAAAGAAAAAATAGCCTGCACAAGTGCTGCAATAGTGCATTCGAAGCCTCAAAGAAGCTCACATCACAATTTCGGTACCACACAATGAAGTTGTTTTGATCTCTGAACACCCTGAGTATGCTCACCAAAATTCATGCGATTATGAGACTACAACTAGAGAGGTGTGGATGATGCCCTAGATGAAGCGGCGACCTGCTCTAATACCATTTGTTGGAGTTAGACGTCTGTGGAAGCACGTGAACATCACAGGGAAGAAGAAGAAGCTTGGAGCACAACACACAATACTGAATGTATTACCAATAGAATGTACAAAGATAAGTAGCCCATTAGGTCAATCCATTAGGTCAATAGGCATATATACAAGACGGGGGAAAAAATCTCCTAAAGAGGGAAAAAACTGCCGCCACAATCCTAGAGTGTTCACACACATCACTACCTAAATATATCAACACAAGTGGGCAAGAACTTGGCACTCATGTATAAGAAAGTGCCCATAAGGTAGTTTTTCATGTAGGTACACATCACAAGAGAATGGTATTTTTGAACACAAAAATAGACATATTGGAGAAATAGCAAGAGCCTTGATGGTTAATAAAAATTGGACTCATTGTTATTAGGCAGAAGTTGTGCACACTACTATATACATAATGAATAGAACTCTAACTATTGTTGTATATCAAGTAATACCTAAAGAGAAATTTAGAGATAAAAAGCCAAACTTATCACAAATGAAAGTGTTCCGCTGCATTGAATATGTACATGTTCTAGATGAGTTGAGGAAGAAACTTGGTCCAAAAGTAGAAAAATGTATCTTCATTAGGTACTCTTTGAGTAGAAGGGATATAAATGCTACAACCCAATCACATGCCAACTGAAGGTAAGCAAAGATATGGTCTGTGATGAAATGGCAAGCTTTTATGCTGATGCAAGAGAAAGACTTAACATTGACTCAAACAACAAACAAAAATGTTACAAAATATCAAGTTCCAAGTCGATTAGAAGTGCCACTAGACAATACAACTCAATCTAATGGAGTGGAAAATTATATAGGAATTTGAGTCTAGCAACTTACTCATCAACCACATCCAAGAGAAGTAAAGAAAAGATTTCTATTGCCAAAAAACACCTAGAAGTTTTGATGATATTGATGTAGAATCAAGCACTTAGAAAAGAGTCTTGATGCAGAATTTTGGTTGTCCTTTCTAAAGGCTCCAAGAGTACAAAAAGGCAAATGAAGATGATACAGAAAAAAATTATCCTAGACCTAGAAGATATGGAAGGATGTGAACTTGATTGGAGTTAGTAACCTATGATAGCTACATGGTTCATCATTGTGCTTAAATGACAAAGGTAATACAAGATATTGAACCTTTATGTTTTGAAGATGTAATAAAAAATGCAGAGTTATGGATGAGGAGATGGCTGCACTTTATGGAAATGAAACATGGAAGCTAGTTACATTTTTTGTAGGGAAATAAACACATAGGATGCCAATGGGTTTACAAGGTAAAGCATAATGCTAATGGTCACATAAGTAGATGTCACCCTAGACAAGGATGAGTCACATATCAAGAAACTTCACCTCCTTAATTATGAATCCATGGATGCATAAGAATGATATGAGAATCTTGAGCAAATGATGTGCATGAAGATGAGGGTGAGAAGCACACAAGACACACACACACACAAGGAAGAGATAAGAAGAACAATGAAACGAAGTAGATCTTTGATTAAAATAGTTCACAATGAAAACACAAGATTTCTTTGTCCAAAATTCCAACCCAAAACTGAGGTATCCGGCTCTTTTATTTGAAATAGAAAGGAGAGAACCATAAGGTGCACAAGAATCCTTTTCCAATCTATCGTTGCATAATCCAAAACAACAAGAGCCCTAAACGAGCCCAATTGTGGGCGCGGGAATGAATTATGAAGGTGTAATATATGCATATCAGTGAACTTGATTTCATTGCGTACTTCTATTTTCATAAGGGTAAAAAAAAACTAGCTATGATAGCACGTGCAGTTCGACGTATTGTTTCAACTAAGTGTATGAAGAGTGCTACAAACTCAGTGTTGCAAGAAGAAGGTTATGCAAGTAAGACTATGAAGTTTAATCTTAAGGTTCTTCTAAATGAAGAGCATTCCTCGGTCCATGGGAAGGGATCCTCTTCGTGCCATCATGCAATAGGAAGGATAATCTCTGGAGCCTCCAACCATACTACATGATGTTACATATAATGAGAGTACCCATAAAAAATGCATACCATTGAGTGCATCGCATTCCATCATCATCATCATTTTACATTTTGGTTCCTTTTTTTGTTTTTTGTTTACCCATATGTACATGTAGGACACCAACTCTCAAAAAGAGGATAAGCTCCATAAGGCCTAAGTTTGGACCCATTTACCGGGGCCCAAAGCACTTCGTGACTCAAAGTAGCTAAATGGAATGTTGTCGAGCCTACTTCGAATGGATTCAAAAGGGACCGCTCCACCATAATTTACATTTATCAGCTTGCCTCTTCATTTTGGATTGAAAGAAAAGAAATAGATCATTGCAACGAAAAATGGGAGTTTTCAGGTTGCAATCATGCCACAGACTTTGGTGGTGCTGGACCTCTTGCATAAGTATGAAACAGTGATAATAATGTTCCTCCAGAGTTTCTGAAACACGGAGGCATTAAGTAAAAGGTTCCTCAAGCAACAACTGATCTTGGATCGCAACGTGTAAGCGGGGAAAAACAAACTCCATTGGAGTGATAGCTTCTAATCCATAGAGCAACGTAAAAGGAGTAAATCCACTAGAGACCTTATATAAAGTGCCATATGCCCATAACATCGTAGGTAGATAGTGTTCCTATTTGTCTAGATACTCAAATAATATTTTTTTATAACATAAGAAATAAAACATTGTTAGTGTTTTCTACTAAGAGATTGGCTCGAGGATAGTAAGGTGTACTAAATTTATGCGTGATGCACTAATAGTGCATAATTGCCCCAATAATAGTGCATAATTGCCCCAATAAGTTGGTTCAAAAATGAGTGACACAATAAGAGACTAATTCCAAAGCAAGTCCAAATCGAGGGAATAATTGTTGTAATAAAACCATAGCCACACTCCCACCAGTATCATGGTGCAATACCCAAACCTGTGCCTATCAAGTGCAATAATGAGTGCAAGTTAAAATAGAAGAGTTACTAGAATGTGTTGCAAAGGGTTGGATAGGACCATTGAAATATAATTCCCATTTTTAAAAAGGCTCTAAAGGGAGTGCTATAGGGGAAAACGATGCACCACACACGGTTCTCTTGTCTCTTGACAAAAATCACACAATCCAACATAATTCCGGACATCTTTTTGGAGTGTAGATCACCAAGAACAATTTGAAAGAATCTTTTGCTATTATGAAGGCACTCAATTGATCGGATGAATACCAACTTTTGGTTTTCCAACTGAGGACGCACATGGCATGGCTCATGCAAAGTCGCATGAGTTGTGTGTACTCTTGGCTACCAAAATTCTCACACTTCAAAGAAAAACATTAGTGAAAAAGTCTAGTTTGCTACACCTGCAGAAATATGAAATGGTGTCCTCTTTGCCCAAAATTGAGGCACCTCGTAAACATGTATGTGAAGGCTATATTTTGGGCAAAATATAGTGTTCCTCATTTCCAAAAGATGGTTCAGTTTGAGCTATATAGAAATTGCAGCTTGTTCATAGTGATCTCTATGGTCCTATGCAGACTCCCTCTTTTGGAAATTATCTGTACTTCATGAATTTCATTGATGATTTTTCCAGACATGCATGGGTATATTGTTTGAAGCAAAGTCGAAAGTATTCATGTGCTTCAAAAATTTCCTGGTTTTGGCTAAACATATGTCAGCATGTAAAATGGGCACCCTCCACTCTAATCGAGAGGGGGAATATATGTCTTCTAATTTTAATGCATTTTTGGCTAAATGTGGGATAAAACACAAGTTTACAGTGCTATATACACCTCAACAAAATGGAGTTGCTGAACGGAAGAACATGTCACTCATGGAGATGGCGAGGTGTATGGTCAAGATTTAGGCTTTACCACAGGCTTGAGGCTGTTATGTGTGCAGCATATGTACTTAACAGGTGTCCCACTAAAGCAGTGCAGTCTATCACTCCATATGAGGCTTGGCATGGTCACAAGCCATCTGTAGCTCATCTGCATGTTTTTGGTTGTCTGGCATATGCATTAGTGCCTAAACAACATCATAAAAAATTGAATGATAAAGCAGTACAATGTATTTTTGTTGGGTATAGTTCTAAAAAATAAAGGCTATCATCTGTACCATCTATAGACTAAACGCATTTCGGTTAGCCGTGACATTGTTTTTGTGCAAGATGCTATTTAGCCATTACTTTCATGTACGAAGGAGACATCTGTTAGCTCCAAAGACATGTCTAACACTTTGCTGCCTCCTTTTATAGGTGCACAGTCTAGTGCTAGTCCTAATGAGGCAGGTTTCATGTGATGATGCAGATCATTCCATTTCTGATGCACATTTACACGATGCACTTGTTGATGAGAGATCTGATATTGAGCAGGCAGAAACTATGCCAAAATGGTTAGTGCAGACTTTGCGTGATAGCAAATTAGATGCACCTCTGTCTTATCTACTTATTCAGGCTCTCATAGTGCCTCTTTTGCATCAAATTGCTATGCTATGGTTGCCTCTAGTCTCTATGAGGAGATGGAACCTGTTTTGTTTGATGAAGCATAAAATTCTGAATGTTGGATGGCTGCAATGCAATTAGAATATGATGTTGTCATGAAAAATGGTACATGGTCTTCATGTGACTTGCCTCTTGGCAAGAAGGCCATTGGCACTAAGTGGGTATAAAAGCTGAAATGTAAACCGGATGGAACTGTTAAGAGGTATAAGCGTATTCTTGTTGCAAAGGGTTATGCACAAGAAAGAGGCACTGATTTAGATGAGACCTTTGCACCTACATTCCGAATGACTACTGTTCATAGCATCTATGCACTTGCAGCTCATCATGGTTGGAATGTACATGAGTTGGAGATAAAAACAAAGTTTCTTAATGGTGACTTGCATGAAGAAGTGTATGTTTTTTAGTCTCGTGGCTTTGTGGAGAAAGGGCATGAAAACCAAGTGTGGAGGTCAAAGAAGGCATTATATGGTTTAAAGCAAGCACCACATGCTTCATATGAAAAGATACATGCCTATCTCATTGCAGGTGGTTTTGAGAATAGTCCAATTGAAAGAACCTAATATGTTAAGCGTGGTAATGATGTGCTTCTGATCATTGTGGTGTATGTTGATGACATGCTTCTCACTAGTCCTCATGACACACATATTGCTGATTTTAAGGCTGATTTCCATGCCTCATTTGAGACGTCTGATTTGGGGATTTGCATCACTATTTGGGTATTCAGTTTATGCAAGTTGATAGTGGAATGGCTTTGTCAAACAAATTATATTCACATATTATTGCAACATTTTGGCCTTGAAGAGTGTAAGCCTATTGCCACTCCTATGGAGACAGGTTTACAGTTGAGTCTTCATGATGCGGGAGATGCATTTGATGTTGTGGTCTATCAGTAGGCTATTGGATGCTTAATTTACTTATGCATTACTTGACGAGATATTCAGGTTGTTGTCTCATAGATGAGCAGGTTTATGCATTGCCCAGTGGTCAAGCATTGGCAGGCGGTTAAGTGCATCTTTCGCTACTTGAGTGATAGTTAGCTACTTGGATTGTTGTGTGCCAAGGGGGGATCACTACCGCTAGATTTGCATGCTTTTTTTGACAGTGATTGGGATGGTTGCTATGAACCTCGTGTGTCTACCAGTGGTTTTTGCTTCATGCTTGGTAGCTCATGCATATCTTGGTTGAGCAAGAAGTAGCCTACTAGGGCCACTTCCAGTTGCGAGGCTTAGTATAAGGCAGCTTTCACAATGATTGTTGAGTACATATAGCTATAAGAACTCTAGAAAAAACCACAATTTGTCATTAGATAGCTGGCAAAGCACATAGAAGAGTATCCCTCACAAAATCATATTACGCATATTTTTCAAAGCTTATTATTTTGGATAATTATATTGCATACCTCACAAAGCACTTGGAAGCTATTCTTGATGTATTCTATACTTTCTTGAAGGTCGAGATGATCTGGAACTTTAGCAACCAAGCTTCACGGAACTTAGAAGAAGACAACCATTGATGTGATGTTTTACTTGCAGCTTCACTTTTGTTTTTTTTTCTTTTCTTACTAATTGAACTTTCTTCTATACAAACATGTTTTCCCATTTTCGCATTTGGGATTCAAAATTTAACAACAATCTAGAAAGACAAGGAGCAAGGCATGTAGGGTGGTTTGAGATAGGGATTGTGGAGCGTTGAGGAGAATTTATGTAATTCTAGGAAGAACAATGAAAGAAACAATTCATTCATATAGGACATATAGGGCAGAACAGGAGCATAAAAATTACATTGCAAATGTGATAAGGCCAACAAGAATGGCTCGAAATAGAGGGAGGGGGATTGGAATGTTGAAGCACAAAATGTTCCGTGAGGTGGAAATAAAAAATATTGAGACCCTATCTTGTGTGAATGAGATATTTCCCATGGAAAACAGTCATTGGAGTTTTAGTATCCCAAGAGAGGGCCTCCATTCAATCTAAATTGCACCATAATATAGGTTCGGCAATGCACATACCTCGAAGAAAGTGGAGCACAAATCCATTTTGAAACCTAAGGATAGCTCCAATCTCATAAACGAGTTGAAGGTTTACTCTATTCCCAGAATAGGTGCTAGGAGACGCGAAACATTCTTAGATTCCACCATTGCAATGCTCACTTTTGTTGGATTTTTTTATTGGAATATTTTGTTTCCAAGGGGGAGGCTTGCCTCAAAATATATATTGCATGCATCATTGAAAACACATCCTATTCTTGTAGCTCATGCATCCTCTTCATAAAAAACCCTTGACCACATGTTTCGCATATTTTTGAAGAACAACGTTTAAAATTGCATTCATACGGCCATCTTTGAATACCCACATGTTTCGCATATTTTTGAAGAACAACGTTTAAAATTGCATTCATACGGTCATCATACAAGGCCGTGCATCAAATATTAATTGCCTAATAACCCATCCACTACACTAAGTACCACCTTATGCCTGCTTTTGGATATCTTTCTTTGATAAAACTTCTTGTCCTTTAAAGTAGTGGAAGTAGGTTTATTTTCTTTTATTTCTCACATCATGCACAAATGTCCAAACATGATCCATCTTTTTTTTCTCATCCATATTTTATTTTATATTTCAATGCATCACAATCACTCACCCATGCCCTTATTCTACCCATATTTCTTTTTTTTTCTTCAGCACATAATTTGACTTTATTTACGAGGATACACATATAGATATATAAAAAAATTCTAAGAATAGTCTCCAAAAAGTTGCAATCTACTATTTAGAGAACCATGCTATAATGCCATTATCCTGCACATGAAAACTTCATATCAATGCACACATTCGTTTTAGATGCCCATGACAACACTTCTAGAGGATGACAAAAAGCAAGGAGGATGGAGTGTTGGAGTGTGTGTGATTGTATACTCATGGATGCATGTGCATGCATGTGTGTGTTGGTCCATACACGTGTTTCCCTCTCTTTCATTGTGGATGCATGTACTTTCATGCGCTAGAATGCTTTCTTCATGCCACCAATTATTGCTCTATGGATCACAACATTTCTTTGTGGTGTGTGGATAGTCCCATTTGATAATCACTACAACATATTGGCTATATACCGAGGCTTTTACCAAGGAAATTGAACGAGCATGTTTTTGACCCAATGTGAGTATAAGTGTCGGTGTACACTCATACTGATGCTCATATTGATGCCTATATCGGCAACTGGTGGGTCTATCCGTGCGTATACCGATGACCCTCTTGGGAGTACCGTTGCTCATACCTATGAACATATTTGCAATTTTTTTTTAGGCAGAGTGTGTTCTCTTTTGCTACAGAAACATTACCATGATGTTGTTCTACAAAAGACAATAAACTCTCCCAAAAGAAAAATGAGTACAGGTGATGTGTACTCTTATTGTAATAAAGTGATAAGTAGGAGATGGTTGAACGAGAACCTTGAAAGATAGGAGATGGTTGAACTACACCCTAAGACGGAGGATTAGGAAGTAATCCTCAACCATGGCTTTTGGGGCAAGTGGTTAGCCCATCACATTCCTAACCAAGAGGTTGTGAGTTCAATTCCTTATACTAATGGCAACCAAAATATGATTTCATAAAGAAAAATACTATCAGACACAAAAGAGATGATCATAATGAACCATGAACCATGTACAAAAAAAGTTATATATTTCATAAATGAAGCATGTATAAGAGTGTGGCAAACGACTTTCATATATGAGGAAAATACAAAATGTGGAAAAACAGTGCCATATAAGAATCAAATACAAACTTTTGATGCACCATTATCATATATGAGCCAGTTACAAAATTATGGCACACCACTGTGATACACATGCATAGAAGGATCAAGACATCCATATCAGTAGTCTTGCAACAAAGAACATTCATGAAATGAGATAAATTCACATGACATTTACAAACAACAAGTGAAAACCAAGTTTCTAAATTCATCACCTCATCATAGATGCTCCCATGAAACGACTGCATCGCATCTCTCCAAGTCCTCCAATAGTGCAATCAATCCATGACGATATCCATACGCCTCTTCTGTTTGTGTTGGAGGACAACCCATTGCCATCTCCTACAATGAATATACAGAACGTTAGATGAACATAAATGACATGCTTAACACAAACAAATTCAATAAACCAAATGATACTTACAAATTTGTGACGCATAGTATCAAACCCACCGCTGCCGAATGTGATGGTGCAACCGTATCTAAACGTGTGGTTATGGTATCTCGCTGTTGGCAATATCGGTCACGAGTCTGCTGCTGCACGTTCGGAATCCTATCCCACTCCTCAGCATCTAACCATACAAGCTTTGGTAAGCCTGCTATGAAATCATCACGAGCCTTAGATCGTTGATGGGACATAACTTCACGTGCGGTGTGTAGAATCCACTTTGAACTGACAAGAGGATACCCATGTGCTGGTCAAAACTCCTGATAGATCGTCTCTATGATATAACTTTTGCAATCTTTATCTTGTTCACTCCATTTCAACATGATAGAGTGTCCAAACTGTATGGATCAAAGCTGTCTTATATACTGGCGCTTGGCCTTTCTGGCCACATCCATCGTTGGAGCTCCATCACGGATATTATACACTTTGGAATCATCATGGTCATGAGCATCCCAAGGTGAATGTGGTGTGCCACGTGGCATACCTACATGAGAGGTACTCTGTAATAAAGTAAGTCTATGATCCAAGGGTCTGGCCGGTTCAGATAGATCTGAAATCGGACACCGTTTGGTCATCCGTGTGTATGACCAAAGATCTCGAGTTTTATACTTACTAGGAGTTCTTGTGCTCTTGTGAACAAGTGATCCACTTAGCTTAGTGGTTAAGTCTCAAGGATGTGAAGGAGGAGGTCTTGGGTTCAACCCCCATGGGGTACATGGGGAGAGTGTTTTGCCCAAAGAGCTCTAGAGCCTTCTAGAAGCATCCACTTGAGTTAACTCGAGTTAACTGGGACACTTGGCGCACATGTAGTTACATGGCTGACACTTGGATGGTTAGTATCCACCTACCCAAGAAGGCAGTCCCCTAGAGAGAGCTATATATAGAGGCATTTGGTTGGGAGGAGAGTCATCTCTCAAGCATGTGGTGGTCGTAATCTTCGTTCTATTGCATTGGTATCAGAGCTTCATTCTCCATAGCTCACTTCTTATTCATCTTGCGTGTGCATTGCTCCTTCTACGACGTAGATGACTGCTCGCGGCTGATCAGAGAAGTCCATGACGGATTCGTAGTAGGGGCGACAGTCTTTAGCTAAGGAGCTTAGCAAAATTTTAGTACTCTATTGTGCACAACAAGGGATTCGAACCCCCGACCTTCCGAATAAAGCACGCTCGCCTATCCAAAGAGCCCGCAGGCGTTGACGACTTGTATTCGGAGGCGGTCTACACTGTCATAGAACAGCGGTGAAGAGGACCTAAAAAGAAGGCAAAATATATTCTCTGTATGCTGCCGGCGGGAATCGATCCCTCGCCCCCCCCCAATAGGACTGCGATCGCTTATCCAGCGACGGGATCACGTCCATGAAGCTGCAGATTATCCTTTTTTGCTGAAGATCAGCGCTGTAAATTCTTCATCAAGCTCTAGACAAGATCAAAAGGTTATTTTCTCTCTGCTACAGGCCCGCGGGTGATCGAACACAGAACCTCTGTGTTGGAACGCGTCCGCCTATCTACGAGGCCAAACGAGGTGCACGAAAACATCTCCAAAGCACATAAACTTGTTCGTTCTTTGCACTGCAGAAGCTCTCACTTCGAGAGAAAAAACGGCGATTACTGAACAGTTCCCTCCGAGATTCGAACCGTGGTGGCATATTTGTAAGTTGCATCAGATAGCCAAGCCACTCCAAGCCTTTCTCTGGTTCAAGTGCGCAGAAAAAGATTTCTGAATCTAAAGTCGGCGGTGAAGATTCATGAACGGGTCGCAAAACTAAAGATCCATTGGGAGGCATCAAGGACACGGATTACAAAAAGCGCAATTGTTGCAGGCCGAACCCGAGAAGTATTTTGTTTTTAGCCAAAGAAACAACCAAGGAGAATCAAAGAATGAGCAAAGCTTGAAGGAGTGGAGCCGTGGAGTGAAGATCCGGAGGCCTAACTTCGTCGACCTTGACGGACCAAATCATCAAGAACTATTTCTTGATGAGGAAGCTTCAAGAATGGTGAATAGCTCCTGGCAAGGATCAAGAGGATGAATCACTTTTCCAAAGGATCAAGGGATGGACGAAGCTTTGATAAAAGCTAAGTATTTTCCAGTTTTTGCTTCGCCTTAATGCTTGATTTATTTTGTTTTCATTATTCTACACTTAATCCTAGATGCACATTGAAATAGCCAAGATTTCAATTGATTAAGTCTAGATTAGAATAATGAATTAATCCATTTCTCATTCCAAGCATTAGTTTGCATTAAGGAAAGACTTGATTTCAAAAAGATCCTTGTGCATCAAAGAATGTATTTTGGTAGTTTAAATACATATTTCCTTTCCATTGAGTAAGTTTTCTATTGCACCTCAAGGGTATGTTTTTATATCATAGTGCATTAGGACAAAGGAAAGGATATACATGCATCAGGATTGCATGATATACATTCTTAGTACAAGGAAAAAATCATGCATCAAGCTCATGCATGATTGTTGTATTATTTTGGGCATGCAAAGAACATGCATGCATACGCATGTGAGCATATGCTTTTGCATGTAGATACATGCATTTGCATGATAGAATCGAATGTTGTTTGCAAGTAGATATGAGGATGTACTCTCTTAGTATTTAGCTTACTTTATAAAGCTCGCAGTTTGACATTAGGGAAGACCAAGGACTAGTTAGTTGCAAAGACATACTAGTTCTAGTTTGCAACAAGTAATTAGTCGATTTCTTCCCAAGTCAATACTCTGCTATCAAAGATAAATACTTAATGACAATTAAGTATGTTAGATGTCTTGCTAGGTATGAGTAAGCACTAAGAGAAAGTTAAGTAATAAATTTTTTTGATGACCAAGAAAATTTAATTACTTGCAAACTCTTTTGTGATGTATGATGACTCTAAGTCCTGGATGTACTTAGAAAGTCATGCGGATAAAGCTTTAGTTGATTAGTTATACATTTTATGTAACTTCTCAAGCATCCCAAGGTTGGATGAGAACGTCAACTATATTTCCAAGTTTTATGAGCACTCTTCTATTTATAAGATTTCAAAAGTTTTAAAGAAGTTTCTTGTGGCTTCAAGATTTGTATCTCATGATGAAACCTCGGTAAGTGACTTTTTGGAATAGAGATATGAAATAGTCAAGCCTTCTATTTCATGTGAGATCATTCTCCTACTATGTTCAAGATGAATTTAGTTTTGGGAAAGAAGATGTTCCAAGTAGAGGATCTTAATTGATTCATGAACTCTTCCCAAAATATATATAAATTCATATTATATGATAGGTCCAAAGAATGATGAAGGCAAAACCTCTTTAGGATATAAATGTTTTGCCAAGATATAAAGGTACCAAGCTTTTATAAATTTTCATTTGATTTCATCCCAAAGGGTGATGGAAATCAAAGGTTAAACCTCAACATCAAATGATCCTTGACGTCAATAAAAGGATGTTAGGTTCTATAGTTGCCTCTCTGGTAAATGATGCAACTAGCTAAGCAGTCTTTAGGAAATAATATAAGTTCCTAAAGATTGAAGCAAGTGTGAATTTTTCATTTAGGAATAGAAAAGTTCCAAGAAATGGATCTTAAATCCATGAACTTCTCCTAAACAAGTTATAAAGTTCAAAGTGTTCATAGTTGCATTACTATTTGATCAATCATCAATAGATGCTTGGACTTTAAACATAAATTTGATTAGTGAAATATGTTTAAAGGACTCTAGTAACATCTGAAGATTGACCAATAATAATGAGTCTGGTATCAAACTCAAGAATAGAAGTCGATATCACATAAATAAAAGTTCAACTTAAACTTTCATAGTGGCATGGGAAACCATATCCAAAAGGTGATATTTAGTCTCTAGTTTGATACTCAAGAAATGAATACAGTTGAATCAGTAAACCTTCTGGATATTCTTTCAAATATCCTTCCAACATTGCAAAAGATTCCAAGATGAATCATTTGTTCAAGATATTTGATTCCCTAAAAAGGAATCTCAAGTCTTTGAAGAATGGCATTCTTTCAAGTATTGAGAATGAAATTCTTCATACTCTTTAGTCTGTAAGTAGTTCCTTAGCAATTCCCAAACCATCAGTATTGGTTAATTAAGTCCAAATAGTGATATAACCCAAAGGTATATCAAAGATTCTTAGCTTTGGAATCTAAGAGGCATTAGTGTATGCTTGGACTTGAGTAAGGAAAAGATCTCTAAAAATCCTGCAGGTAAGCAAAGAAGCTTAAGATAGTTTAAGAGATCTTAAAAGATAAAGACTAAGTCTTTATTTTTGTCGCAAGTATCAACCAGACTTGATCAAGCTTGGCCATGATTGTCCAAGAACATGCGATTGGAACTACCCTGTAGATTGCCCAAGTATTGGCAATAAAATTTTTTCGTTAGGAATGATTCACTCAAGTTCCATTTATCGAATGGAAAATTGTGAAAAAGTAAGTTGTTCCAAGTCTGAACAGAGTGAAGTAATTCCAAGTATGTAGTCTGCAAATCGTGAAGACGGTACTTAAGTCTGTGGAAGGTAAAACATAAGTGTTTGCCTTTTCTTAAAGGGATTTTTGGTATAAATCCAGAAAGCATGAGCGGATGCTCAGACTTATACAGTAGAGAGATTCCTATAAAATTCTTGGCCAGGATAGGTACCTAAAAGCATTAGTAGAAAGGAATCTAAAGACAAGAAGCTAAAAGCTCTTGTCACTACGAAATTGGTGAAGGATAAACCAATTGAACTTGAATTCGAGAAAACTCAAGTACTTGGAATTCTGATTGGTTTTCATTTGAAAACCCTAGCAAAAAAAAAAGATTGGAGATATTCTATTAAAGGTTTTCAAGTTCCCAAAGTTAAGCACAAGATCATGAAACGATCATGTCAAGGGATTAAAACCTAGAATATTAAGATAGAGATACTGCCTAAAACTGTGAAGTTCTTGTCAAAGAATTAAAGTTAGAAGGTTCTCTATCAAGAGATGTTGTAGACTTTAGGATAAATTTCACTCACACGTCAATGTGCGTATAAAATAGGGTGGTATGGGACACCAGATTTTATACTCAAATTGATGTAGGAAAGATGGTATGGGACATCGGACCGTGAGATGATGATTACCTTTGAGTCTTCGTTTGGATCTTGAAGTTAGGTTTGATCTTCAAGGGAATTAAAACTTCAAAGAAGGGAGTTTAAATTCAAGAAGAATCTCAAGATACTTCAAGACGACTTCAAGATCAAGGAAACTGAAGATATGAAGTAAGTAACTTCCAAGATCTTCTTAGAACACTTCAAGCCAAAGTGTTATTGATCAGAAATATTTGGTAAATTTCTTAAAGAAGTTGGACTTTGATTTTGAGTTGATCTTTTCAACTAAAGATTTAATTGACTAAGCATCAAGTTCCTAGTGTAACTTGAAAAATTCACTCTTTTGACTCAAAGAAATGCACAAGAATTGCATTCAGGATTAGGAGTCAAAAAGATTGAATATGACCTGAACTTAGTCTCAAGTGAAGCATTATTTGAATACAAAACTCATCAACATAACCTCAGTGGGTCGACACACTGATGTTGGTTATCACACTAGTATCTTGTGGTTGGATGATGTTTTTCATTTGCTTTGAATCTTTTTTGAGAAACTAGCTTATTTCTCTTAAAGATAAATACAATGCTTCAATATCTTGTTGAAGTTGATCGTTGAAAAGTTAAAGTCCTGAGTCAACTAGCCTTTGACTCATAGCAAGTTTACATATGTTCGAAGTTTGAATTGGTTGTACAGAGTCTTAGTTATTTCTTTCCGCTTTCCAAATCTTTTGGAATTGACTCAGATATGGTATCTGATTTCTTTTGCAAAAGACCAGGGTTAGCCGGTTAGAATTAAATAACTAACTTGAACATCCTAGATAGATGTTATGTACAAGAATCTTTTCAATCTTCAAAAGATAATAAGTCTAAGTGAACTTTTTCATTTGGGCTTGCTTCAAGTTATAGCATAAATGATTTCCTAGAGTCCAGTATACTCTAGAGTAGGGAAGTTAGGAATTGCTCATCATATTGACAATTCCCAAGAACTTTCAGTTAAAGTCTTTGAGAAAAGTGTCCTAAGTTGGACAAATTTCATTATGGATTTGTATTGGACAAGTTATAGTATGGTTGACTCAAAGAAATGGTAAACTTTCTCCTATAGTTTACAAAGGATTTTTAAACTCATTAGGACAAAGTAGTCCTCTAGTCGGGTGAAAAAATCAAGTAACTGTTGGATCAAAGTAAACCATTGTATAAACATCTAAGTTAGATGTTTGAGACAACCAAACTTCAAGTTCTTCAAAACAAATTCAAGTGAATCAAGAGTTCTCAAAGTCTTGCGAGGGATAAGAATCCCACCGTCATTACTAAGTCCATGCACTAGTCATGCCCAGAAATGGATTAGTAATTTGAGTCCACCCAATTCACATGTTTGTGCCTAGATCGCACATCTAGAAACTATGAATTGGCCAGGGATGTGATTAGATCCACCTTTATTATTCTTCACTAGTTTGTACTTTGTCCCGTTCATCAAAGTGCAAACTTGGATAGTGTTTTGAATCATTTGGGCAAGGATGCCACCACAGAGATGAGACATGTTCTTCCAGTTCTAGAACATGACCATGTTCTTCCAGTTTTAGAACATGAGGCTCGGGGGTTGCCTACAGTATGTATATAGCTCTATTTTCGAGGACGAAAATATTTTCCAAGGGGGGAAGAATGTAATAAAGTAAGTCTATGATCCAAGGGTCTGGCCGGTTCAGACAGATCTGAAATCGGACACCGTTTGGTCATCCGTGTGTATGACCAAAGATCTCGAGTTTTAGACTTACTAGGAGGTCTTGTGCTCTTGTGAACAAGTGATCCACTTAGCTTAGTGGTTAAGTCTCAAGGATGTGAAGGAGGAGGTCTTGGGTTCAACCCCCATGGGGTACATGGGGAGAGTGTTTTGCCCAAAGAGCTCTAGAGCCTTCTAGAAGCATCCACTTGAGTTAACTCAAGCTAACTGGGACACTTGGCGCACATGTAGTTACATGGTTGACACTTGGATGGTTAGTATCCACCTGCCCAAGAAGGCAGTCCCCTGGAGAGAGCTATATATAGAGGCATTTGGTTGGGAGGAGAGTCATCTCTCAAGCATGTGG